>CM065466.1:27012981-27292607 GCA_032872475.1 Leptopilina myrica (nomen nudum) | reverse complement strand
ACAATATACATTATTGGAAAGTAAAGCACTTGGCGTTCGTGAAGTCGAATCCATCTTCCATTTCGCGTACCCAAGTTTTCTAATTCAACTCTTGCTTGAATAATAATATTGAATTTCGGTACTTATTGATTATTGTGCCTGTAATTTTGATAAGGTCTTCAATGTGAATTGCGTGGTTGATTGAAATTGTGTTTGTGAAGAATTTGAAAATAGTTTTCAAATGTTCATTTCTACTCTCTACAATGAACTGCGATTTGGTAACCTTCCTCCTTTCATTTTCTCGTTCAATGTTAAACTGTTTTTCACCACGTTCTAAAAATGCTGGCATTTTGCAGTGAATACCAAGATTCTGAAACAGAGACAGGGCATCACGATAACCACGATCAACCATGAAAATATCACCTTCTTCTACCCATTCCAGTAAATCACTGTTTTCAGCTTGAAGCTCGTTGATTAACATTCCTGCATCGTTGTTTCGGGAATCTGCGACGTAAGGTGCGTGAATATCGAAAATATATCCATTTAGAGCGACAAGTAGACAGGTTTCTCTAATTAACGACCTGTATATAAAGAATATGTCTGTCTTAGTGATCTAAAATTGCTGGACTTTTGGATATATACGTATATACCATCTATGCAAATAATAAATTTCTTGTTCTCGGGATTCGGATTATAAAGTACATTTGCAAAATCTGAAACCTGCCTTTAAATTTATTGTTTTTCTGGTTATCGCTCTTGGACCTACTTTATCAGGAACGAAGCGTTCCATTAATGCAATTCTGGCATTGATAATTAATTTGCTAACATTTTGTTTGCTACTGTAGTCGAAAATCAATTTTAAAAAATCATCACTAAGTCCTTGCCGAAGTTTGCAGAGAAACATTAGTAAATATTTTTTATGCACACGACGATAATTAAATTCTTCTTCAGTAAATGTTTGCTCATAATCGAAGTTCGGTTTACTTATGTACTTGTGGCATTCGCTTCTTAAACCTGTGAGAAAATGTCGAATCTCCATACCAGATAAAAGATAAGGTCTTTCTATAAATTGTAAGTCAAGCATCAGTTGATTAGGTAAAAGACCATCATCATCATCAAAATGTTGATTACAACACCTAGATGCTGCAGGTACAAAAATATCTCTTTTAATGTAAATATTAATTCTACATGCAATGAAAAACTTTGACAAGTTTTTGTATATGTCACAGAATAAACAAGTCCCATTTCTTCTTAGCCTTAGAACATGCAACCTCACAGCATTCGGATCATTTTGGTCAGCAATTTCGTCTGCAATACTTCGACGACAATTCATACATATGCGTGTTAAATCATTAATTTCTTTTAGAACGTCTGTATACTCTGAGCGTCGACGGAGCGCGATTTGATGTTTTAAACTCAAGTTCAGGTTAAACAAGGCACGACAATACTCTTTGTTGTAAAAGAGTTTGGCAAATGTAGCTATTTGGCATGATTTTGTAAGAAAAGAGAGAAAAACTATTTCTAACTGAGCAGAAATTCGCATTTGATTAAACTTGCTTAATTACTTAAAAAAATAATAATAAAATAATAAACTTACGCTAATATTGATACAAAATTGCTTATCATCAAATAGAAGAATAAACAATTAATAGTCAAATAAATATTTTATTAATAAAACATGTATTTGCACTGCTAACTTAAAATAAAATCTAAATTGACAAATCAAAACACATTTTAAGATAATGTAGTCCCTAAAGTTGTAAAATGGTACCATGAAAAAAATCTTTATTTTAAATTAAATTCTTATTCTTGTAATATTTTTTGCAACTTATGTACACAAATGTAACATTTGCAGAAGACAAACTGAATATTCAGTTTAAAAACTCAATACATAACTAAAAAGAACTTAAGGAAATATTTAGAAAAACTACTGTTTTCTTAGTAGCAAAACAAAGGATAAATCAACAAATAAACAAAATCTTCAATAATAAAGGTACAGGAATTTGAGTACTACCGAAGAATATGAAAATGTTTTAAAACAGAGATGCAGAATACAAAAGTAAAACTACCCTACCTGATAGTTAAAACAATAATGCGTTCTAGCTACTGTTGCAGCAGGCTCAAAGTCAAGAAGGCTAGAAACAGGAGGTAAAACTTCGGTAGTGGGGGTATGGTAGTGCTGAGTCGCTCAGCATTGCTTATGTTTATGGTCAGGTGTTTTCTTTCAAAAAAATGGACAAGAAATAACCAACGTATTTAAATATTTTTACTTGAACAAACTTATTTAATTTTTGAGTAATTGTAGTTAGGGGCCGTCCATAAACCACGTAGCCCCATTTTTTGGAAATTTTGACCATTAGAAAACTTTTTTTACAAAAATGATAAATTAGAGTGTCAAAGTTTCCAGAAAAATTAGTTTTGAGTGCGATCAATAAATAGCAATTAGTAAAATAACTAATTCAAATGACCTGTAAAATAGCATTTTTTGACGCGTCGCGAAAAATAAATTGTTTGAGTATATCAACAGCACTGACGATGAAGAAGTCACATATCAGCGATTGGACCTTCAACATGTGGAAAGGGAAATTTTTCCCTTTCCTCCATGAAATTACAAGAAGAAAGGGTAAAAACTTCTTCATCGTCTGTGCAGTTGATATAGTCAAACCGTTAAATTTTTCGCGATGTCAGACGATTGCTCTCTGCGCACGCGCAGACCATACCAAGGGCAAAAACTTCTTCATCGTCAGTGCGGTTGATATACTCAAACAGTTTATTTTTCGCGATGCGTCAAAAATGCTTTTTTACAGGTCATTTGAATTAGTTATTTTACTAATTACTATTTATTGATCGCACTCAAAAATAATTTTTCTGGAAACTTTGATACTCTAATTTATCATTTTTGTAAAAAAAGTTTTCTAATGGTAATTTTTGTGAGAGAAAAGGCTGTTTGAAAAATGTGATTTTAGTGCTTGGTTTGTTTACATTTTGCTTTGTTTACAGTTTGCAACTTGGACATAGCCTTAAGAGCCAGTTCAAGACCCTCCCCCCTATGTAACAAAGCGTAACACATCATCGAAATCCCTCTCCCCTGTCATTGTACGTAATAAATACTTTTTACATTTTAAACATAAATATTTATTATAATATTTCTTTAAATAAGCAGCTTTCGAAAAGCGCCAAACATATACTTAGTTTTCAAAAACTTATATCAGGATTAATGACTGGTATTTTGTGTTTCATTTTTTAAAGTACGTACAACCACAAAGCACCCCTTCCCTCCCCCATGTAACAAAGCGTAATATACATTCGAAACCCCTCCCCCCTATAAGCTGTTACGTAATTTATGAATTTATAATGTAAAAATAAACCAAAAATTATTTACAATTTATATAGTAAGTAATAAAATAATGTCAAACGATGGTAAATCACAGTGGTGCGACTCTGTGGCTTGCGATCACCGAGGTTAAGCAACATTCAGTGCGGTTAGTACTTGGATGGGTGACCGCCTTGGTGCCCGCTATAGCCCGTGATTTTCTTACTACTTTCGTGATTTATCAAGCGGGAGGTTTGACGTCAAGGTATAATGATGTGCACTGTCGATTATTGTCCGGTACACACCATTAGAACTTGACTGTCGATAAACTGGTTGTACTCAAGAGAGGATTTCTACAGTTTCCCTCTCCTCTGGCGAGAAAACCTAATTAACAGGTGGTCCAGGCGAATGCGAGTACTCTTAATAGAGCCGGTTATAGACGCAAATTAGGTTAATATTGAGAAACTTATGTAGAATGGTTATGCTTAATAAAAAAAAGTATTTTTCGGGGACTCTTGTCGAAGTACGTAAGGCCAATAGGGCAGGAGTAAATACAATAAAAAAAAGTCCGTGACAATGTATATATATTTTATTATTAAAATCACATATTGTTTACACTAAAGTAAGTGCAAAAGTGGCATACAAAACACATTATTCTCTCCACCTTTTTTTAAATTTATCTCTAATTTCACCATTTTACATTGTTTATATTAACAGTAAGATTATTTCTGTTATATTCTTTGACGACTACCCACATATTTAAATCGTTGTCATTTCTGATAATTTTCGTAATTTCAATTAGAGTTTCATTTTGTAGCATCACAAAATTGTTAGGATATTCCGTTGTTAAAGTACAATGTTCATACTTAATTTTAAAAATATTTTGATTTATACATTATAAAATTTCTATTTTAAATGGCTTGCGTGGTTTCGGTGGATCTATTTGGTCTAATTCGTGTAGTCTTCTACAAATTTGAGCTGAAGGGCGCTTTCCACTGCGCAAGAGTCCTTTCAATTTACCTAAGAAATTTTCGAATGGAAATAAACTGATTCCACTGAAGTTACTACCAGTGGTAATTACATCATCAACAACATGAATAGCACAGTGCATGTTCAGCACTTGCATTTTTGAATATAACCTCTCTAAACTTTCAAAAAGCCTTTTTAAATAATCCTTCGCATGTTCTTCATTATTTTCAGAAATTTCAAAACTGTATAAAAGTCTACAAGCAATATGGAGAAGTAAAAATTTTTTATATTTCATTGCATTAAGTTGGTTAAATAATACAATTGGTCCGCAATATAAGAAAAAAAATCTAAACTCAGTTGCTTTCCACTTTTTTAATGCTTTTAATGTCTGTATTTTTCTCTGAAATCCAATATGAATACATCTTCGAATCATACGAATTCGCCTTGAGACTCCTTTTTTCACCTGCTGACCTACGTTATTCTGTCCACCTACAATAAACCAAAAAAACAACAGTCGTTTCATCATTTCTTCACAAAATAAGTGCACATATTCAAGAACGAATATGAAAATCATGTTCAGGGCAGGTTTTATTTTTAAAATCGGCAATAAACCTTTATGATATCGACGTTGTGAACGGCGTCTAAAAGATTCATTAATTCGTTTAGGATAATTTGTAAGAGGGAACTGAGTCACATTATTTAATTTCAACTCCTACACTTCACATCTTTCGCAGGAATAGAATCCTGTATGACCTTTTGTACCTTTTAAGAAAGCTCTTGCTGGAGTATCGCATTCAAAACAATGAATTCGAACATTAAACCTTGTTTGTGATACAGTTAAACCACGACGTATTAAGTTAATTATTTCAAGTATAAAATCATTTATAAAGTCGTTAACGTTACCAGGTTTTGAATTTCCTGAATAGATGGCTATTGCAAACGGCTTATAAATATCGGGTTTGTAAAACACTCTTCCTGAAATAACCCATAATATTTTTTCACTGATTAAGTCATAGGCACTCCATCTATATTAATCTGTAAAAAAATTGTTGATTTGTTATGAACTTCAGGATCAATGCATTTCAAAAGTCCCTTTTCAATGCCTAAATAAACATATTCTGCTTCTACAGTCTCTGCATCCATGTCTGCCATCAACTGAATATCATATTCTGCAGGGTTTGTTCCTAAAAAACTTTTTAGTGACTTTGTTAATTCTGGTAAAACTCTTTGTCTTAAAATTGCTAACATTCTTTTTACAGTTGTCTGCTTCATGCTACCTGTTACAGCTAATTCTCGCAATTGGTTTACTTCATTTATTTCCTCGTCTATTTGTAAAATGTCATTAATGAACTCTCCTTCAGAAGTCGATGACTCTGTTCCATCAGATTCATCAGGAGCATTAAATTTTTCTGTTTCTAAACAAAATTATTTTTGTAAGAATTTTCCTAAATAATAGTTCAATTAAATATTACTAATTAGGCAATAGAGCTTAAGGTTTGCATATGTTCTAAAAATGTTAAGAAATATTTTGTTTGTACTTCATAAACAATAAAAATAAAGAAAATATTACTTAATTGATTTAAATAAAAATTATTTGATTCAAGTAAGAATTTGATTGATAATAGTTAAATAATAGGTTATTTTATTCAAATAATTTTTAATCAGTGTACTGAAATTAATATTTTGTAGAAATCAATTGGTGAAAAGACATTTTTGTACAATATGTACTTTTAAGGCTAACATTTTATGCCAATATTGTTTTGTGATAAAAGTGAAGTAGTGACCATAAATACTAAAAACTTATTAATTGATATGCATTTTAGAATTCAGAACTGCGGATTTAAGGTACGTATGTAACTTATTCCTTACTTCGCAAAAATTGTTAAATTTATTTATTTAAAAAACTAAGATTTGATTGTAAATTATTATGAGTAAATAGTACATAATAACTTCAGACCATGAGTTTATTTAATTTGTTATAATTAGAGAAAAAAATATTTTTATCATTACACACCTGTTATATCATTTCTACATCACTGATGTTACTGTTTAGTTCTTCATCACTAACAAATTCATCAGAAAAAGTAGCATGTATCCTTTCATTAACAGAATGATTTTCTTCTTGATTATTTGTATTTTCATCTAAAATAAAATATTTCAATTTTAAAATATGTAAATATATGTAAAAGAATGTGTTAAAAATTCTTAACAATTTAATATACATTTATACTAAATATTTATAACTGTTATTCTCGTGTTGAAATCCACGGAAAAGAGATAATAAAAACGTAAATACCTTATAACATAACAAACAAAAACACTTAATATGAAATAGTTTGCTTATAAAAAATTTATTAAATAATTATTTTAAAAATTTTAACAAAAAAATGGCTAGCACAGTATTTATTGCAAAACCATTTTAATTAATACATATAAAATTTATTCAAGTGGGCAGATAGCCGAAAAACGGTCCGTGGATATCACTCTATTTAAATGGATGAGATATGATAAAGTTAAGAAACGACTTGTATCAAAATTTATGCCTGAACCCTGTACCGATGAGACTAAGGATATACTCTATGAAATAATTCAAAATAAACAAAATGCACTATTCAATTGGCCAGAGTACTGCATAAAAATCCTTGGACATGCAGGTTAGTTATCAAAATAATAATTGATTTTTGAAGAGAAGTAAGATATCTTATGATATTCCTTTAAAGTAACATTTCATTACCATTACAGATACTTATGAACAATCAGTGAAGCCTCTGAATATTCTGCGCATGGAAGAATTTGCG
This sequence comes from Leptopilina myrica (nomen nudum), assembly GCA_032872475.1. NCBI lineage: Eukaryota > Metazoa > Arthropoda > Insecta > Hymenoptera > Figitidae > Leptopilina > Leptopilina myrica (nomen nudum). The sequence continues at coordinate 27,285,548 of CM065466.1, read as the reverse complement.
TTCACAACCGACTCAGAACTAGATGACATTTCAAAAACAGAACAAATTGATCAATTAATTAAAGATCATAATCCATATGATGATCACCTAAATGAAATTCTCAATGCACCCTCTTTAAAACAGACAGTATTGGAACAGATGAAAGACAAAGTCCCCGATCCTCTTGCAACAGCAGGTAAAAAATATTAATACTTTAACAGCAATAGTTATTGTTGAATAATCAATGTCCTAATCACATCCGGAAATTTTGATATCCCTAGGATGTCCGTAAGATATCTCAAACATCCCTCGTACTTTTTTACGGATATAATATTTTTCGAATATCCCTAGGACATCAGTAGGATATCCTAAATATCTAGATGCTGTAAGAGGGATAATTAAATTCTTATTAATAATCCAAGTAGCACGTAACATACTCGAATGTTGCAGCAAAGTTTTATGTAATGTTAGTAACATTACAGTGTAATATTGCTGCAACATTCCAGTAATGTTACGTGCTACTTGGGAACTTTGTAATATGCTCAATACAATATTTGATTCATTTAAAACCATGACTTTTTTAAAATACTTTCAGATGAGGATGAAGGCAGTTATGTGGATGGCATCTGTTATACACCTACTCGAATGCCGATGGGAGTAAACAAATATAAAAGAAAAATGTCCTTTTCCACTCCAATTGCTGGTAATAAAAATATCAATAATAAATTAAAAATTTATAATTATTTAGTTAAAAACAATTTTTGTAAATATGATAATTTACTATAGCACAGTACATTTATAATGATTTAATGTTAGTAAAATTTACATTTTTATGTACAGTAATACTAAAAGGAATTATGGAATTTTTCTAGATGAAGACGAAATCAATGCTGAACCGCCATTTTTAAAGAAACGAAGCTCATTCGATTTGTAAAAATAAAGCAAATCATTGTATAGGTAGCAGTGAAGAGGAGGAAATGCTACCTAAACAAATAATGGAACCATTAAATATTAATAGTAACAATAGTAAGTATTTTCCTTTCTTGAAAATAAAACACTAAAATAAGTTTCCTTTTACCTGTAATAAAATTATTGAAAATTTACATCGAAAAAAATCAATAAGGGCGAATTCTAAACCTGAAAATCTAAAAGATGGGAAATCTAATGAAAGGCTATTCTAGACATATAAAGCTTCAATATACAATAGAAGTAAGTTATGGTAGATTCCTGTTTAATTAATTATTTTAAATTTAATTAAATATAATTAAATCGAAATTAAATACGATCTCTTACAGCCAACAATGCAGTACTAGAAAAAATGGATATTCTCGTGGGAATTGTTCTAGATCTACAAAGTGAAGTCAGTTTTTTGAGAGCTACAATGGAAGCTGAAACAAGTTTAAAATATAAAAAAGAAAGAACATTTGAAGCAGATTTTGATATTCAGTCTCCATTGCAGAACATGGATGATTTATTCGCAATGGATTCTAAGCTTTCCAGTGAAGAATGCTATCAACGCTTTGTAAGTAAATAGATTACAAAAATTTAATAAAAGAGGGGCTTAAATCTCAAATGAATTACAATGAGCTTTTTATATTTCATGTCTCACTTCCTTAATATAAGAAATTATTGCATGCTTATAATAAAGTAGTTCCCTAAACTAATAATATTAATTTACAGAAAGGAACTTTAGACTTTCATTTAAATTCTAACGCAGAACATCCCAGAACCCTAGGAGCATTAATTGCTGCCCGAGTTATTGTAAATAAAAGTCTTATAAACTCCTAAATTAGTTCCAAATATAATTTTTTCAATTATTTGTGAAACTTTCTACTCGGGGGTTTTTAGGGTCGCTGATTACTAATCTGAACTCGTATTTACGAAATTAAAAATTTTGGATCTGACATGGCGACAAAAAAACCATTTTATTTGATTGAAACTTGTTATTTGGGAGTTTTTTAGGTCACCAAATTTAAATTTCCAGTCAGATTTTTAAAATACAATATGATAGTTTTAATATTGCAGACAAATTTTCAAAAAAGTGTCAGAATTTAATAAAACTCGTTACTTGAAGGTTTTTGGGATAGCTGATTACGAATGTAATCTTTGATTTTTATAATTCTGATTTATAATATCTAATTTTTATAATAAGAATGAAAACAAAGAAAAAATATTAAAACTTTTCTAATTTAATTGTTGATTTGGAAATGTAAATTTGTAATAATTGAATGTTTAAACAAATATAAAATTCATACCAACTTTCATAACACTGGCACAATACAAAGTCTTTGTCCGAGTCATTACAATAGTATATTCCCAGGTATTTTGGCCCCCTAAACCATAACGACTCCTCCTCCCGCCCTTCTTTTCGTCGCCGTCTTAATTGCTGGAGAATGCAAAACAAGTTGTGTCCAAGTTGTGAAATGTAAACAAAGCAAAATGTAAGAAAGCATTAAAATCACATTTTTTATACATTTTTTTCTCTCACAAAAATTATCATTAGAAAACTTTTTTTAGAAAAATGATAAATTAGAGTGTCAAAGTTTCCAAAAAAATCATTTTTGAGTGTGTTCAATAAACATCAATTAGTAAAATAACTAACTAAAATCACCTGTAAAATAGCATTTTTGACGCGTCGCGAAAAATAAACTGTTTGAGTATATCAACCGCACTGATGATGAAGAAGTCACATATCAGCGATTGGACCTTCAACATGTGGAAAGGGAAATTTTTCCCTTTCCTCCATGAAATTACAAGGAGAAAGGGTAAAAACTTCTTCATCGTCCGTGCGGTTGATATAGTCAAACACTTAAATTTTTCGCGATGTCAGACGATTGCTCTCCACGCACGCGCAGAGCGCGCCAAGAAAGCATTGCCAACACTATGCAGATACGCACATTTTGTTTTACATTGAAACTCACTTATTTTCACATGCTTTCAGGTATACTTGGTATAGATACCAAATTCAACACTTCAATTTACCATTTTTATAAAAAAATTGTAAATTTCTATTCATTTACGAAAATGTGATGGTCGAAAAAACGCAGCAGTAGAAGACCGAATATTGAGGATTTTTTCGACCATCACATTTTCGTAAATGAATAGAAATTTACAATTTTTTTATAAAAATGGTAAATTGAAGTGTTGAATTTGGTATCTATACCTAGTATACCTGAAAGCATATGAAAATATGTGAGTTTCAAAGTAAAACAAAATGTGTCTTTCCGAATAGTGTTGTCAATGCTTTCTTGGCACGGTCTGCGCGTGCGCGGAGAGCAATCGTCTGACATCGCGAAAAATTTAATTGTTTGACTATATCAACCGCACGGACGATGAAGAAGTTTTTACCCTTTCTCCTTGTAATTTCATGGAAGAAAGGGAAAAATTGCCCTTTCCACATGTTGAAGGTCCAATCGCTGATATGTGACTTCTTCATCGTCAGTGCTGTTGATACACACAAACAGTTTATTTTTCGCGACGCGTCAAAAATGCTATTTTACATTTTTATGAGAGAAAAAGATGTATAAAAAAGGTGATGTTAGTGCTTGGTTTGTTTACATTTTGCAACTTGGACATACCCTTAAGGTGAAGTGATAACAATAGTTGGAATTACAATACAAAAATTGTCTATACCATCCATCACCTGGCTTGTTATCTACAAAGGGATTCGGTTATTTATTAATATTGTTAAAGAAATTTTAACATTTTCCTGTAAATCCTTTTTTCTACGAGAAAAATCTATCTCTGCATTTTTAGGGTTTCAAGGCCAAGCGCCAAAACCCTTATAACGAGACTTCCGTGTCCGTCCGTAGTTTTTAAGTCTTACGTATTAAGTCTTATAGTGAGACTTTGGTATGAGAAGGTATTAAGGCTATGCCCAAGTTGCAAAATGTAAACAAACCAAGCACTAAAATCACCTTTTTTCTACATCTTTTTCTCCCACGAAAATTAACATTGGAACGCTTTTTTTATAAAAATGATTAATGAAAGTGTCAAAAATTCCAATGAAATTATATTTCACTATAAGCAATTAAAAGTAATAATTAGTAAAATAAATAATTCAAATGACATGTAAAATAGCATTTTTGACGCGTCGCGAAAAATTTAAGTGTTTGACTATATCAACCACACGGACGATGAAGAAGTTTTTACCCTTTCTCCCTGTAATTTCAAGAAAGAAAGGGAAAAATTTCCCGTTCCACATGTTGAAGGTCCAATAGCTGATATTAGACTTCTTCATCGTCAGTGCGGTTGATATACTCAAACAGTTTATTTTTCGCGACGCGTCAAAAATGCTTTTTTGCAGGTCATATTAGTTTGTTATTTTACTAATTACTTTTAATTGCTCATAGTGAAATACAATTTCGTTGGAAACTTTGACACACTAATTTATCATTTTTGTAAAAAAAGTGTTCTAATGGTAATTTTTGTGAGAGAAAAGGCTGTTTGAAAAATGTGATTTTAGTGCTTGGTTTGTTTACATTTTGCAACTTGAATAGCCTTAAGTGTAAAGTAAGAAAATGGTCCAAAGGTGTTTTTTATAGCAGTTTTTTATTTTATCTATTACAGAGGAATACCTTCTTGTATTTTAATAATGCAACTCTGTAAATCGATTTTCGTATATTTTTTAACATTTTGTCTAACCTTCTTTAACTTGCCGCATCTCTGTAAATATTAAATGTGAAATATTTTTCAACAATATTAATAAAAAATCTATTTTTATTTCAATAAATAATCAATAATAAAAATAAATTCAGTCTTAAGTTTTTAAAAAATTAATAATTATTATTGCTTTAAAACAGTGAACGACACTTCTATATCGTTCTCTGTTATTTCACAACATTACATTACTAGTTAACGACACAACAATTATTTAAAAACCTACGCTATTTCTTATTTTACTGGGTTTCGAACCTTATATCCACCTACAGAACTACCTAGTGGCTTCAGACTTCATAGATGAATGGTTCCATGTAGTCGCTCGCGCGACTCTACCGTGCCGCTCTTGTTCTGGTCTATTTTCTCTTTGTCCTTAACAAAGTATTCTTTGCTTCCTCGAGGGCAGTTCTGAAGACTTTGCATCCTCCTGATCCGGCTACATGCTGGATATTCTCCTTTTCGCAATCTCTACCTATATGGCCATAGTCAAGGCACCTATGACACCTTGTAACAATAGTTCTTCTTCTTATCTTGCAGGAGACGAACCCAATCTTTATGTGTCCGATTTTCTCCAGCTTATCAGCGTCTTCCTGACTTGTGACCACGAGAGCGAGCTTTTCTCCTCGCTTGTTTAGTCCGAGAACTGTAACCTTTCTACTTCCTACTGGTACCGTAGAAACTGTCTCCAAGGCAACCAGTACGTCCTCTTTATCTGTAAGGGCATCCATATCGCGGATTTCTAACGCAGTTCGCCGGTCCGTCATCTGCACCTTACCTAGGTCTCCAATGACCCTTGTCACCTCCTTGGTGAACGACGCCTTACTTGAAGTCCCTCCAATTTTTATAAAAAGGTCTCCTTTTTTGGTGGGCACAACTCCCACAACCCTTGTCTGACTGGCCTCCAGGTCAGCCTCTTCTCGAACCTTCCGCAGTACGTTGGCGAATGTTGTTTCTTTAGCCACTTTAACTATCATTGTTGTTCGATATTGTGGCTGTTTTTTTTCCTTGGCTGCCATTGGTGTCGGTTTGGAACCTTTGCCGACTGTCTTTTTTGGAGGTCCTTCCTTCTTCTTCTTTGTGTCTTTAAGAACTCAGGACCGCTTCTGACTTTCAAAGACGACGTTCCTCAGCACAGCTGCGTTGAAACGGTCGCGTCTCATCTTTCGATCTTTGCGTGCTTCTTCTGACCAGGTTAACCACTGGTAGAACTTCTCGTCCTTTCTAGCCGCTGCTGCGTGCTTCTCCTTCACATGCTGTATGAGCGATGTTAAGCTTCTGAGTCCATCCTCGATTGTCCTATTGACATTCTTCTGGACTTCAGCATCTTGCTGACCTCTTCCTCCATTTCTAGAATACTTGCTGCCTCTTCCTCTCGCAGCTTTACGCATTCATCTCGATCTTCATTGCAGCTAACAATGGCTATTGCAGAAGCATTACTGAAGACAAATGCAGCTGGCTTGACTCGTCACGCTGCTCGTACTCCCTCGTCTCCCCGCCCTGTCCACGATGATCTGTGGCACTACCAACGCGTTGTTGCCCTCCTGCATCCTTGGGCTACTGGCCACCGCCCGCACGCTCGAAAGCACTTGAAGATCGGAACCAGTGAGAGATTTAGCCGAAGCATTATCCTGCAGGTACTTTTCCTCGTTTTTACAATCGCTCATTATGGATGTTTCGACCCGTGCCGGGGGACAATCGGGCCTTAAAAGGAGACTACCATCTGGCCAGGATGGGCCCTGAACATATGGGTGTGATAAGTGTAATATGAAGTAATTCTGTATTTAGTCCAAGGTATTTCGCAAACAAATTGGGATCTTTAAAAACTCTTCTAGCTGTAGGTCCATTATTACTATTGCCATAGCCTCCTGTTTTTGGTTTGTCCACTTTGATTTGTAATTTTTCCCAAGGCAATGCTTGGACATTTTCTTTATGTTCGGCGCATCTTTCACGGATTTTATTTTACCTTTTTCAATGGGAAGTCTGTATGCAATATGCAAACACAACTTACAAATTCTTATCTTTGCATGTAATAGACTAATGCCATATAAAAAGCCTTTTCTCAATAGACACAAATTTTCCTTCTTTTATGCTTCAAATATTGTTAAATTGCTTTGGTGTAGTATGACATACTGGACAACATTGTCCCGTTCTTTTTTATTATAATGTTATAGTTTGATAAAAACAATCTTTTCATTTACATTATCAGAAATATTATTAAAACTGTTGCTGTCTCTTTTTACCCCGAATTTCCATTTTTTTGGTGTAAATAGAAAGAGTCTCCTATTTCTAATTGAAGTTTGCAAATTGATAAAATCAAAGATTATTTTTGTTGTAGTATTGATAAGAAATAATTATAAATTTTAGTATGAATTTTTAGTTTCGTTTGTTTCAAATGCGAGTCAAAAAAGTAAAAATATAGTTATTACACATTCTCACTTATACTAGTTGGGACTTTTCTACTCTTGTTTTTATTGACTGCAACTTACATGACTTACTTTTACTAGTTGGCCGTATTTATTAAAAAAAATTATTTAACTGAAATAACTACTAATTTACAGAAAGTGAATTTATCATTCGGTTTACAAATATTAAATGAGAAAGAAGCTATCAAATTTTCCGAATCGAATGTGACAAATAATTAAGGCGGTGTCAAAGTTGATTGGATTTTTGCATTGAGATTCAATGGGAAAAGCGCATCGACTTTGACATCCCCTTAAATCTTAAATAAATCTCTATAAGCTTATGGATTTCATATGTATCGACAGCACAGCTACCCTAATACAGAAACCTGCTTAGTCAGAAAAATATTTTCGAAATTAATTAATAATTTCAATATTTTTAAATAACTACTGTTTCGATTTACGCCTTGTTTCTATTTACCCCATCTGACCCTGTATATCTTTATATACAAAATGTTATGTTTTTTTCGATATCTCATGGCGTAACATTTGTTTTTGTAAAAAATTTTATTAATATTAAAATTTCTATTTTTAAATGTTTTTTAAATATTTGCAATTCTTTGGATGAACTTTCTTAAATTCTATTTGTGATTTATTAAAATTAATTTAAATTATCTAATACGGACTTATAGATATTCAAAATTGAAAAGTGTTCGACTACTGTCTGGTTAACCCTACAAACAAACCAGAACTTACTTGATAAAAATTTATTATTTTAATTTTCTAAATATTCTGTATCGATTTTTAAGAAAATTTTCGAAAGAATTATTAAATGATATTGTTTCTTCCACTAGGAAGCAAAATTCATAGAAATAAATTTATGCCCATGATAATAAATTCGATATTTGTATATAGGGTTCTATAGTATAGAATACTTTTTGTTATTTTCAATTTACTGACGCATGTTTTTTTCATTACAATTTTTAATATCTTACAAATTTGTGTCTATATTCTATAATTAATACCTAAGTTAAATAAAAATATAGTAAAGTATAATCGCAGACAATGTTAGGAAAGGTAAACATGACACATTTAAGAACATTTTTTAAATTCATTATTGACTACAAAATTAGAGCATTAGCATGTTATATTATTTAGTCAAATGTACGTCCAAAATACAGGAAAAATAAACATTAGAAATGTACAGTTTATGTATATCAGCTGTTACTAGGAAATCACAATAAAACTTTTTAAGTGTTTGAAATGTGTGCGTCTAAAATAGAATTGCGTACTAAAGAGTTTATTAAAATATATAAAATGTGTTATTGTATCATATGATAAATACGGAAATGAATACATCTTTTTAATTTAAATTAGTTAAATAGTTATATATAAATTTTTAATAATATTTAGAGTAATAGACGTCAATGAGTTAGAAGAAACAGAGGATGATCTGGATATAAATGGAAATTTGAATTGAATGTATTACAGTTGAGGTTTAAACATTTCTGAATCATGACTTCTGCAAGGATAAACTTTATCGTTTCAATTTTATGTGCCGTTATTCTGGGTAACTATTTCTATTTCATTTAAACAATAAAATTTTAACGGTCTATACTACTTTGAAAATCTAAAAGTTAATCGGTTCTCTAGAATTTTTTTAACAATCTCTGCACTGAGAAAAAATGTCATGCTAAACACTGCAATCAAAGCTGTTACTCCGTACAACCTAATTGTATCTGATACAATCAAGAAAACTGTCTATAAATGTATCAATAAAGCCATAATCTACTGAAAAATCCTATACAGGATCCTATATGGATCCCATGTAAATTCTTATATGATTCTTTATAGAAAGAATCGATCCTATCAAAAAATTTTCTACAGGAAAAACAGTCATGCATTTTCCTATAAGTTTCTATATAGATTCCTATAAGGCTCCTATAAGAATGGAATAGAATGACTTATAGTTTTCTATATAAGATCCTATGTGGATCAAAATTTATTTAATTTATTCTATCAGAATTCATATAATTTCCTACGTAGGATCTAACCAACTACACTAATCACATAGAATCCTACATAGAAAACTATAGGTCATCTTATTACAATTCCATAGGAGCTTTAAAGGAATCTATAAAGAAACTTCTTGGAATTTGACTGATTTTCCTATAGAAATTTTTTTTATAGGATAGATAAAATTTTTTATAGTTTCTATAAAAAATCCTATAAGAGAAAAAGTAACTTTTACTACTTTTATAGTAAAATACTTCTAGTAACTTTAACTACTTTTGAAGTAAATTTTACTACGTTCAACGGACATATTTGTACAAAAGTAGTAAAATTTACTACGAACGTAGCAAAATTTACATCCAAAGTACTAAAAGTTACATACATTGTTAAAAATGAAATTTTATGGTAAATTAAAGAAATTTTTTATCTTATGCATTTACTATTTTATGCAAGGTTTTTTAGATTAGAATATCGATAGTAGATTCAGGACTAAAAATTTAAAACATAAACATAAAAAAGATTGAGGTTAAAAACCTGAGTAACCTAAAATTTTGTAGAAATTATTGTTCAATCTTAAGTCACCATATATCACATACACAAAATAATATTGACAATATTTTTTAATCATTCTAGGTACAAATGCATTGCCACCTCAAAAAATAGTTAATGGCTTTAAAGTGGTAGGCAATGAATTTCCATTTTTGGTTTCATTAAGAATGATACGTTCTGATGGTTCCTACTTTCAATTTTGCGGTGGTGCCATTATCAGTACGAAACACATTCTTACTGCAGCTCACTGTTTAACTAATCAAGATCCTAGAAATATACGAGTATTTGTTGGAACTAATAGTCTTATTTATGGAGGAGTTGATTATTCGCTTGAAAAAGTGTCTGTTCATCCAAAATATCAAAAAGATGATACATACTATCGTTATGATGTTGCTATTCTTACAGTGAGTGCTACGAAATAAACATTAATTTCCTAATGATTACAAATGTTGTTTATATGGTTATATTTCTGTTTGTTCTCATTTTCTTTAGTTACGCACTGCTTTGACGAATCAAAAATTTTCTGATTGGAAAATTATTAGACTAGCAAGTAGAGATTATCCGCCGGGTACTGAAGCTGTTGTTGCTGGATGGGGTGATACTTACTTTAAGGCAGATATGGGATCAACGAATTTACAACATATTCATGTTAAACTGTCAGAATTTTCACGATGCAGCTATGGAAAACTTAGAGAGTTTCATTTGTGTACTGAATTAATGAATGGAAAGAGCACATGTCAAGTAAGTGACATTAAGTCTAAAAATTTAATCAGATCCCAAGTAGCACGTAATATTACTGGAATGTTACAGCAATGTTACATGTAGTGTTAGTATCATTACTGTAACATTGCAGTAACATTACCATGTAATATTGCTGTAACATTACATGTAGTATTGCCTTGGGGCGGACATTTTAATATTACTGCAATGTTACACTTTAATGTTACTAACATTACATGTAACATTGCTGCAACATTCGAGTAATGTTACGTGCTACTTGGGATGCGAAATTGGGTATTTTGATCTTCACTTTTGCTGAAGACCATAAAAAATAGTGAAAAAGAAAAAATAAATTTTAAAGTAAAAGACGAAATTAAATTACGCAATTATATTAATTCTCTACTTCAAAAATTTAAAAATTTTTAGGGTGACAGCGGCGGGCCATTAGTTGCCAATGGCGAAGTTATTGGAATTGTATCATATGGATACGGATGTGGTCAACGTCCTGGTGCTTTTGCAAATGTTAGAGTTTTCAAAAGTTTTATTGAACAACAAATAGGTATACGAATGTAGATTTTGTTGTTAGTAACTAAAGAAGTCTGCAATTTAGGATTAAGTATTTTAATCATATTATTAATATTAATTTTATGTATAGGACATTGTATACTATAACAATTTCTTAATGATAAATGAAAGTTTAAATTTTGAATAAAGTGTTGGATTAAGCATATGTTTGATTTTTAAAAGTTATTTTTTGTCCTCCCTGCACAAAAAGTATGTTATTTCGAGCATTTATGGGAAAGCGCAACAAAAAAACGTCCCGCTTATTTGCTTACATCGAAGTGTGGATTCTCGCTGGGGGGAGGGGAATTCCCCTATCCTTGAGCGTCCGAAAAAGTACTCTGTCTATAATACTTAACTATTTTTTGAAGTTCATTATGTATTTATAATAGGGGAGACCGGGCCTAAACCGGACGGATTTGGTCTTTGCCCATAAAACTCATACAAAAACATACTTTTTGCTAAAGTGTAATATACCGTTTTGAAGCTTGTACTTTCACCTACAAATCGCACTTGTTCGATTTAAAAAAAGTACAATAGCTTTAGAGATATATTGCTTCGAAGGTGACTACCTCAAAAACGAAAAACCGAAAATTGGTGGGGCTAAACCGGACACCCCAAGGGGCTAAATCGGACACGGCCAATTAATTAAAGAATGAGATACAAATTTTCTTTTTTTTTGGTAAAAAAGTCAAATCAATTCTTCTTTTATTTATTTGCAGATAGTTCTATACAAAGAATATAATATAATATGTAAAATCGGTAATTAATATAATATTAAATGAATTACAGTTTTCAGGCTTGTCTGTTTGTAGCAACTCGCTTGCGAATTCGAGTTTTAAAATAAATTCTTCATTTATTTCTTTATAAAGTGGTTCTAAGCAAAGAATATAATATAAAATAGTTAATTAATATAAAATAAATTAAAGAATTCAAAGATTTGGTTGTTTTTAATCACGATGTCCGATTCAGCCCCACACCGTTATCTAATAATTAACTTGCAATATATTTTTTCTTCTTAATGTTTTCCATTAAACTTTTTTTCTACTAAACTCAGTACACCTTGAGCTAAAAGAAAAATGGCAGTATAATATTTGCACTTTAATTTTAACGATAAAAACCCCAAAAAAATGAAGAAAAAAAGTTTTTACTTTTACTTCAAGAAATGACATTTTCACATATTAACGGCAACTATTATTACAAGAAAATTGACACGTCCCTAAAACCTCATGCAGCATATTATGCATCACGAAATTGCGCGTTCATAGGTTATTTTCACGATTTGGAATTATTCACGGTTTCGGAAATATTTGACTTGTCCGGTTTAGCCCCGGTCTCCCCTACTTATATTCTTTATAATTACAGAACAGTATTGTATAGTATAGTATAATACAATACAATTTAGTGTAGTAAAGAACAGTACTATATAGTGTCTTTTTTAGTTTTACTTAAAACAAATTTTTAATTCACATATATTCAAAATTTCAAAATCACAATTTGCCAGGGTAAATCCGATCACTTTATTTATTTTAAGATGGAACAGTTTTATTTTTCTAATGTTAAAATTCGTCTTATTTCCATTTTAAGTATGATTTCTTATTGCTAAAATATGAGTTGTATAAACAATAAATACTGGATTAACCTCTTGACTGCCGGTGACGAAGATATAATTCAGGTTTCCGTTTTGAAATTAAATACCTAAATAATAAAAAAGTTAAAAATTGTTAAAAACAACACTTTGAGCAAATTTTACTTAAATCTTTGCTATGGACAATACAATGCATTTTTATTTAACAAATGTCTAAAATCGCTTTAAATAAGTTACTCGGGGGTTTTCGGAGTCGCTGAACACGAATCTGATGTCAGTTTTCCAAAATTAAAAATGGCGTGTCCGTCGTGGTGGACGGATTTTTAAAAAACATTCATTATTACTTAAAAAAAGTTAGCCGAATAAAAGAAGACTCAAAAATAATGTCCGAAAAACTTGAAAATCTACAGAACGTTTTTTTCTGATACCTCTATAAACATTTGACCACCTCTGATTTCATGTTGAATTCATAAAAATAAATGAAAGTTCGTTGACATAAAGTTAAATGTTAAATTCTATTTACAGTACCGATATCTCCATTAGAAGTTGAGTTCATAGCGTCAAGTTGCTAGTGACTGGCTTGATCAAGGTCTTCCCTTACCATATTAATAAAATTGAATTTATCAGAAAATAAATATTATTTATAAAATATACCAAAATTCATTAAATTAAGCTTCAATATTTTAAAGAATCTTACTCCCTAAATCTGAATATGTGAAAATTTACTTATTTCTAAGGTATAAGTCGCTCTCTCGTTCAATATAAGTGCATATACACTTGTAATAAGCGAAATTTCACTCAGAATAAGTGATAAATTCACTTATTTACAAGTGTATATGCTCTTATTGATCGAGAAGACGACTTATAACGTATAATAAGTGAAATTTCACATATTCAGATTTAGAGAGTACCTACTCCAGAAATAAAAATCCTGATAAAAAATTAAATTAGAAATTTAAATTTATTGTTTTTCATTTATTTTTCGTACTCAAATAATATTATAATTTTAAATTTTAGTTATTTTCAACAATCGCAAGAAATAATATTTAAGCCATAGAACAAATTGAATAATATAAATATAAAATAAAGAAATGATAACAAATAAGAGTTCAATAGCTGAACTGAATGTATAATTTATAATAGTAATATGTGTTTCATTTTTATTAGAAAAATCAGATATTACGAAAATTACACTGTTTTGCAAATTTCAAATTTCTATTTTTGCGAATAAAATGAAACGTAGTGTTTTTAAACTGATTTTTCATTTTTGACATATTTTTGAAAAATTATACAGTTAAAGCATAACGTGCCACAAACTTAAGACATCTCAGGACATCCCTGGGACATCCTACGAATATAATAGTTTTGGATATCTTTAGGACAACCGAAGGATAACCTAAATATTCGGATGCTTTTTGAGTTGTATTCTAAATTGATAGAATACACGCTTAGAGTGAAGAGTGTGTTTATATACGAATGTGAAGTCAGATATTAATAATTCAAAATGTGGTTTAATATCTCGCGTCATTAAGAGGAGTTTTCAACACCAGATTTGTGTGTAACACAAAAAATTCGTTTAAAAAATATCTATCTAGTTACATCCTAAAAAGCAATATTTTTTAAATAGTACAGTATTATATCCTTTTATTTTTAATAAAGATAATTTAAATGAAATATTATCAGCATAATCTAAAACATATTTGAATTATTTATTTTCACAATTTATTATTAGATTTTTAAGAAATTAATTATTCATTGTTATCATCCTTATCCATTATTATAGAAAACTTAATATATTGACATTCTTGGAAAATTTAGGTTTTAGAGAATTACCATTAATTTAATTTTATATTATTTACAATAGTTTGATAAATTAACATTTTTTAAATAAAAAATTTTATTAATTAGCATTTATTATCAATCTTTTTTGTATATAAAAGGGGAACCTCAATAAGTTTATTACATTAATTTCGTCTGAAATTGTCAACACTAAATTCACATGTAATATTTTATAAAGATTATCTCCTTTATCTTGTTCAACTGTTAGAGATATTTATTTTTACTAAGATTTGTCATATCATTAAATTTCTGTTCATAAATTTCTAGTGTCAAGAAAATTATTTTTATAATGAATTACTTTAAATTCTTTCCAATTCTGATTTTTTTTAAAGTTTCTCATCAATTTAATGAAAAATTACCCGACAATGCATTACCGTATCACTATGAGATTAGGATGTTTCCTCCAACAAATTCTAATGTTTTTACTTTTGAGGGTGAATCAGAAATCTTTCTTAACATTCTTAAACCAACCGTAAACTTGACATTGCATTCATTCAATTTAAATATAAGTTACAAAAGCACGAAACTCAAACAAAATGGTGTAATTGTAATGCCTCAAAATCATTTCTTTGAACTTGAATCACAATTCTTGATACTCAATTTCGAAAATGAAATACATCCTGGAAATTATTGTCTTTATTTGGAATACACTGGAAAAATACATGAAGGATTAGATTCAAATAAATTTGGATTCTTCAGAAAAAATTATACAAATAGGTATTTATTAAATTTATTATTAATTTATCTTCAATACTTTTTTATTTAACGTGTATTAAAATTAAGTTTAATTAGTTATTTAATTAATTAAGTTTAAAGATTTGCAGTTTTACCTTTTATAAGCACTTCAATTTTTATATTTGCTTAATCTGCATTAAAGTGTTATTTTTCTGAAGGAAAAATCTTACACGGAGAAAAATTTTCTGTTAATGATTACAATAGTCGAACAGTACTGCTCGGATATGTGACCACTTTTCGCAATGCCTAAAGTAGCTTCGTTGTAACAATTCTGTAAGTCGAACGTACTCATTAAAAATTTATTTGAAATAAATACGAACTAAATATGAGTTAGCACAAAGTCTATGTGACTGATTACAATAGTCTACGTTAAAAGGAAATCTTGGATTCTATCCACATTTGCAGCAATCTAAGGGAATTAGTGATACAGTCTGTAGTAGTCTTTACAACAGGACTATTGTAAAAGAAGGTGACCGCGACTGCCTTGCCTTCTTATTTTACTATAGTTCTTCGTAAAGACTACTATTGCTATATTTCTGATTACAAATGACTGTTGTAAAGTTAAAAAAGAAAATTTTCAACTAAAATAAATTTTTTTTGTAATTCATGACTTCTAATCATGTATTGCACATTAATTTCACTCTTCCAAGACTACCCACTTCAAGATAAATTATATTATTAAACTAGACAATTTCACTAAACCCTAAGTACATAAATCTAACTTAAATACTAAACGCATAACATAATAACGATCGCTATTTACACATATTTATACATGACTTAAACTTCCTTATATACTAACTGCTATGAAAGTTCACAGCTTGCGAGAAAGACTTATACACTTTAAATGTCAAAAAATCACTTCGTTCTCAGTAATTAATACAATTATTGTTCATTGTTAGTCTTTAATATTGTAAGGTTTATTTTTTATTACATTTCCATAGTGAAACATTTTTTTTCTAACACACGCACCGAAGGTACAAGATTTCTTGCCTGTATAAATTGTTATATAATTTACACAACTTACGTAAGTTACGTAAATAAAAAAGTAAGTTGCATAAGTAAGTTAACTTACGTAATTTACGTAAAATATAAGTTCCGTAAATAATGTATGATACGTAAAAATATAAGTTACGTAAATAACGTAAGTTGCACTTACGTAAATAACTTAAGTTACGTAATGGACGAATTATTGTAAATTGCACTAATTAGGTAACTTACGTACTTTACGCAAGTCATGAATTACAAAAAAAAATATTTTAGTTGAAAATTTTCTTTTTAACTTTACAACAGTCATTTGTAATCAGAAATATAGCAATAGTAGTCTTTACGAAGAACTATAGTAAATTAAGAAGGCAAGGCAGCCGCGGTCACCTTATTTTACTATAGTCCTGTTGTAAAGGCTACTACAGTCTGTATCACTGATTTCCTTAGACGGCTACACATGTGAACAGAATCCAAGATTTCCTTTTAACGTAGACTATTGTAATTATAACAAGTCTCTGCGTGAATGCCTACAGTACCCTTTCTGAACCTGTACATCTAAATTATTAATGATTCCAAAAAATAAATTTCAACACGATTAATACAGTGTTTGGATTCATTAAAGTAACTATAGTAATCGCTCCTACTAAATTTTTAATAAATTACATAGTTTTCGTAATCATTACAAAAAGTGGTCACATATCCGAGCTGTAATATAGACTATTGTAATCATTACGAAAGAAATTTTCTCCGTGTAAGAACCGTTTTTGTGCATAAGAAAACGTGTTGTCCAACAAAATATTAATCGATTAACCTAATGCCCAGGTCCAAATAGTCTGCGCATGTAGATAGTTTTCAACATGATTTTAGTAAACTCCTAAAGCACATTCTAATTTTTTGAAACCATACTGCAAACATAACAAATAACATTTTTCAGGACATTGGTATCAACACATTTTAAATCACCTTATGCACGTCAAGTTTTTCCTTGTTGGGACGAGCCAGAAATAAAAGCTACATTTTATATTTGGATAAAACGATTACCAAATCAAGTTGCTCTGTCAAATACACCAATACGAGGGATTGTTGATCAAACAAAGCAAGATGGTTATATGTGGTCAGTTTTTCAAACAACACCTCCAATGTCAACCAACATGATTTCAATTATTGTCACCAGTTTCCGTGATGATATCAGCAGCATTGACTCAAAATTTATTGTGATATGTAGTAAAGAATATGTAAACAGAGGATTTCACAGTTTTGACTTTGGAGTAAAAACGCTAACTCAGTTCGAAAAATTTATTGGTGTTGAATACAATTTACCGAGAATGCAATTGCTTGCAATACTTAATAAAAATGAGAAACCATTAGGAACTTGTGGTTTAATTATTACCAGGTAAGTAGAAATAAAATTCCTACTGAAAATCCCCGTACAATATCTTGTACAAGAAATTGTACAAGATCTCGTACAGGAAACTATACCATTTCTGTCAATGAACCTGAAACAAGTTCTTGTACAAGATCTTGTGCAACATCTTGTACAAGAACCTGTACAAGTAATTTTTTCGTATTTGAATAAAGGTTCATGTACAATTTTTTGTACGAAATCCTGTACATGTTCAAATTAATTAATAACTTTAATGGATGCGCAGTAGTTGCATAAATAAAAAAATTAATTAACAATAAGAAAAAATATTATCTACACAAGAACTTGTACAGGATCTCGTACAAGAAATTGTACATGAACCTTGATTCAAAAGCGAAAAATTTACATATACAGGTTCTTGTACGAGATGTTGCCCAAGATCTTATACAAGTACACATTCTTTTACATGATGTCGCACAAGAAATTGAATATGAACCTTTATTCAAAAGCGAAAAAAAATTACGTGTGCAAGTACACATTCTTGTACAGGATCTCGTACAAGAAATTGCACATGGACCTTTATTCAGAAGAGAAAATAATTTACATGTGCAAGTACACATTCTTGAACAGGATCTCGTACAAGAAATTGTACATGAACCTTTGTTCGAAATCGAAAAAAATTACTTGTGCAAGTTTTTGTACAAGATCTTGTGCAACATCTTGTACAAGAACTTATTTTAATTTCTTATGCTGAAATGGCACAGGTTCATTGACAAAAATGGTATAGTTTCCTGTACAAGATCTTGTACAATTTCCTGTACAAGATATTGTACGGGGATTTTCAGTAGGGATTATAACAAATTTTAGTGTATTTCTTTGGTACATTTAAATTTCGGAATTTCATTTTTGAAGGGAACTTACTAAACCAATTTTGGAAAATTTGAGAGATAACGAAAAAATGAATTCATATTTACATATTACATATGAATTAGCACGTCAGTGGTTTGGATGTTTGATCACTCCGGCAAATCAGAGGGACACCTGGATCACGGAAGGACTTGTTTTTTATATGAGTCATTTTATCCTGAATAAAGTAATTAACTAATTATCATTAGGATCACGCTAGTTGGATATTGCTCTGAAAATCTGAACCAGTGCATAATTCTCTGTGTTACTTTTTTTAAACCACACTGGTTTGGATTTTCTTGACTGATATTCATACCGCAAATAATTAATTGAAAAATCATGAAGTTTTTAAATAAATTTTTTCTTTATTCAAAGATGAATTTGTCGTCAACTGTGCAACATATCAGAAAACAAGCTTCTATTGAAGCGCTAAACATTAATTTGAATTTGTACAATGTATCAACAGTTAAAGATGAAACGAAATTAAATGATTTTAATATTAAAGGTAAGCGTTAAGAAATTAAATAATTTATATCAAATTACAAATAAAACTACTTACATCTAACAATTTTAATTTTACAGCTGAAGCTGTAATGCAAATGATAAGTGGATTATTAACTGAACAAATATTTCTTTTGGCTATTAAGAAAATTGTAGAAGTATAGTAAGTTATATACATTTCACTTGTAATTTTATTTGTTTTATCCTTAATTTTGTTAATTCTTACTATTTTCCTTCAATTGTGTACACTTCTATTAATTTAAATTTTAGTAAATACAAGTCAATAACAACTGACGAATT
This sequence comes from Leptopilina myrica (nomen nudum), assembly GCA_032872475.1. NCBI lineage: Eukaryota > Metazoa > Arthropoda > Insecta > Hymenoptera > Figitidae > Leptopilina > Leptopilina myrica (nomen nudum). The sequence goes on along the minus strand of CM065466.1, from coordinate 27,266,449 downwards.
TTGGAGTTTACTTCAAGAAACAATGAAAGAGTCACAATTGAGGAGAAATGATTTTAATCTTAGAATGTATATGGAACCTTATATAGTGCAAGAAGGATATCCAATCATTAATGTTGTCAGAGATTATTCATGCAACACTATAAAATTGACGCAAACAAGCTCAATCGAATCTAATGACTTAGTTCAGCAAAAATGGTGGGTACCAATAAATATTGCGAGCAGTAACACTTTAAATTTTACGTCTACTTTTGCCACTAATTGGATAAACCCTCACGATGAGAAATTAATAGCGGACGGCTTGACTCACGACGACTGGTGGTACATTGTCAATGTCCAAAGCACTGGTAATTATTTTTAATATCAATAATAATTCAAATTATTTCTCATTTATTTAAAAAGTATTAAATAAAAAATATATAATGGTGAATATTTTTTTAAGGTTTGTATCGAGTTAATTATGACGAACGGAATTGGAACAGACTAGTGGATTACTTGAATTCGGAGAATTCTGAAAATATCCATATGTTAAATAGACTAAGAATTGTCGACGATATATTATTCTTTAATAGAAAAAGTAAATTTTCCGATAAAATTTTAATTGGTATTTTTAAATTTATATCTGAAGATAGGAGAAGAACTTTATATTTTTAGCTATGTAAGTTAATAATTGTTCTTTTAAAAGTGGATATTTTAAATGAAAAATAAGTATTTCATACACTATTACAATGTTATTGAAAGAAAAAAAATGTCTTCAATTCTTTGGTACATTTCCACACAATGCATAATTTTTTGTAAATGTAAAAATTTGATAAGAAAACTAAATATAAAAATAATATTGGTTTATAAAAAAACACGTGTATGAATATTAGGTAACTAACGAATTAATAGTACTTTAGAGTAAAAATTTAAAATAAGCAGTTCATTGGTTACACAATTACTAAACAAAATTCACTGCTCAATCTTATCATATGTTTGTAGTGATTGTGAAATTCTAATTATAGAAAACTTATTTAAGGAATTAATTAATTTTTATTACATATGTTTGTTTAAAAATTGTACATGTAATAATTTAGGTTTAAAAGCAAAGAAATTGAATAAAAATGTTATTCAGCTCTTTCTCGAAAACTTAACTTCAATCTAAGAGGTAATACAATTGAATAACATATTTTTTAAAGATAAATATCTTTCATTATGCATTCAGAACTTCATTTATTGGTTATTTCATTTCGTTTAATATAATTTCACAGCCCCACAAAAAGCAAAAAAAATTTGTACGTCAAACGGGAATAGTCATTTATTACATATTTTGGGTCGCTTGAACCAGAATTTAATTCTAAAGTTGTTTCCTTTTTTCTAATCCCAAAAAACATACTTTTTAAATACTTTTTAAGCTGTAATAAAACAATCAGTTATTTTTTAAATTACAACTGTATATTTTGTTTTAATGAGTGCGCTTAAATATCATTTGACAAAATTCCTCAACATCAATATTAATACCTAAAGAGTGTGTTTTTAAGTGAAAAAAAAAACAAACTAACTTTTGAATTCTGATCTCGGATTCCGATTCAACGATCCAAAATTCATAAGAAATAAATGACGTTTCTGTTTAACCGGACAAAATTTTTTTTCTTTTCGCAGATTGTGTATTTAATACTTTCTTTTACTTACTTTAAAATGTTGTCTGATGCTAAATAATGATTTATTTTTTAAATTTACAGTGTCAATATAAATAAACAATTAAGATGAACTATTTCAAATTTTGTTTACTCTTCATTTTTGTTCAATTATCACACCAATTAAAAAGGAAATTACCCGATACTGCAAGACCACATCATTATGAAATAAAAATTTTTCCCTCCTTGATGATGGAGGCGAAAAATTTTATTGGTGAATCAAAAATTTTTCTTCAAGTTTTTACACCGGATAAAACATTAACATTCCATTCAGTTAATCTCAGAATTTTTGAAAATGCAACAAAACTAACCGGAAATAATAAAAATTTAATTCCTCAAAATCATATATATGATTCTGAATCACAATTTGTTACTCTTAACTTCAAAGAATTTATACAGCCAGGAAATTATATTCTCAATTTAAAATTCGTTGGAGCAATAGAGGATGGATGGAATCCAAATAATTCTGGATTTTTTCGGAAAAAATATAAGAATAAGTAAGTTACTATGAAACACAACTAATTATATGGAAATTATTTGTAATTTAATTACGGTTCTTAATTATTAGTTATACACTTGCTCTGGTTTCTGGTAATCTACACCCAAAATATGCATAAGTACCATCTTTTAGCATTCTAGTTAAACAATTTAGAATTTAAAGATGGACCTCTTTTCTGTTCATGGAATTTTTCAGTTTTTTCTAAAAACAATATTTGAATTAAATTTAATCTAAACAGACATATTTTCTGTCATTTCATTAAGTTTAAATGAAAATTATTCATTTGTCAATGAATAACTATGCACTTGAAACTACGGTATTTAAGTTTAAATTCAAATAAATCGAAATTCGCCGTTAAAACCATAAAAATTATTTAATTAGTGAATAAAATCATAAAATTTAAAAAATACTAAAGTTACTCTAAAAATATTAAAAAACAAAATTTGTATTTACTGTAACATTTTAGATTATTAGTATCAACGTATTTCAACTCACTTCAAGCACGTAAGATATTTCCATGTTGGGATGAATTATCAATAAAGACCACTTTTAGTATTGGGATTAAACGTTCAAAAAATCATAATGCTGTTTCAAATATGCCAGAACAGGAAACTGTCACTGATCCAAACAACCACGATTATGTGTGGACTTATTTTAAAAAAACACCTCTAATGTCCCCAAATATGGTGTGCATTATAGTCATGGACGTTCATCATATGACTGCCAATAAAGAGAATACATTTTTAATAGACTTTGATTTGGAATCGTCAGAAACAGCATTTCACACGCTGAAGCGTGCAATGAATGCAATGGAGTTACTTGAAAAATATATTGGAATTAAATCTGAATTTCCGGTAACGCAGCTGATTGGAGTTCTTGATCAGAATGAGGAACCAATGGGAAAATGTGGTGTAATTGTGACTAGGTAAGTATAAAATTGTACAAAAGTCTCTGTTATAATTGGTTCAAATTAATAGAAAGTTTTTACGATTTTAAAAATTTCGTCCTTCTTATAGAATATTTTTAAATAACACAAGATTATATTTAGAGACTTCATTAAAGAATCCTCTAATGATAAAAATTCTAATTATTAAATAATATTTTTGTCTTAAGTTTACTCATACAACCAAGTGCAGACTATTTGGAAGATGATCGGGAAGTAAAACCTTACGTACATATTATTTATGAATTAGCACGTCAATGGTTTAAATGCATAATTACTCCAGCTACGCCTGAAGACAATTGGATTACCGAGGGACTTGTATTCTATATAAGTCATTCCATCCTTAGCAAAGTATTTACAAAATTTTATTATTATGGATTATTAGTAGCGCCTTTTCAGTGCTAATTTTACAACGTTAATTCTCTTTTTCAAGAATTATCGTTTTAAATAAAAAATTTTCAATTTTTTAAAATGTCAACAAGAACTCTAAACAATACAAAGTAAAAAATTTATTTGAACTCTGGATTTTATTAATTACTTTCTCATAGAGTCAGAATTGTATTGTATAACTAAATTTGATTTTTGAAAAAGTTTCTTTAAAAATTAAGAAAATAGTAAAAATTACAGGAACAAATTTTCATTATTTTTAAGAATGTTTAATAAAATGTCAGTAATTAAAAAATTGTTTTTTAAGATGGACAGCTTCTCAGTTTTCGTGGAATTTACTAGGTACAGATATTCTTTTTATGCACTAAACGCGGATGTAAATGTATACAATGGACCAACTATTCAAGATGGCACTTTGATGAATTATGATATAGAAAGTAAGTTTAGCAGTAAAATAAAATTTTCTAGTTCAGAGCAAAAAATTTTCTAACAATTTGTATAGTAAACGTTGCTTAACAATTAGTAGTGCTATAAATTTTTATTACTTTCAGGTGAAGCATTGATGCACATGATAAGCGGTGTATTAACGGAAAATATTTTCCATTATATTATTAACGCAATTGTTCAAACTTAGTAAGTAGAAATATTACTGGGATTACTATTCAATTAGTTGTAAACTGAATTAAAGACAGCGCCTTTAGCCATTTTTTTATTATTAATTTTTAATTATTTGTAATTTATAATTATAAAAATTTTAGTAAATACAAGACAATATCAACAGACCAGTTTTGGAATACTGTTCAAGAAGAAATGGAAAAATTACAAATTCCAAGGAACAATTTTAACATACGACAGTACTTGGAGCCTTATATATTACAAAACGGACATCCTATTGTTAATGTTGAGAGAGATTATTCGTGTAACACTATAAAATTGAAGCAAACAAGTTCAATGGCGCCTAAAGGATTCCCTGATAAAAAATGGTGGATACCAATAAATATAGTAGGCAGTCACACTCGCAATTTTTCATCGACATCTGTAAATAATTGGATGAATCCTCACGATGAAAAATTGATAGCTGATGGTCTTACTCATGATGATTGGTGGTACATTGTAAATGTACAAAGCTTTGGTAATTACTTATAACCGTATTTATAATTACTTTTATGACTCACCGATAATAACAACTTTTTAAACCACATTAAATAGTCCTATTCCAAAAGTTGTAGTGATGAATTTTAATTTAAGGTGCCTTTATTGTTTTTAGGTTTGTATCGTGTAAACTATGATGAACGAAATTGGAACAGATTAGTGGATTGTTTGAATTCAGATGATTTTAGAAATATTCATGTTTTAAATCGGATGAGAATTGTTGATGACGCGTTGTACTTCAAACAAGAAAATAAATTACCACAGAATGTTATAGGGGGCATTGAAAAATATATACGTTCAAAGAAAGATATTGTATCTGCAACAAGAGCTCGGGATCTATTGGATTTATATGATTAATGTTTTGTTTTTTGAGATATTGATTAAACAATTTTTAAACAAATATAAAAAATGTGACAATATTATGTATTCTTTTAACCTCAATGTTAATAAATCATTAATGGTATGTCCTAATTGTGAAATATAAACAAACCAACAATTATTTGGCAGCTCCCCAGTAGGCACAGACATTCAAGGGATATCCTTAGGATATCCTTTTCAGAATGTTCTTAGGACGTTGTAAAAAAACAACTTTAAAAGATCCTAAAGATATCTTAACAATGTCTTCAAAAATATATCTTTGAGATATTTTTAAGGCAGACTTAAACAGGTCTTTATCAAATTCTATTTCTGGATTGAAAGCGTTCAAAGTTGTCATATAGATATTTTTAGGAAGTACGTAGAAAATTCTTATTAAATATTGAGAACATAATTTGGACATTCTCAGGACACACTAAGGACATTTTTAGGACGTGTTTGTAACATTCTGAGGACACGTTGAGAAAATTTTTAGAATATGTATAAAACATTCTCTAGAGATGTTTAGAAGTTCTAAGAAATGTTCATAAAAATTTCCAAATGTGTTCAAAGCTCGTCCTAAACATCTCCAGAGAATACATGTGGACGGCCGCATAAACAGGCCCAGGCAGAAAAGTCGGTGGTGTGCCGATGCCAACGACCGGTTCGACACCGGGCCGGTGGTAAAGTCGGACAATAACCGGTGCCGGCACTGCGGTACCGGGCCGGTTCCTAAAAGACAACCGGCCCGGTAGTAACGTCGAACAATAACCGGTACCGGCACTGTGGTACCGTTTTTACACCGGAAACGTAGTTATGCCGGCATTAAAATTAGTACCGGCCCGGTATCACTACTTGATACCGTTTTTACACCGGCGACGGAGATTTGCCGGCATCGTTCTGGAACCTAATGTAATGAATAATTTAATAATTCAAATTGATTTAATTTACTCTCTAAATCTAAATCAGTGGAATTTTACTGATTCTCCAGTGTATTTTATAACGTATTTTGAATAAGTGGTGTACTTATGTAACTGCGGATACTGAATGAAATTTTTAACTGCTGAATCAATTGAATTTCACTGATTCAGTTTTAAAATAAAATAATTATATAATAATTAATTATTAATAAATTAAATAAAATAATTATCAGAATATTAATCAATATTTTCATTAATAATTTTGTTAATTTCTTCTTTTGTTAATAATAAAGTACCGTGTGAAAGTGGAATATAGGCTAAAAAAGAAGACGAATGAAAACAACGTTGAGCTAGGACAAGAAGAATTAAACGATTAAGTTGAGTTATCATTGAGTTAGAACTCAATCATTTAGAATTTTTTTTTAACTTCGAAACATGTCGAGTTTATTCTATAATATCATTTTATTATTAAGTTCTTGTTTTTTTCGAATCATGTCAAATTTTTTATTTGCAAAATGCATGCAATAAAAGCAATTAAAATTGAGTTTATGTTGAACAGTTATTAAAATGTGTATTTGTTAATTTATAGCCTACAGGGTGTCTAGCGGCCCGGGCAATCGCGAAGAAAACAAGAAAAAAATCGGAAATTTTTTTCAAATCCGAGAATTTTCCATTTATTAAGGCATTTTTGTTATTTTAATCCTCAAGGATTTTTTTGCATTTTATTAATTTTGCTCGAAAAACTCTCAAGGATTTTTTTCTTTTTATTAATTTTTATTAAGAAATTTATTTATTCCTTTGTAATCCTTGTGAAAAATGGTTTAAATATAAAAAAATTCTTGAGGAAAATTAAAAAATGTAAAAAATCCTAGTTGGAAAAATTACATTTGATTAAACTCTATTAATTCAGGTTTTAATTGTCCGGGAAAATCACTCAAAAATCCGGGAATTTGTTACTGCCGAATTACTAGACACCCTATAATAACTTTATTCGTTTAAAATAATTTTGGTCAGGTTTTATCTGATTTATTGTTATAAAATTTTGATAATCTAACTGAGCATTATATTAATTTCATTATACTAAGTTTTTGCAAGTTTTTTCTATAAAGCCGGTACCTTGCCAGCGGTTTTTCTTTAGCCTTAGTCCCAACGTATAATGACATTAACAAATGTTATTATAATTATTAACTTTGACATTACATTATTCAAACTGTCTATTAATTTAGAACATTTTGTAATTGGTCCTGATGTCACACTTCATAAATAAACTTTCCATTTGGGTCAATCCATTTTATTTCAACTAAAGTGGTCGCCAAATAATTTTAAAAAATTGTAATAATCTGCAGGAATGATTTTGATGTTACTAAAGTCACGAAATAAAAGGATTTTATCAAAATAATTATAAATATTTTATGAAATTTGAATTTAAAATGTGAGAGATGCTAAAAACTGTCAGTTTTCTGCCAGTAGAAAATAATGTAAAAGAAATACAATTTAGTACAAAAATATAACAAAAATTATTGGCATTTGTTAAGAATGTTTAAATTTATTATTACAAATTAATATAAGCATTTAAAATTATAAAATAATAAATAAAATATTCTCCCAAAGTTCATCATCAAAGTAACCTAATTTTAGGATTTTTATTAACAAATAATGGGGAAATGGGATTATAAAATTAGATAAAAACTTACCTTTAAAATCGTACTATTTTTTAAAAATGTATAACTCTTAAAATTGGCCCGGGACCAAAGTAAAAGTTGTAGTGTTCGTTTAATTAGTGATAAGTGAATAATTCTCGAAAATCACATAATTTTCCGATTTTCTCCAAAGAAGTTGTACGCATTTGAAAATTGTCAAAATGGGCAAAGTGGTGTTCTTATTTTAGATATTATTTTTATTTAACTAGAAAATTGAAGAAAACCTTAAACAATAACTGAAACTTCATTGAAAATTCGTCATATTCCGTAAGTTTTTATTTAATTTTATACTCCCATTTCCCCATTATTTGCTAATAAAAACCCCAAAATTAGGTTACTTTGATGATGAACTTTAGGAAAATATTTTATTTATTATTTTATAATTTTAAATGCTTATATTAATTTGTAATAATTAATTTAAACATTCTTAACAAATGCCAATAATTTTTGTTATATTTTTGTACTAAATTGTATTTCTTTTACATTCTTTTCTACTGGCAGAAAACTGACAGTTTTTAGCATCTCTCACATTTTAAATTCAAATTTCATAAAAAATATATAATTATTTTGATAAAATCCTTTTATTTCGTGACTTTAGTAACATCAAAATCATTCCTGCAGATTATTACAATTTTTAAAAATTATTTGGCGACCACTTTAGTGGAAATAAAATGGATTGACCCATTTACTTTTCATAAGCAGGTTTAGGTTAGTGGATGCGGCGTCGACTTTGCAGCCCGAGGGTCCTGAGTTCAATTCCTCATGTCTTTAGATTTTTCGTTAACAATTAATAATAATTCATATGTTTCATCATTCTATTTAGTGTTTACAATTAAATTAATTAATAAATAATATTGTTTAACGTTTAATATATATTTAAAAAAGTGTTGTTAATAAAATATACTAATCTGACACCGTGCCAGCATAACGCAGGCAGAAAAGTAACAAAATAATTTTTTTTACTACTGGCCCGGTATCGAGCCGGTGGTTTACCGGCACCGGGGCGGATGTTTCCCGGGTTATCATTGTTGACTGGACCGGCTCCGGTCCGGCAGAATTGCCGCTACCGGGCCGGTGTCTACATTTTCACTGGCCCGGTATCTTCTCCAGTGGGGGTCCCGGGCGCAGAATAGACCACCTGCGATCGGCTGCATGTCGTAAGAGGCGATTAAATGAGACTCGGAGTGGTGCCACTGCTTGCGGTTAGTACTCGGTTCGTCCCAGGCTACCTTATAGAGTATTAGCTTACGATGATGATGGGCAGTGCCGTGACGGCCCGGCAGGTCTAGTATTGACCGTCGAACCTAACTTGCCTGAGCAAGGGTGGTAAGACTCTTAATCGGTACTCTTACCAGAGTACTAAAAGGTAGCACAGGGACCGGTCCGAGCCCGGGGGACTTGCCGAAAGGCTTGTTTCCTTCCGGTCATTGGGTTGGACTCGTGCGGGCAGTGGTTATAGCCTACATAGCTTGAGGATAGCGGCGTCATGAACAGACCAAAGCTTCGGCAACGGTCTTAGTACTGGCGCTTCGACATGTGAGTTGTGGTGACAACTCGGGCGGTTACCTACAGAGAGACCAGGGATTAGAAAGGTCCCGCCCTCAACCGAAGGGCCGTAAACGTTCTTACTCAACTTTGCGGGATCGTAGGCGAGCCGTGTGGTTATACGCGTATGCGGAGGTGCTGCACGTATAGTCTACCTAAGCGATGGCCCGGTATCTTGCCGGTGTTGTGCCGGCAATAAACTGGTACGAAAAAACTAAAAACAAGAACCGGCCCGGTACCGGGCCGATAGTTTACCGGCAAGGTGCCGGACCGGTGGTTTACGGGCACCGGGGCGGATATTTCCCGGGTTATCATTGTTGACTGGACCGGCTCCGGGCCGGCGGTAATGCCGGCCTCACGCCGGCACCGGCAAGTCCGCCCTTGGTACCGGCCCGGTACCAAGCCGGTCGTTGATTTCTGCCTAGGGGGTCCCTTTAGCATTATTTAACTTATCTATAATATGGTCAAATTCCTGCAGGTATAACCATGGTTAAATTTATAAAACTTTGATATATCTTAAGTCCAATTTGGTGCAAAAATCCCTGAGTTATAGAATTTTTAAGTTCAGAATGTTAAAAACCTCATCTTTTCGAGAAAATCAAAATCAAATATTGCAATGCGCATATATCTTTGGTTCTTCTTAGAAGCAATTCAGATAATAATTGTTTAAAGTCTAATACACCTTTAAGATGAAAAAGCAAAGTTTACGATCTTACTTGTCAATGAAATGAATTTCTATTTACAATATCGTAGCCATGTGAACAAAATTGCAAAACTTCATAGATTTTGTTAAAATTTGACAGCTTAATGTTTTTGATGTCCCTGATCACGAAAACAAAGTTTTCGTGTTTTTTTTAAACAGAGTTTAAAATATCAAAATAATGGATACTACATGACGGACGAATTTTTTTAAAAATCTGTGAATTCGCTTTAAATATGTTACTCGTGAGTTTTCAGGGTCGCTGATTATGAATCCAAAGTTAGATTTCGAAAATTTAAAATAGCGGATAAAATTCAATAGGGCGAACACTGTAAAAAAAGGAGTTAAATTTTAACTCCCCAGGGAGTCTATAAAAGTCGCACCCAATTTGGGAGTTAATGCCAGGGGAGTTAAATAAAAGGAGTTAAAATTTAACACCCAAATGCTAACTCCCCATGGAAAAAATAACTCCCGCGGGTGTTAAATGAAGGGAGTTAAAAATTAACTCTCTTTTGGAGTTAATTTTTAACTCTAAAAATTTGACTCCCTACTCCCGAGTCCGTTAACTCCCTAAATTTTTTACAGTGAATAAAATGGTTAAGAACTAATTGGATTTACTTGAAAATTGTTACAAAAATGGCGGATTTTCTTAACTTATAAATTCAAAATTTTAATTACTGATAAAAAAAGATGTTCATATTATAATATTTTGTTTTGAAAATTAAAAACTTAATTGTTACTTATTGGGAAATTTTTATAATTTTTGTAATTAACCTTATTTTTTTAAGACTTGACAGACAATTTGAAGAAAACGACGGTGAAATTTTTATTAGAATATTTACAGTTTTCCGGATTTTTTAAGATTTCGCTACTTTAATTTCGAAAGCCAACGTCAGATTCCGATTTTATGGAAAATTTTCTACCAGAATTATGGTTTTGTATAATTTCTTGAACAAAATTTGACCAATTGAAGTTAAATTTTTCTATGAATGATCATAAAAACCAGTTTTTTTAAATTTCGCGCTAAAAACACAAAAATTTAAATTAAAAAAAGCGCCCGACGAATTTTGATTTTTCTTGTCAGAAAATATTTAGTGAGGTACACTCAGATGCATTAATGCTGTCCTTCCGGTTTAAAGGAATTTTGAAAAGTCGTGTCATTTCTATAAAATATTCTTAGTTCGTGACATACGAATGTTATCATATGCCATGAACTGAAAACATTTTGACAGAAATCATACGACTTTGCAAAATACCGTCAAACCGGAAGGACAGCATTAATGCATCTGAGTGTACCCCGAACAAGTTGCAACAGGAATCTTTGAACGGGACAATGTTGAGGGTTGAGATTGATTCTAGGATACCGTGATATACTGAAATAAAATGTGATATAAAAGTTAGTTCTAAATCTGACTTTGAATTCGTATTACTATTGCGGAATGTTTTCTGTTGAGTTTTTATGTTAAAATATAGTGTCAAACTTTGGTCCAAAAAATTGTACATTTGGGCGTTAATGGGTTAAAGACATCTAATGGACAAGTCGTAGAACATTTATATGACATCTTATTTATATTTTTTAAGAAAGCTGGCGGGAATATTAATACAATGAATAGAAATTTTGTTTCACACATCTTTAAACTTCACGTTTCATCATTTAAATTAAGTAATTTTAAAAAGTCCCGACTTTCTTGAAAGCAGCTTGATAAAGAATTTTTTTAAATACTTACTAGGAAAAGAGTCCAGATACATTGATTCAAAAGAAATTTACAGAAATTGCTCTTTTGGGTTAAAAGTTAGAAAAAATATTCAATGTGTCTTTTTTATTATACATATATTCTATGTTTAAATTAGATAGGTAAACTAAATTAGTTATTTACTAAAATAAAGCAGTAGAATGTAATGATATTTATTTTTTTTATTAAAACATTATGTTTCTTCTGCATCATTTAAATTAAGTACAATTGATTCAATAAATTATTATAAATAGAGTATAGAGAATTATTATAAATAGAGAATAGAATTATAAATTATTATTCAATAGAGTTAATTACATTAAGAGGGTAGTCTGGTGTTCAAGCCTGCATTGATTTCAAATTGTCTTCTTTTAATTTGTTCTATATAACCATTGCTATGGTCCAAACTAAAATAATTCAATTTGAACTATAACTTTTTTATTTTTAACTTTCTGTCAATATAAAAAAGGGAATATTTTTTTTGCTTAAAAGTCCACCATTTTGTTATTAATTAACAAAATTGGTTCGTTTTAGTTCTGTCCATAGCCATGCCCTGTAGAAAATGTGATCAAACAATGCTATTAAAACACATTTTCAATATTCATAACAGGGTTCATTATTATCATGACATACTAATGAAATAAGTATTTATGAAACACTGAAACGTTCCAATATACACGCATCAAACACATTTATTGTGTTCTTAAACACAATTCACATGGAATAAACGTTTTATAAAATACTATTTCAACCCAATTTTTTTGACAGGGCACTGACATACAGAACAATAATATTATTCAAAATAGTAGAATTGTGAACATTTATAATTAATGACGTCGAACTTGAAACCATTGACCATCGTTAAGTAGGTAATAAATTTTGTTAATCTGTGGAATTGTATTGGTTGATGAGGAAGTAGGATTTTGTACCTTGATTATAGTCTTTTTAACATTATTGATAGGATACGTTGGCGGATATAGAATATCGTTAGGAAGCCCACTTTCCTTAATAACTTGTTCAATAAATGGTCTGTAAGCATAAACTGAGGTATAGACATCTGGAATGCCAGCTGCACATTGAAATCCAAATGACACGATTCCAACTAGTTCATTACCAACTATCAGTGGACCGCCACTATCACCCTAAAATACAATATTCATATTTTTTATTGTTTGCATAATTTATAATACTTCATTTTTTGTCTTGTCACCCTTTATTTTTCTGTGCCAAAATTAATGGAAGGAATTTGTTAATTATTTATACTGCGTTGTTTATAATAGAATATACTTTTTGCTCAGTGTATCTTGCTATCAACATTTAAATAATTTTAAAAACAGGTGGATTTTCAAACAACTCTGTATTTGGAGATTTTTCAGGACCCTAATTATGCCCCATAAAAAAATTTTTTTGTCCGACGAAGTTAGTTCGTTTTTTCTTTCTAACCTCAAAAAACTTACTTTTTGGTAGATTTTGTGGGAAAATGAAACAACGTGAGCTAATTTTGAAATTATAACCGTGTATTACAATTTAGAAGTTAAAGTTATATACCATAATCAAATAAATTATTTAAATTCCAAATGGAGGCCCAATATGGCGGATGATTTAAAAATTGATCCGATTTGCTTGAATTTTAGTACTTGGGGGTTTTTTGGGTCGCTGATTACGAATCTGGTGTAAGTTTTTAAAAATTAAAAATGGCAGATCCAATATGGCCGACAAATATCTTAAATTTTAGCAGATTTACCTGTGAATATAATATAACGCTGATTGTAAATATAAAGTCAGATTTTTAAAATTTATAACAAAGACCTTCTATGGTAGATGAGACTTTGAATGATAGAATTCGCTTGTAATTTGTAATATTAGTAATAAGAAAATTTATTGTAAGAGTTTTCTGTAAAAAATGTATATAATAGATGTAAAAATCCGATTATAACACATAAGTTACTCCTTTTTTTGTGGTACCTTGCTCTTTTACATTTAAACGATCTTCGCAATGCTTGTCTTTTGGGTTTTCTCTTTTCTGCAGGAATATCTCGTTTAGGGTTCTAACAAAAATCAGCCATCATGTTAACATCCTACCTTCCTCGATATCTCTGCTCCATTGTTTTGATACCTTGATGGAACCTTTCTCCCTGCTCCTCGCTAAATCGCCTAAATTATCTGGGAAATAGTTCACATGAGAATCCAAAAAATGCAATTTCAAATTCATCAAGCAACCTTGTTTTTGGTAATTCTAGACCATTTTTTAAATTTTTTGTTCGTAATCTTGGCTTTTGTGATTACCAAGAAAATTGTCTGTTACATCTTTGAAGCTTAACCATGCTGCTTTTTCCTTACTAGTCATTTTACTTTCGAAATTCTTGTCCTTTAGCATTTTGCGTATTTGATGATCATCAAAAACACCTTCCTTTAATTTAGCTTCACTGACGTTCGGAAATTTCTCTTCCAGATACAAGAAACACGTACCATTTTTATCTAGAGATTTCACCCTTTGTTTCATGAAACCTAATTTAAGATGGAGAAGTGGAATTAAGGCGTTTGATGGATAAACTAAAGGTGAAAATAGAATATTTTTTGAGCCAGGATTCAAATATGACCTCTTTGGCCATTCTTTCTTTTTGTAGTGATTTTTTCGGTTTCTACTATCCCATTCGCATAAGAAGCATGGGTATTTCGTAAATCCGGACTGTTGTCCTAATAATATTGTGATTATTTTAAGATCACTGCAAATTTTCCAATTATGGTAAGAATATCTAATTCTTTTTATAAGTATCTTCATGTTTTCGTATGTTTCTTTATTTTTACTGAGTGTGCAATTGGGATAGTAGCATAAACATTAGTATTGTGCAGCAACACTGCTTTCAAGCTTGCTTTTGACGAATCTATAAAAAGCCTCCATTCATCGTCTTTGTAACAACCATTTTTAAGTTTGTTCATTAATCCATTAACATCGTGACAGTATACTAATGGGTTTTTTTCATCTTTTTGGGTAAAATATTCTCGAAATTCTGATTCCCGTTCTCGAAAGTAAGAGGCTTTAACCGTACTCGCTTGGTCAGTATTGTGTTTTAACCACGATGCCAAATATTCAGCTCCGTCCTTAGCTAAACCTAAATTTCGAACAAGGTCGTTTACTTGTTCTTGCGTTATGCTTTCTGACTTTTTGTGACCATATTCATCTTTGCTTGAGTATGTTTCATTATCACTTTCAAATTCATCCTTACTTTGTTCATCCGATTCTTCATCTGTTTCCATACGACTTCCATCAGAGGGTATCCTTGCATCAAAGTCAACTTCTTTATCATTTAACTCATTCGGTTCAGATTTGTACATCGGTTTTGTTAAACTCGAAACGTCAGCATAGGGAAATGTCGATTTTTTGTTGATTCGTAATCCTTGACCAGAAAAACTCTTGCATGTCAAATTTTGAGTTAATCCTATCAATTTCGAAAAATTCCATCTACCATAGTAGATCTTCTGTTATAAATTTCGAAAATCTGACTTTATATTTACAATTAACGACCCCAAAAACCCCCAAATACCAGATTACAGGTAAATCTACCAAAATTTAAGATATTTGTCGGCCATATTGGATCTGTCATTTTTAATTTTTAAAACTTACACCAGATTCGTAATCAGCGACCCAAAAAACTCTCAAGTACTAAATTTCAAGCAAATTGGATCAATTTTTTAAATATCCGCCATATTGGGCCGCCATTTTGAATTTAAAGAATTACACGTGTATTTTATACTTTGAATTTAAAAGTAGATTTTTTCACCAAATATCCACGTGTAATTACACGTGTATTTTATACTTTGTAATTTTTCCAAAATTTCTTTGCATCATTACACGTATAATTATACGTGTACCGATTCTATAAATTTTGAAAAAATATCAAAGTATAAAATACACGTGTAATAACACGTGTACCAATTCTGGAAACTGGGAAAAAATGACAAATTATAAAATGCACGTGTAATTACACGTGGATATTTGGTGAAAAAATCAGACTTGAAAAAATGAAAACACCAGGCCTGATATGATAATCAAGATTATTGAATGTTAATCGAATTTAATATATGGGGTTTTTGAGTTTGCTGGAATCAATCTGATTAAAAACATTTAAAATTAATAATGAACAACGATTCCTTAAAAAACGATTTGCCAAGGCCCCACTCTGAGAAAACAATATATTTGAATCAAACATATATATCTTTGTTATAATGTTAACCAAAAATTATGTTTGATTTAAATATAATAATTTTGATTTAATACATAGTAAGTTTGGTTTAATAAAAATTACGTTCCCTTTTTGTCCGCGGAAATACGAGGTTAAACACCTCAGCTTAAGTTATTAATTTTGGCACAAAAATAATAACTAATTTTCAAAAATAATTTTCTTGCATAAACATGAAATTAATTTTATTATTTTAAAACGAAAAAATTAATTAAACAGAAAATTAAGTTGCCCTATGAGCACAGAAACGTCTTTGTTCTAGAAACTTTCCTGAAACGTTTTTAGAACGTTTCATGTCTACCACATAACGTCTTAAAAACGTTTTATGATCTAAAAACGTTTTTAGAAAATAGTGGACGTTCTTAAGCCCTTGTGTAGCGGACATAAAACATTCTAGAAACATTTTAAAAACGTTTCTAGAACAAAAACGTTTTCGTGCCCAGATAGTTATAGACTAACCTGACAGGTGCCGGATGCAGGAGATGCAAGAGCACAGACTTGTGAATTGTAAATTGTTCTACCAATTATTTGTTGACAGTAGGTTGCGTTTATAACATTTGTCACTAATTTTAGCAAATACGGAAAAGTCTTCTCTTCACTATAACTGATCTTTCCCCATCCTGATACAACACCATATAATCCACCATAGTCACTTTTTGATGCGAGTTTTACTATATGATTGGAATGATCTATTTTAATGGGTGTTTTCAGCTGAAATATTTAATTTATATTTAATATTAATATAATTAGAATTAGAATTGTTAATAATTAAATAAGTCATTCTTTATCCTAGTTACCCCCTGTTCCACAAAAATGATTTTAAGATAACCTATAACTTTTAATTGAAAAAACACTCTTTTTAAGTATAATAAAATATAAAAAAAAGTCTAGTTATAAATTGAAATAAATTAAATTTGTTGTGTTTTTGAATTAAAAAATACATGTGTCACGTTCTCTCTTCTTCCACCTTACTTGTTAGTCTTAAAAGCATGTCCAAGTTGTGAAATGTAAACAAACCAAGCACTAAAATTGTAATTTTAAAACAGACTTTTTTCCCAGAAAAATCAATATTTTTACAATTTCTTTACGGAAATGGTAAATTAGAGTGTCAAAATTTTCAATTAAATCATTAGAGTGGTCGTTAATATGCGATGTTTTAAATTTCTTTCATTCCACTCCCTAATTCTCTTCCTTTTAAATGATTTTTGGTTTAAAACTCTCCATACCTACAGTTTAGGATGTACTGAAACCGAGTATTTTCTGGACAACTGAGGTCCAACTAAGTAGCATCATGTCTTTTTGATAGTTGACAGTTGTCAAGAAAACTGTCAAACTTAGAAAAAGCTGTTTTTTCGAACTAATGACATCAAACCGAATAATGGAATGTCACTTTGACAGGTGAAAGCTGTCAAAAATGCTGCTAAATTTTTTAAAAGAAATTTCTTCAAGTATTTTACATTAATTTGAATATTTTTTAGTATATTTTAGACTACTGATATCAAACTAAGTCGCAACTCTTTTTGACATTTTTTCAAACTAACAATGTTAATAAATCGCAGAGTAATGTGTCATGAATTTTAATGCAAATAAAAAGAAAGTATTTTCTATTAGAATTTTCAGGTTATTCGTTTTGCAAAGAATGCCCCTTTTTTAAGAATTCAGAAAATAATTTATTAGTTTCACTTACAAGTATAACAGCAATGTCATTGGGAAAGTCGTACTTTTCATCATTTATAAATGAAGGATGTATTCGAAAAGATTGAATATTATGATGTTCACCACCTGAATATAAATTTGTTGTTCCACTAACAACCGTAATTTCATTATAAATGTTAATGTATTCAAATAAACAGTGAGCTGCAGTTAATATATGTCGAGTTGAAATAATAGATCCACCACATATGTGTTGTCCGTATAATCTTATTGATACTTGGTGAGGGAATTCATCTGGTGATGAGTAAGTACCGCCAACAATTTTTTGAGGCGGTAAACCTAAAACTCCTATTTTAAAAAATATGATAATTTATAATGTGATATAGAAAGTTTCACATACACACAACATCTTCGTCTTCAGAAATATACAGTACCTATATTATTATGAATATTATGATTACGAATTAAGATTATGATTACATAAAATTAAATTAAGACAAAAGGAGCCAGATAATTAAAAAAAAAATTTTTTATTTAATATTTCAAATTATGTTGAAAAATGCAAACAAATGAAAAAGTAACCAAACCAAACACTATAATTATTAAATGTCTAAAAATTTAATTAACTCGGATACATACCAAACAGAAGAGTATAAAGGTAAATCAGAGCAGCAATAGCGTTACACATTCTCATTTTTGATTTAACTTGGAAAATACAAATTTTAATGTGAAATATTGGGTTGCAAGTTTATATATATATATGTATATATAATTGTGCAATGAACTGTTGTATTTAGAAATTACAATATTTATCTGTATATGAAGAATCAGTGAACACCTTCTTTTACTAATAAATTTATAATAACCATGACACCATTGTTATATCAAATGATTATCTCAACAATCCTAAAATATTTTTTTGACCCAGTTTCATTTATAAAAAGAAATTATAAGAAAACCTTGAAAGTTTTCTTATCTTTTAATTAAAATTAACCTATTTTAATCGAAGTCATTGATTTTTACTGTCCTTCAACAACTTGCCCAAGGAGCACGTAAACTTATCTTGACATCACTGTGTAACGTGTAATGTTGCCTTAACATTAATAACCTTAGTAATAACCTTATCATTACAACGTAATATTACCTTAATATTACAACATATAATATTACCTAACTCTCTAAAACTGATTCAGTGAAATTTGACTGATTTTCAGTGACTTCATTCTCAATAAATATAATTAGTTATTAATAGTTAATTATTTACATTAATTAATATATTTATTTGTTTACTTACTTCATTCAAATTCAATGTTTTTGATATTTGAACCTCCAAAAATTGTTATTTGTTTTATTATTAACCACCAAAGAATAAAAATATATATTTAAGTTGAATACTTTTGGGGTGGTAGCGATTCTACGCAAATAAACCCTACAAAATAAAATTCTACACAATTAACTCTACACCAGGAAATTGTACACACTACATTTAATAAATTTGATTAATTCTACGCAAATAAATTCTACAGAAAAAAGTCCTACACATTAGAATTAAATAGAACAAAATATAGCATTAAAATCTTTTAATTCTACACGATTAAATACTACATCAGAAAATTTGACACAGTTTATTTTAATTAAAATAAAATTCTAATAATAATTTTTTTATTTTAATTAATAATTCTACGCAGTTTAATTGAGAACCAAAAAACTTTACACAATGAAATAATTTTTTAAAGAAATTTTAAAACTCTAGTAAAATGTATTCTTCAAAAAAAAACTCTACACATTAAAATAAAATAAATATAAAATTTTTAATCTAATTTGTTTAATTCTACACACTTAAATTCTATATCACAAAATTGTACACAAATTATTTTTAAGCAAGGAAAAATATTTTCTTTATTTTTCTAATTTAATTTTTAACCCTATACATTTTAATTCAACTCTGGAAAACTCTACACAAATGAGCTTTAAAGTCTTCGCATATTATTTTTAGATAAGATGAAATTATTTTTTTAACTCTACGTAATTAAATTAAACACAAAGAAACTCTTCAAATAAATTTATTTAATTAGATAAACGATGAAAATAAAACTCTACAAAATAAAACTCAACACAAAATTAGATTAAAAATTTTATATTTATTTTATTTTAATGTGTAGAGTTTTTTTTTTGAAGAATATATTTGACTAGAGTTTTAAAATTTCTTTAAAAAATTATTTCATTGTGTAAAGTTTTTTGGTTTTCAATTTAACTGTGCAGAATATTAAAAATTTAATTTAAAAAATAATTGTTATTTTTTTCGTTATATTGCGTAGAATTTTTTTATGTAGTATTTAACCGTGAAAAATTAAATAAATTTTATTTAAAGTTACATTTTATTTAGTTCTAATGTGTCTAATGTGTCTATTTGCTGATTACGAATATAATGTTTCATTATTTGAAAATTTAAAATGTCCGATAAAATAATGCATAAAGTTAATATCGAGGATCTTAATATAACCTTGAAAAAACACTAACAGTTTCATCAACGTTTAATAAAAAATAAATAAATATTACTTAAGTTCCTTCCGTTGATAAATTTTTCATTCTGCGTTTCCTTTTTCTCGTTTTTTATTTTCTTTTCTTTGATTTTCTTTGATTTTGTCACTTTTATTATATTTCTGATTACTTCGTGATAAATAATATGGGACAAATAAATGCGAAACTTCAGATTGATTGAAAAACAATTGATTTGATCAAGCGACAATTTGAATATCCACGTAAAAAAATAATGAAATAAGAATTAGAATAAATAAAAACACATGCACAGTTTTAAGTACATCTAAAGTAATATGTGCCTCAATTTTGGAGCAAACTAAATAAGAAACTTTGGAGAAATTAATGATTTCACCAGCGACATATTTTTCGTACTACACCAGTATCACAAGTAATAAACAATTATTTTTCTTAAAATATAGTTGATAATAAAAATAAAAATCACGCACATAAAATTTGAATTACAATTCAATTGAAGCATTGGCTGCAATAAGGGGGGACGCTCTTTCCACGTATATTCAAGCCAGTCAAGCTTCCAAAATTTCGAAAAAAATGAAATTCAAATTTTTAAATTTTTAAAAGTTCTACCTTATAGGAAATAAGAAGGCGCATCTTTTTTTCCTTACAAATTTTTTTCTAAAACAAATATTTTCCATAATAAACTTGAAAAACTGAAAAATTTTGCTAATAAAAAATCATTCAATTTTAAAACATAAATCATCATATCTTGGGCAAATATTGATGAATTTAATTCAAAAAAAAATCTGTACACTCGTTTATAGAAGATTATATCTTTTATAATTTTTACTTTTTATTTTTCTTAAGTTTGTTTATGAAATTCTTAAGATATTCTTAAATAGTTTATAACAGTAAAAAAACGTGATTTTTAAAAAAATCTTATTTAAACAGTTAAAATACTTTTAGAAAAAATGAAAGTGACACTTGCAAAATCATGGTATTGTGAACTTTAATAAAGAAAAACATAGAAAAAATAAACAAAATAATTTATATTGTTGGTTAAATCGTAATCTATATTTTCTTTTTAAAAACATGTAAATATTTAAAAATCATTATTTATCTTATTTAGGCTGTTTAAGTGAAAATAATGTGAGGGACATAAAGGTTAAAAGTTCCATGAATAATAGAATTCGGTGCAGGATAAAAAAGAAGTAAATATTTTTGTTGAAAGTTAGGAAAAAGTCAAAAAAGTAAAATATAGAATAGAATTTTTAATTTAAACTATGTTAATAGTAATATGAAAAAATATTACACATATTTTTGTCCTGAAAAAATTTAAAATCTGTCCTAAAAATGTCCTGGAATTTTAAGTCATACTTTCAGTAGACACCCTGATTTAGTAAGTAGTAGAAAAAATTATTAATCACTCTGAGCCAATATAAAGCTAAACAATTTTACGTTTTATAAAATATGCATATTGCTTATCTGAAACGTCAAAATTATTTGAATAAAATTACAATAAAAATAAAAACGCTTTAAATTATTTTATTGAATGGGAATGTGATGATTTATGCTCATTTAAAATATTATCTAGTGATAAATTTATTTGATTAATTTAAAAATTAAACTTTTCATTTGTGAGGTTATTTGTCGGTTTTAAATAACCAGAATATATGTTCGATAATGCAATTTACGCAAATAAATTTAGGTTATATTCTTTATATCTTAGAGCGTCTAATAATTATCATATACCTTTGGTGGTGAAAAATAAATGTCTTTATATTCCTTTTCATAGTATCTTTTTAGATGACGTTTGAGTCCAGAAGTATTACTGTCCGTTATTTTTAAAACCACATCTTTCTGTAAACAAAGTTTACATCGTACGAATTTTTCTTCAACCTTCAAAATAAATAGTAAAATACTGAGACAATGGTGGAGAATCATTCTTTCTTCGTTTGGATACCGCTCTTTTTACCGTGTTCTCATTGGTAGTAGAACTTGATCTACGTCACATATTTTCATAACAAAAATTCAACAAAGTTATTATTAAAACCAATAAAAACATTTTTTTAAATTTCTATCATGATTGTTTAATATTTACGGTTCACTTGGATTAGGATCTTCCTGAATTTTTAAATTTTTACGCTTATTTGACATAATAAATTCGTTTTCAAACTCCTTTTTGACAACTTTCGGTTCATCGAGAATAAGTAATGTGAATGAAGGCGAGAAAAGACAAGTATTAACAAATGACAATACTTATTCTCGACATATATTTTTCTCGTTAAACGAGTAAATTGGTTACAAAAAACGAGTATTTCTCGATCGAAATACGGCATCATTTACAATGTTTGTACCTAGCTCTTGTTTCCAATTTATTGCGTTCAAATAACCGACCATCCCTGCATGAAAAATTTTGTAAAACAGAAAGTATATATACATATATTTAATATGGTAATTTTATCTTGTTAGATTTATCAACAGTTTTTGTATGTATGTGAGAGAGAAAGAAAAAAACTCACCATATTTTCGTTATTGTGAGATATATAGTGCTATACGTGACACTCTATATGCCCATATGCACCCACAAAAGTAATGATGACAAAAATTATGTAAAAATTATATATACATGTGTTTTTTGTAACCATTTTTTGAAAAATTTTGTAACCATCGCCCTAATGATGATACCCGCTCATGGGATCGAAACGTCGGCAAAATAAAGAATATTAATTTCTGGAGATCCTGTTTGGCATAATTTATTTTCCGTAAGATAAGTGTTAACTATACTCATTTTTATTGAAAATTCGGTAAAACGTAAGGTATAGTGTTCGGTAAAATTTATATTTATTGAACAGTTCGGAAAAACATAAAATAAGTGTTCACTATATTTGCATTTACTGAATAGTTCGGTAAAAATTTAAGAACAAAAATAAAAAATAATGCCATTGCAGTAGATCTATATTAATTCTACTGCAGAAGAGTTATACATGTATAACTCAATTTACCTACTTTAATCACTATGGAAATTCCCTACAATTGATTACGAACATATACTTATTAATTACTCCTGCCTACACTGAAAAAAAGTGCTGTTGAATCAAATAGCTCCATGCTATTGAATTTCCCGTTATTGATTCAATGACACATTTATTAATCGAACAGCATATTGCTTAAAATGAAACTGTTTAAATTAAAAGTACGGTACTGTTAAATTAATGATATTCTACAAATTGTTTCTATAGTTCATCTATATATAGCAACAGAATAATTTATTGCTTATTTGACATTATTCATTTGAAGCATCTAATAGATAAATTTGAAGAAAATGCGTGTAAATTTGAATCAAATGAAAAGTTGTTTGCTCCAAAGAAGCGCGCTTTTGAAAATGAAAGCATATGCTTTCGTTTCAATGAGTGGTGCTATAGCGGACTGCCTATAGCATATGCTATAAAAATAAGGACACTATGTATTTGAGACATTGACAGGTGCTAAATTTATTGAAATACTTATCCACACATATTTATATGTCGTTTTTGAGATTCTTATATAAAAAACTATTATTTAAATTGTTTTAAAGAATTAAGGACTAGTTAAATATTAATTCCCTACATAAATTCCCTTATTCACGAGAAAAATCTCGCGCACGGTATTTAACTACAAAGTAACTGCTCAATGTAAGAAGCGAATGTATTACATTGCAGCGCGGCGGTTCTCGACTATCACGAAAGTTAAGCACGTTTGGTCGCGGTTACTACATGGATGGGTGACCGATTGTGAACAGCGTATTTTTCAGACTCAAAAAATGTAAAGTGTGTTTGAATGGGTATGTATGTGTGTTTGTCGTTGGAAAAAATGAAAAAATAATAAAGATGTGTATGTTAGTGTGTAAAATTGAAAAAAGATCTATATAAAAAGTGTTGTGTTAAAGGTGTGAGAATTAATTATAGTATATAAAAAATATGTAAACAAAAATTTTATTTTTTCAATTTATGGTTGGTATATCTTTAACCACATAAAAGAATTGACTTAACAGTATGGTGTTATTCAATCGATAGCAATAACTAAAAAAATTAAAAATACAAATTTTTGAATCATAAAAATGATGCTTTTAAATTTAAAAACTATAGTCATTGACTCAAAAGCATATACTGTTAAATTAAAAAAATTTTGATCGTTGATTCAAAAGGAATACCTTCAAATTAACATAGTATGCTGTCAATTTGAGAAATATGCTTTTGTTTCAATGAAAGTGATACTATCGAATCATTAGAATCGGTGCTTTCAAAACAACAGCATATACGTTTGGCAGCCCGTTATGACACTATTCAATGAATCAAACTCATATGTTATTGATTCAACAGCATTTTTTTCTCCGTGTACAGTACACTCTAAACGAATACACTAATGCATATATCGCACGCTTTACAATATTGCTTTTCTAAATTCACACTGTCCTTATATATTAACCTGAATTTTATTTCACCGCTTGTAAGAAAGATTCAAATTATTAAACTATTGTTTTAAAAAATAATAAATTATCTACATCGATGAAGCATTTCTAACTAGGTTTAAGGTCAATTTATGGAATATTTTAAAATTATGTTTTTATTATAAAAAAGTTAGAAATTATATTTTATAAAGTAAAACAACAATTTATTAAAATCGTTATTGTTAAATATTTGTTTAAAAATTTGAAATAGAGAAATTTTATATAAAAATGAAAGTTTGGAATTACTAAATTAATTAATAGAAAATAAATCTTTATCAAATATTAAATACCATCCATATTCAATTGAAATTGCAATTTACGTATTTTCTTTTATTTGATTTAAAATAATTTATTACACATTTTATAATTAATAAGTATAAGAATTACATAGTTTAAAAAATAATTAATTATAAAGTAATTAACTAAAACAATTATATAGATAATTATTATTTATTAAAGTAAATGCGTAATCACATCGGCGTAATTATTTTAAACACTGATAAAAAAATTAATGTCATATTTTTCGAATATATGTAAATTCGTTCTGGTGATGGCGCAGAGATGTCATCACATTTTTAGTTATGTCTTTTACTATTAAGAATTTCCATGAAAAACAGTTTTCGTCGATTATTTAATATGCTTGCAAATTATATTCATAAAAACCTTCTTGCATATGTTTGACAATGTCTTTCAATTGGTTTTCTAAATTCACGAATTGTGGGTACGAGATAAAGTTGTGGTCCATTTTCGCTATGTTCTACGATAACAGAATTAGGTACAATTTTTTTTATTATACACTGAAAAAAAAGTGCTGTTGAATCAAATAACTCCATGCTATTGAATTTCCCGTTATTGATTCAATAACACATTTATTAATCGAACAGCATATAGCTTAAAACGAAAAAATGAAACTGTTTAAATTAAAAGTACGGTACTGTTAAATTAATGATATTCTACATATTGTTTCTATAGTTCATCTATATATAGCAACAGAATAATTTATTGCTTCTTTGATATTATTTATTTGAAGCATCTAATAGATAAATTTGAAGAAAATGCGTGTAAATTTGAATCAAATGAAAAGTTGTTTGCTCCAAAGAATCGAGCTTTTGAAAATGAAAGCATATGCTTTCGTTTCAATGAGTGGTGCTATAGCGGACTGCCTATAGCATATGCTATAAAAATAAGGACACTATGTGTTTGAGACATTGACAGGTGCTAAATTTTTGAAATACTTATCCACACATATTTATATGTCGTTTTTGAAATTCTTATATAAAAAACTATTATTTAAATTGTTTTAAAGAATTAAGGACTAGTTAAATATAAATTCCCTATATAAATTCCCTTATTCACGAGAAAAATCTAGCGCACGGTATTTAACTACAAAGTAACTGCTCAATGTCAGAAGCGAATGTATTACATTGCAGCGCGGCAGTTCTCGTCTATCACGAAAGTTAAGCAGCTTTGGTCGCGGTTACTACATGGATGGGTGACCGATTGGGAACAGCGTATTTTTCAGACTCAAAAAAATAATAAAGTGTGTTTGAATGTGTGTGTATGTGTATTTGTCGTTGGAAAAAATGAAAAAATAATAAAGATGTGTATGTTAGTGTGTAAAATTGAAAAAAGATGTATATAAAAAGTGTTGTGTTAAGGGTATGTCCAAGTTGTGAAATGTAAACAAAGCAAAATGTAAACAAACAAAGCACTAAAATCACATTTTTATACATCTTTTTCTCTCACAAAAATTACCATTAGAACACTTTCTCTACAAAAATGGAAAATTAGAGTGTCAAAGTTTTCAAAAAAACATTTTTAAGTGTGATAAATAAATAGCAATTAGTAAAATAACTAATTAAAATGACCAGTAAAATAGCATTTTTGACGCGTCGCGAAAAGTAAACTGTTTGAGTATATCAACCGCACTGACGATGAAGAAGTCACATATCAGCGATTGGACCTTCAACATGTGGAAAGAGAAATTTTTCCCTTTCCTCCATGAAATTACAAGGAGAAAGGGTAAAAACTTCTTCATCGTCCGTGCAGTTGATATAGTCAAACACTTTAACATTTCGCGATCTGAGACACCATGTGGAAGTGCACAGTTTGTTTGGAATAAAACTTGGTTGTTCTATAATTTTTTTCAGCTCTGCAAGGCGTAGTAACCAAACTCAATACGTCAGCTCACTATTTTCATAAAGAAAATGTGAATTTAGATTTATGTACGAAAATGAGATGTCGTACAAAAATGCTTCACAATATCGAAAAGTTAAGATTTTTTGTACGACGTCTCATTTTTGTACATAAATCTAAATTAACATTTTCTTTATGAAAATGGTGAGCTGACGTATTGAGTTTGGTTACTACGCCTTGCAGAGCTGAAAAAAATTATAAAATAACCATGTTTTATTCTAAACAAAATGTGTCTTTCTGCATAGTGTTGTCAATGCTTCCTTGGCATGGTCTGCGCGTGCGCAGAGAGCAATCGTCTGACATCGCGAAAAATTTAAGTGTTTGACTATATCAACCGCACGGACGATGAAGAAGTTTTTACCCTTTCTCCTTGTAATTTCATGAAGGAAAGGGAAAAATTTCTCTTTCCACATGTTGAAGGTCCAATCGCTGATATGTGAGTTCTTCATCGTCAGTGCGGTTGATATACTCAAACAGTTTATTTTTCGCGACGCGTCAAAAATGCTATTTTACTGGTCATTTTAATTAGTTATTTTACTAACTGCTATTTATTTATCACACTTAAAAATGTTTTTTTGGAAACTTTGACACTCTAATTTTCCAATTTTGTAGAGAAAGTGTTCTAATGGTAATTTTTGTGAGAGAAAAAGATGTATAAAAATAGTGATGTTAGTGCTTGGTTTGTTTACATTTTGCTTTGTTTACATTTCACACCTTGGACTTACCCTTAAAGGTGTGAGAATTAATTATAGTATATAAAAAATATGTGAACAAAAATTTCATTTTTTCAATTTATCGTTCGTATATCTTTAACTACATAAAAGAATTGACCTAACAGTATGGTGTTATTTTTTTCAATCGATAGCAACAACTGAAAAAATTAAAAGTACAAATTTTTTGATTCATAAAAATGATGCTTTTAAATTTAAAAACTACAGTCATTGACTCAAAAGCAATACTGTTAAATTAAAAAATTTTGATCGTTGATTCAAAAGGAATACCTTCAAATTAACATAGTATGCTGTCAATTTGAGAAATATGCTTTTGTTTCAATGAAAGTGATACTATCGAATCATTAGAATCGGTGCTTTCAAAACAACAGCATATACGTTTGGCAGTCCGTTATGACACTATTCAATGAATCAAACTCATATGTCATTGATTCAACAGCATTTTTTTCTCCGTGTAGATAGAAACCCAACTTATTCGAAAAATTTCTGAAGATGAAGTAAGATGACAATATTCATTAAAATGTGGCACGTCTTTCTGCGTATAAAATGCTTTTGTTGGACCTGTTAAAAATATATTTTTTTGAGATTGTTTTGAAAGAAAATGATAATAAAAAATAGGTTGGTGTTTTAAAGCTATCGTACGACAAAAGTTAACGTGACTGATCGAAGTTTTAGTTTTTGACTTTCCAATTCGATGGATAGCTTCGAATCGGATACTACTAATCTTTCAGAGAGGGCCAGTTTCACTCAATAGCGGATAGTGAAGAAGAAAGTGATGTTTTGGTTTTAGTTGATTAGGATTTAATGCTTCATGAAGTTTCAAATATTCTTTAATTGATACTGATATAGATTTAAAAGTTGATTTTTAACAACAGAACTGATAACTTTTTTGAGTAATGTTTTAACTGCAAATACAAATCCTATTGCTGACAATTGATTGGAACAACGTTGTCAATAATTAAAGCTAATGATCTAACAAGTATAGCCATTTTAACATATGGCATGATTCTTCTTTAATACCGAATGACCCAGATTGTAATCTATTATACATACTACAACAAAATACATTTGCACTGTTTCAGTTTCTAGAGAAACTGAGGTACTTTAGTTCCACTTCTCGTCTTGCAAAAACATAAGTTCCTTTAACATTTTGACCAAAACTATTTTATTTGAAAACTCTTGACGATCTCGAGTACTAAACAAAAGATTATTTTCTATTATTTGCATGCGCTTGATTGGGATGGGTTTTAAACAATAAAACACACTGCATATGTACGAAAAAACTGTCGTTTATATTTGTTGATATTGATAAAGATGTACACGATCAAAAAGGCTTTTCAGTACAAGCGCGAGCGGAAGTGCTTGCGCATACAACTATAGTGTGTACTCTAACTATTAGAGTCAAAACGAGTATAGTATACTGCGAACCTTTAAATCCAACACTCCCTCCCGAGATTGACACGTAAAATCGCGGGTAGAAAGCTTTCTTTGAAAATTCTCATTAGAGATTTATTTGTTGCAATTATTTCCTGACAAGTTTGGTCATAGCAACAAATTCTGCTTCGCAGGTTGATAGAGCAACATAAGTTCGTTTATTTGCTCGCCAAGCAATGATGTCCCCAAACAGTCGTATTAGAAAACCACACGTCAAAATAGAATCTTTGCAATCCGCAAAACTCGCATCTGAATATGCTACCAAATCGTTTTGTCTGCCTATAAATTTAAAACATAAATCTTTCGTTCCCTTCAAGTATTGGAAAATTCTTTTGACCATTTTCCATTCGTTTTCGGTTGGATTAATTTGATGTCTACTAAGGACATTTACCGCATAAGTTATGTCTGGACGAGTAGCACCAAATAAATATAAGAGACTACCAATCGTTTCTCTATATGGAATGTCAAGTGGTTTTTCACAAATATTGTAACTGTCTTTTTCTTCGCGTTCCCTGCGTTCTTGATTAGCAACCTGTAGTGTCGTCATTGGTGTACTTTTTTGGAAATTCATTCTCAAAACCAAATTTTGAAAAAAAATTCTCAATGTTTTCCTGAGTAACTGCCATTGTTTACAGATAACTTTGTCTTCGAATATTCATGCCTAAATAGTGTTTCGGTTCGTCTAAGTCGGTCATTTCGAAAGAAGTCATTAGTCTGTTTTTGATATCTAACATTTTATTACTGTCGTTGCTGGCTAATAAAATATCGTCTACATAAATCAATAGCAAGACCATTGAACTGCCCGAATGCCAAGTGAATAAACAAGGCTCGTAATCATCATTGACCAAGCCTAAAGAAAGAGCAACCTCAGAGAATTTTTTGTTCCACTGTTTTGGACTGACTCGTAAACAGTAAATCGCTTTGTGAAATGAATTTCGTCTTCCAAAATTCCTTTTAAGAAAGCAGATTTAACGTCTAAGTGACATGCTTCTAAATCGTAATAATTAATTATCGCAAGAACTTTCCTTACTAAAGTCAATGTCAAAACTGGTGCATAAGTTTCTTTCAAGTTGTAGGAGTTTGTATTTTTAAAGCCTCGAATTACTAACCTAGCTTTGTATTTGATATTACCAGGGCTGTCGTACTTTCCTTTGAAAACACACCTCGAATCTATAATGTCTGTCTTTTTACCATTGTTACTGATTTTGGGTCGATTTACTATTGACAACACTTTGTTTTTACTCAGAGATTTCAATTCGTCATTATTCGCTTTTAACCAATCGTCTTTGTCTACAGATTCTATAGCTTGTTTAAAATTTAACCGATCGTTATTAATTTTGGCATGAAAACTAAATAAAATTTCATAGTCAGTTTTGTTTTCTGTTCTTGTGAACTCGGCTTCTATACTCGTAAAAGTATAACTATTTGAAACATTCGTTACTTTCCAAATTTTGGGCAAAACTAATATCGGCTATTTTCCGACTACGCGTCTCGTAAGGTTTTCTAGTGAGTTTAATCTTTTTCTCATTTATGTTACGTCCGTAACTTCTGATTAATATACTTAATTTAACTATATATTTTCACGTATATGTTTATTTTCATATATTA
Organism: Leptopilina myrica (nomen nudum); assembly: GCA_032872475.1. Lineage (NCBI taxonomy): Eukaryota > Metazoa > Arthropoda > Insecta > Hymenoptera > Figitidae > Leptopilina > Leptopilina myrica (nomen nudum). The sequence goes on along the minus strand of CM065466.1, from coordinate 27,235,995 downwards.
TATTTAATCGATAAAGCATATATCTTCTATTAAAATAATGTATTTCATCATGATATGATATGCAGTACTTTTAATTATTATTTTATGTGTGTTTTAATTTGCATTATATTCAGTATATTTTCTAACAATATTATAAATATTATTTTTATGTGTATTTTAAAATTGCATTATATTCGATATATTTTCTAACAAATATTATAATTATATTATATGTTCATTATTACAAATCCAGGAAGGAATAGTATTTTAAAAGAATGTCGAAAGAATAACGATTACGAGAAAATCAAGATCGAAGATACAGATTATTAATATGTACACACGCCACGCTTGAGGATCAAAGCGATGTCTTCCAACTTCAACTCTATGGAAGGTCGCAGCGATGCCATGCGTACTGAAATCTATTAAGGTCAAGACGAATTTTCTAGCTACGAGCATTCGTCTAATGAGGAAATTTTTATATAAAAAGGGTGACCATTTCTGATTAGAACAGAGAGTAATAATTTGGAAACCAGCGTTATAACATCTTTAAGAAAGAGAGTAATTTTTTGGAAATCAGCAGTATTCATCTTATCGTCAACAAGTGAACAGTCTCCCAGTATACCTTTAAACATTATTCAAAAGTGAACTCCCAGTATACCTTTAAACATTATTCAAAAGTGAACTCCCAGTAAACCTTTGAACATTATTATCAACAAGTTATCCCCAAGTATTATTTTGAAAGTGTTTCCTCTAAAAGAGAACTTTAAAATTATTTTCAAAGTTTTGCTTTGAAACATACTACGGTTAAAGAGAATTAATTCCCCTCAACAATTTTCACTATTTTCAAAAATATCAATTTGAAAATAAATTCAAGTATCTATCTTATATTGAAACAACACATTCCAAATTTCGAACCATCGAAATTTGCTAAGGAGGCGACGTTCGTCTGGAAGAAAGCAAATATTACCAAAATACAATACACTATCTCATTAGTGTAAACAAGAGGACTAATAGTCTAACATTAAGGACAACTACTGAGGCCCTTTGGCGACTAGCCCCCTCAACACCATCCAAGATCGGATTTCCAGATAATATCACTACAATATTCAACACCAGTAATCGTTATTCTTAAAAGTAAGGTTTATAATTTAGAACTATACTCATTGTATTTTTGTCAAATACTTTTCTTTCTTGTTGGTTTTTAAATAAATTATTCTCTCACAACTTTTAGTAGGCTCATTGACTTATCCTCATCCCAAATTAGATTCTTTATTGAAACTAATTTAAAACGAGGAACGTTAGGTATATTTTAAAAAGGTTTCTCGTTTTGACGTAACAGAAGCCCTTTTAAAATTTTGGTGCATCGGCCCGGGAAAAATATAAAGTCGATCAGCCATAATTTAGTCAAAATTTTTAATAAAATTCTAAAATTTTAATAAACTTAAATTCTATGTTAATGAAATAATGAAATAAAAAATTTAAATCAATGAGTATACCAATTGTTAAAAAAAGGGGAAATTTTTTTTTAAATAATAACGAATATTATCAATATATAATAATAAAAAAAATAATAATCAGTGACATTTAACCAATAGAAAAAATATATTTTCACTGAATATAGTACATTTTATAATAAATGATAACATTATACAAGATTTAAGTCGCAAGGTGCATTCATAAATAGGTATTGATGAATAGAGGTTCGAGTCCTCTTAACTTATAAATTTTTTAACTTGCATGGTGCATTTATTTAAAAAATCTGTATGAATATTAATAAATAGAGGTTCGAGTCCTCTTAACTTATAATTTTTAAAGTTGCAAGGTGCATTCATCAAATTAAATCCTGTATTATATTAATGAATGGGGGTTCAAGTCCTCTTGACTTATGGAAATTTTTGTCTTGTATATGAATCATTTTGACATTTAATTTGTGCTAAAAAAAAATTATTTTCTTTATTTAATTACGATTCGTTATTATTATTACAACTAAAAAGAATTTTATATACTGAAGCAAGATAAAAATATTCTTACTACAAAAGAGAAAAGTATATTTTATATTCAAGAAACAAGATTGACAATTTTACAACTATTACGAATATAATAAATTTTTAAATTATGCTACTTTTTAATGTCTTCTACGAATAAAAATACTACAGATTCCTCACATTTAACTCGCTCACAAATAAAAAATAATCCAGAATTGATATTGAATTCAGGAATTCCTAATTATAAAGAAAAACCACACATAAGTACACCTAGATATTCTAAAGAAAATCCTGATTCCGAAGAAATACATAGAGAGTTTGATTCAGGCTTTGTTAATTCTAACCTTTTTGACACTGACGAAAATTCTTCCGAAACTGACGATAACAACAGCAAAGATTCTATATTAGAAAAAACTCTAGTAGATCAAAATTTACCAAGTCATTCTGAAGTAAATTCAGGGTTAAATAACTCTTTAATTGACGACGTTGAAACAAACGATCATTCTGCAAGCAATTCTTTTGATAACTCTATAGATAATATTATTTTTGAAGAAAATATGGCTCTTCCAAACAATCAGCAAGTGTCTTTACGCGATGCATTAGAAACTATACCAATGTTTGACGGAAAAAATATCCCATTATCTATATTTATTGAAAGTTGTCTAGAAGCAAAATCTATGCTTCCTGATAATGCACAAGTACAAACAAATTTAGTCAAATTAATTAGAAGTAGAATTTCAGGTGAAGCACGAAGAATTATTATAGGAAATAATTTTATTACAGTAGAGCAATTAACAGAAAGGTTAAAACAAATTTACGCGCCAGCAAAATCTGTATACCAGTTACAAGGAGAATTAGGAGCAATATATATGTGGGAACACGAAAATGTAATTTCTTACGGTTCCAGAATAGCAGAAGCAGCAGAAAGAATTTTAGACGCGCATAGGCTTAGCAATGAAAATGCAGTAGATGAAGCATTTAAAACAAATTTAGATAAAACAACTGTTGATTGTTTCTCACGCGGACTTAGACCAGACATTGAATTAAGAATAGGAACAGCTGACACTTTTCAAGAGATAATTAATAAAGCAGCAGAAATAGAAAGGAAATTGTTATCACACCGTGAACTAAGAAAAACTGAACAAAATATCGAAAATAATTCTTATCTTAAAAATGTCAAAGAATTTGCAAAAACAACAAAAATCAACATAGCTCAAGATAATATAATAACGTGTTTAGTTTGTGGTAAAAAAGGACACTTTGCAGTGAACTGTTTTCAGCTTAATAAATTGATAGGACCAAGACGAGAAAACTCATTTTATCCCGGACCACGGCAAAATTTTTCAAATCAAAACCCAAGGTTTAATAAATTTCAAAGTCAAAACTTTAACAAAAACCCTCAACAAAATCAGTTTCAAAATCAATTTAGAAATACATCACAGAATCAGTTTAGAAACATGCAACAAAATCAATTTCGTCCTTCATACCAAAATCAACAACAAAATTCCTTTCAAAATCAACAACGAAATTTTTCTCAAGAATCACGAACTAATAATACAAGAAACTTCGCTAACAGAAATCCAAGTATAACGTGTAATTATTGTAAAAAATTAGGACACATTTCCACTCATTGTAGAAAAAAGATGTGGGATGATAACAATAAGCAACAAACAAATTCACAAACACAAAATCAGGGAAACTCCAAAATTCCTCTTCAGTAGGATGCTCTGAGGAAGAATTAAGAAGAAATTACTATGCATCCAGAAACATTAACTTGGCAAAAACTAATACAATTCCGTACATTCGAATTGATACTAAAGAAAATTAAAAATTCCAATAACAATAATGATTGACACAGGAGCAGGACCAAATTTATTAAAAATTCGTGCACTAAATCCAGATATAAAAATTGATGAAAATAAATGTCTTAAATTAACAGGAATAAACGATCACGCAGTTTATACTTTAGGACAAGTAGAAATTAATATTTTCGGAATTCCATCAACTTTCAACCTTTTGTCAAACGATGTTCCAATTGAACATGACGGAATATTAGGAACAGAATTTTTTATCAAAAATAAAGTAAAAATTAATTATGAAGAAAGACATTTAGAAATCAATAAACAAAAAATTAAATTTGATTCAAAAAACTATTTTACAATTCCAGCAAGATCAATTTGCAATATTCATGTAAAAATTTTGAATAAAAATATAAAAGAAGGTTACATTCCAAGATTAGAAATAAAAGATGGTGTTTACATAGGTGATGCAGTAGTTACAAACATAGAAGGTTTAGCCTATTTAAAAGCAATCAATACACTAAATGAATCAATAGATATCCCAATTTTTGAAGTAAATTTAGAAGATTTTGATGAAATAAAACAAGAAAACAAATCTGATATTAAAAATGAAGACTTATCAATTAAACAAATTATTGATGTATTTTCAAAAAACATTAAATCAGAAAATATTTTCAACATTACAGGCAACGACAGAGTTGAAGAAATTAAAAAATTACTTCGCCTTGAACATTTAAATAAAGAAGAATTAGAACACATCATGAATTTAGTAAAGAACTATTCAGATCGATTTCATATACCTGGAGAATATTTAGAAGGTACAGATCTTATAAAACATAGAATAATAACTACAGATGACACACCGATTATCACTAAACAATACAGATTTCCCCCTGTTCACAAAGAGGAAATGACACGCCAAGTAAACGAATTATTAAAACAAAAAATTATTAAGCATTCTGACTCACCTTTCAACACACCAATATGGATAGTACCAAAAAAAGATGACTCACAGGGAAATAAAAAATGGCGATTAGTTTTAGACTTCAGAAAGCTAAATGAACGCACGGTAGGTCAATTTTACCCCCTCCCTAATATTACAGACTTGTTGGATCAATTAGGAAACGCTCAATATTTTTCAGTCTTCGATTTAGCATCCGGTTTTCATCAAATCAAAATGGATCTTAGAGATTCTTATAAGACGGCATTTTCAACGCCATTTGGACATTATGAATTCGATAGAATGCCTTTTGGATTAAAAAATTCACCGAGCACATTTCAAAAACTTATTGATTAGGTATTATTAGGTTTACAAGGATCAGAATTATTTGTTTATTTGGACGATATTGTAATTTATGCAGACACATTAGAAGAACACGAAGAAAAATTTTTGAAACTCATGGAACGACTACGTTTTGCTAATTTAAAACTGCAACCGGATAAATGTGAATTTTTGAGATTAGAAGTAGGATACCTAGGACATATTATTGACAAAAATGGTGTACGTCCCGATCCAAAAAAAGTAGAAGCTGTAAAGAAATTTCCAAAACCAAAAAATGTTAAAAATATTAAACAATTTTTAGGACTAGCAGGATATTATCGCAAATTTATAGACGGATTTTCAAAGATTGCAAATCCTTTAAATCAACTTTTAAGAAAAGATATACCTTTTCTTTGGACTGAAAAACAACAAACGGCTTTTGATTTGTTAAAAAATAAACTATGTGAGGAACCACTTTTAAGAAGACCAGACTTTTCTCAACCATTTATACTAACAACAGACGCTTCAGGTTTTGCAATAGGAGGAATTTTATCACAAGGAATTATTGGCAAAGACCAACCAGTAGCTTATACGTCACGGACACTAAACGAATGTGAAAGAAAATATGATACTTATGAAAAAGAAGCATTGGCAATTATATATAGTGTGCAACATTTTCGACCATACCTTTATGGAAGAAAATTCACCTTAGTTACGGATCATAAACCACTAGTTTGGTTTCAAAATTCTAAAGATCCCTGTTCAAGAGTTACAAGATGGAAGCTAAAATTAGCTGAATATGATTTTAATGTGGTCTACAAAGCAGGCAAAACAAATGTTAATGCTGATGCCTTATCCAGAAACCCAGTCGAAAATATTATTGAAGAAAAAGTACAAGAAATAAAAGAAGAAAAAATTGATGAAACTCAGGAAATTCAAAGAAAAACAATAAAATGTGTGCAAGAAAAAATTGAAAAAAATTGTGTGGCAAATGAAAATAAATATTATATGAATTCGGAGATAATAAGAAATCTCCATGATATTGAAAAAATATTGAAGGACAATGAATCCTGCATGAATTCGGAGATAATAAGAAATCTCCATGATATTGAAAAAATGTTTAAGGACAATGGATCCTATGAAAATTCGGAGATACTAAGAAGTCTTCGATCTATTAAAAAATTATTTGAGGACTATGAATCCTACATAAATTTGGAGATAAAGAATAATCTTCAATCTATTGAAAAAATATTGAAGGACAATGAATCCTGCATGAATTCGGAGATAATAAGAAATCTCCATGATATTGAAAAAATGTTTAAGGACAATGGATCCTATGAAAATTCGGAGATACTAAGAAGTCTTCGATCTATTAAAAAATTATTTGAGGAATATGAATCCTACATAAATTTGGAGATAAAGAAAAGTCTTCAATCTATTGAAAAAATATTGAAGGACAATGAATCCTGCATGAATTCGGAGATAATAAGAAATCTCCATGATATTGAAAAAATGTTTAAGGACAATGGATCCTATGAAAATTCGGAGATACTAAGAAGTCTTCGATCTATTAAAAAATTATTTGAGGAATATGAATCCTACATAAATTTGGAGATAAGGAAAAGTCTCCAATCTATTGAAGAAATATTGAAGGACAATGAATCTTGCATGAGTTCGGAGATAATAAGAAATCTCCAAAATATTAAAAGAAATTATTGTACAAGTAATGAAACTTGTAACGTTATAACAAGAAATCAACGAAAAATGCAAGAGAATGATAATCAGGAAAATATAATACAAGAAAAGAAAAATCAAGAAATCCAAGAAAAAGAAATAAAAGCACACACAAAAAAGAAACGTGGCAGACCCAAGAAACAGAGCACACATTTGAATACCTCCTTTTCAAAAAAGAGAAGGGGAAGACCAAAAAAGGTATCTAATACAAAGAATAGAAGAAAAGAAAAATTTTATAATGAAGTTTATACTGATGAAATTGTGTCAGATCCTGAGTACAATAATCAAGAAATAAAAGTGAAGAAAAATGAAGAAAAATGAAATAAAAGAAAATTTAGCTGACACAATAAAAAGAATTAAATCTACAATAGTTTCAATGAAAAATGTATGTGAAGAATTGAAACTGAAAAGTATTAGTATTGCAAAAACAGCCCAAATAAATAATGTAACTTGGGACGAAATCCTATCAATGATAAAATCAATTTTTGAAAATTCATTTGTGATAGTTGTTATATGTAATGGATATACAAAATATCCTACGAAAGAAGAATATATGAAGTTAATAGAAGAAGCCCATTCAAGCTCAGTTGGAGGACATAAAGGTGTAACTAAAACCTATGGTCGAATACGTCAAAATTATTATTGGGAAAACATGAAAAATAATATTCAAAAATATATCCAATGTTGTCTTCAATGTCAACTTAAAAAATTAGTTAGAGTGAAAACAAAAGATCCAATGATTATAACAGATACGCCAGGAACAGCATTTGAAAAAATTGCAATGGACATTGTTGGTCCATTACCAAAAACTAAAAATGGAAGTGAATACATATTAACAATACAAGATAATTTAACTAAATATTCATTAGCAATCGCACTCCCAAATCATCAAGCAAGTACAATAGCTGATGCATTTATTAAAAGATTTATTTGTATTTTTGGATCACCTAAAGGAGTGTTAACAGATCAAGGAACTGACTTTTTAAGCAATTTAATGAGAAGATTAGCAAAAAGATTTAGAATACGACAATTTAAAACGACAGCATTTCACCCTCAGTCAAACGGATCAATTGAAAGATCTCATCACGTTTTAGGAGAATATTTAAAGCAATTTATCAACAAAAATGAAGAATGGGATGACTAGTTAGAACTAGCCATGTTTTCCTACAATACGAGCATTCATGAAGGCACCAAGTGCACTCCGTATGAGTTAATTTTTGGAAAATTAGCACGGTTACCATCAAGTGATCCACCACTTGAACATGAAAAATTAGAAACTTATGATCATTATTTAACAGACTTAATAACAAGACTTCATGAAATGAGAAACATAGCTAGAGAAAATTTAATTTTAGCAAAAGAGAAGTCAAAAATGTATTACGACAGAAATTGTAATCCACAAAATCTTAAACTCGGAGATGAGGTATTTTTACTACACGGGGGAAAGATTCATAAATTTGCTAATCAATATACAGGCCCACACAAAATATTAGAAATTTTAAATAAAGGGAACGTTAAAATACAAGTTAAAAACAAACAAAAAATAGTACATACGAACAGACTAAAACTATCTCGAATTAAACAGAAATAATAAAATACTCTTAATAATATATAGTTTTATGTTTCAGAAAGGACTTAAATAAAAGAGAAATTAAACTGTTTTCAATCATTTACACTTTTATAAATATTAAACAAATTTTAAATCACTATACCAATTACCTGATTTGAAAAAGTATTTCTTTAAAAGGTTCGCATGTTTAAATTAAATTTTTATAATATTTTGTCAATTTTTGATTCTACATACTTGTTTTGCAATGCAAGAGATTGAAACCTTTTTTTGAACACAATAAGATAAATCCTTATTCAATATAATGTTTGGAAGAAGAATCTAAAGTGGCATTATTCAAATTTATAATAACAAAACAACTCGAATAAAAAATTTTCTTCCTTCTCAATATCTAATAATTATTGTTAAAATATAGCCTGAGAACGACTAAAAATGCATAAATGAAACATTTAAAAACAATAAAATATAAAAAATAGAGACACATATTTAAAAAACTGTTGTCTCAAATGTAGAATGTGTCAAAAATATATAAAAAATTTTATCTGTAAAATTAAATGTACAAAACTTTGGTTTATAATTCTATGCAAAAATGTATTCAATATTTAAATCTACAACAAATTTTAATTATATACAAGTTTCGAATCTTAGCGCAAAAATTGTTATGTAATTTAAAAACAGCACAAGACTCAAGCCTATCAAACAACTTGTAAAAGTATTTCTCTCAATGTAATTTCAAATCATACAAAAAAAATTAATTTTTTTAAAAATACATATTGTATTAACATCGATACAAAATTCTATGCAAAGTAAATCATTTGTACAAATCATTTTTTCTAATTATAAACAAATTTTATTTACCAAACAAAAAAAACTAAACATGTCATTCTTATGGATTTTGGAATGTGGTCAATTTAAATGATTAATTGAAAACCTTGTATAAAAAATGATAATTCTAATGAAAATATCTAGTAAAAGAAGATACATTAAAATTAAAATTATTTTCTTAAATATTGTTTGTGAAGTATAACTAAAATAGCATGAATGAATTCTACATTGTATATGACTATATAAAAATATGTAAAGTATGAATAAAAAATGATATAATTTATGAATAGAATGAAAGTAACATTTTCCCTATATAATTCATTAGTTTGAGCATGTTTCATTTCATTCCCATGCTCAATCTAAGGGGGGAGGTGTTACGTCCGTAACTTCTGATTAATATACTTAATTTAACTATATATTTTCACGTATATGTTTATTTTCATATATTATATTTAATCGATAAAGCATATATCTTCTATTAAAATAATGTATTTCATCATGATATGATATGCAGTACTTTTAATTATTATTTTATGTGTGTTTTAATTTGCATTATATTCAGTATATTTTCTAACAATATTATAAATATTATTTTTATGTGTATTTTAAAATTGCATTATATTCGATATATTTTCTAACAAATATTATAATTATATTATATGTTCATTATTACAAATCCAGGAAGGAATAGTATTTTAAAAGAATGTCGAAAGAATAACGATTACGAGAAAATCAAGATCGAAGATACAGATTATTAATATGTACACACGCCACGCTTGAGGATCAAAGACGAAGTTGCGACCTCAACTCCATGCAAGGTCGTAGCGATGTCTTCCAACTTCAACTCTATGGAAGGTCGCAGCGATGCCATGCGTACTGAAATCTATTAAGGTCAAGACGAATTTTCTAGCTACGAGCATTCGTCTAATGAGGAAATTTTTATATAAAAAGGGTGACCATTTCTGATTAGAACAGAGAGTAATAATTTGGAAACCAGCGTTATAACATCTTTAAGAAAGAGAGTAATTTTTTGGAAATCAGCAGTATTCATCTTATCGTCAACAAGTGAACAGTCTCCCAGTATACCTTTAAACATTATTCAAAAGTGAACTCCCAGTATACCTTTAAACATTATTCAAAAGTGAACTCCCAGTAAACCTTTGAACATTATTATCAACAAGTTATCCCCAAGTATTATTTTGAAAGTGTTTCCTCTAAAAGAGAACTTTAAAATTATTTTCAAAGTTTTGCTTTGAAACATACTACGGTTAAAGAGAATTAATTCCCCTCAACAATTTTCACTATTTTCAAAAATATCAATTTGAAAATAAATTCAAGTATCTATCTTATATTGAAACAACACATTCCAAATTTCGAACCATCGAAATTTGCTAAGGAGGCGACGTTCGTCTGGAAGAAAGCAAATATTACCAAAATACAATACACTATCTCATTAGTGTAAACAAGAGGACTAATAGTCTAACATTAAGGACAACTACTGAGGCCCTTTGGCGACTAGCCCCCTCAACACCATCCAAGATCGGATTTCCAGATAATATCACTACAATATTCAACACCAGTAATCGTTATTCTTAAAAGTAAGGTTTATAATTTAGAACTATACTCATTGTATTTTTGTCAAATACTTTTCTTTCTTGTTGGTTTTTAAATAAATTATTCTCTCACAACTTTTAGTAGGCTCATTGACTTATCCTCATCCCAAATTAGATTCTTTATTGAAACTAATTTAAAACGAGGAACGTTAGGTATATTTTAAAAAGGTTTCTCGTTTTGACGTAACATTTACTGAAACATCGTTAGAATCGTCTCCCTCCGTTCCAATAATCTTTTTCGAGGTCTCCCGCGTCTTTTATTTGAACTCCCTCCGTTTCTGACAATGTACTTTGATTCTGAGTGTGATATTTTTCATCACTGTCTTCGAGTTTAATGAACCAGTGGTTCAGTGATAAGTTTGTTTCTTAAAGGGGCCAATTTCGTATCAAGTTTCTGTAGTATTTGTCACCAAAAACAATTTTCTCGTTGAAACGAACATTTCGCGATTCAAATAATCTACCTGGATTGAGGAAAATGTAAATACCCGAGTCAGGAACAGGACCGTTGCCCCCCCCCCTGAAGTCTCGACACTGGCCAGTTGTTACGGGAGCAATCCCCAGTTCACTAGGTGCGTGAAGACGATTCTGGTGAGAGATGACAGTCAGGTTCCGGACCCAACTACGATCACACCCCCCCCAACCATTACACTGACCAGTTGGTACGGGAGCTCGCTCCCCGGCCACTTGTGCGTAGGAAACGGATTGGGAGGACGGTGCCGAAGTTCTCGGGCACTCTCACCAGGACGCCTCCCATTCTCTGGTTTCGGCAAGGCCTCGCGCCGATCGCCGGAATGCCGTATTCGAGCGTCTGAAGAGACTGGCGGGACGCGCACCCACCACCGGGCCTAGGACGGCTCAACATAGAAGATACCGTACCTGAAAATTTAGCACATAATCACAAGTTATGTATTGGGGATCCTATTTTTTGGGGGTTGGCAGAATATATGATGTTGTTTAAGTTCTGACAAATTATTTAACTTCCCCCTCTCTGACCTTTTTTACAAGCATTTCTCCCTCTTTGAACTCATCACTCTCCTTCACACACAGTGACCTGTATCAAATCTAAATAAGTCAAATTTCGAAAGATATATTGCAGTTTCTAATTGATAAAATATATTAGACAAAAATTCCCGATCTTCAAGATATAATATATTATTGCTAACTAGTTTTTAAAATATATTATCCATATTTTAATAATACTATTAATTACCTTCAAGGATTTCAACTCTTTATTTATCACATTCTCCTTACTAATTTGAAAAGGCTGGTAGTTGAGTGGTTAAGAAGAATAGTTCTGTGGTGGCTGCTGGTATTGAGAAGGCTGTTGATACTGAGGAGGCTGCTGGTACTGAGGAAGCTGCTGGTACTATGGTGGCGGGTATTGGGATGGTTGACAAAGACATGGTTGGTACTAAGATGTTGACTGTGAAGACTGATGTGATCTATTTAGAAGAGGTTCTTGTGTTAGTTGTAAAGCATTCTCTAACTCTATTGAACTTTTTTCTGCAACTCGAACATCATTTTGCAGATTTTTAATATTTTAATCTACCTCTTGATATTTAAATTTTGCCTGGACTTGTCTTTCCCTCGCTTTTCTTATTCTCTCTTCAGCAACTTTAATTCTCCTTTTCAAATCTTTTTGAATTTTAATGTTGTCTGCACGCAACTGTGCTTCAAGCAAAATTTCTTCAACTTCGGAAGCTCGCTTTTCTTCCTGTTTTGTTGCAGATTCGGAATTATCAACAACTTTTGGTAATAATTGTTTTTTCTCACCAGATTGTGATGTATTAGAACCTTAAAATAATATTTATTTATCTTAAAAAGTAATAAATAATAATAATGAGTGAACAATCTCAGCGATTGTTCACGTTTTGGATAAAAAGGGAAACCTCATTGCTTATAGAGCTCTACTCGTTAATGATTCACAAGTACATTTTATGACAGAGAATTTAGCGAAAAATTTATTTCTCACTCAACGTGAGGTTAAAATTTATTTAGGCAGTGTAAATCAGATGAGTTCTAGAGTGCGGAAAACAGCCTACACTACCGTGCAATCGCCTTTGAACAAGTATTCCCAAAAATTAATGTTTTTGATAACGCCGGAGATAAACTAATTTGCTCCTAATGAACCTATAGTTAAGAAAGAATTAAAAAATTCCTTCCAGCCTTTAATTAGCTGATTCAAATTTTAATGTAACAGGGGATATTGATATACTTCTGGGTGCTGAAATATTTTGCAACTACTTTGTGTTGGACACATGTCAATAACAAGATATCAGAATTTTTGGAGATTGAAAATTTACCTGAAGATAAAATCTTATCAAGCGAAGAGAACGACTGTGAGCTTCATTATAAGGAAAACACAACTTGCGATTTATAAACTGGTTGTTATACTATAAAATTACCGTTTAAAGAAAATATTAATGAACTTGGTAAATCTTACAGTCGAAGTCTTAAAAGATTTTATTCATTAGAACGTCCTTTATTTCGATGTCTATGATTCGTGTAGTTTTTTATGTTCCTGCAAAAACTTCCACTGGTGTCTCTTTCACGTAATTGATTTGTTCGAAATCTCGAGTAACAGTTTTAAAAAAATTATCTTTGTCTCGATTTGAACTCTGTGCCGCTCTTTTATTCGCAGAACTTTTCGAATATGCATTATATGCTTTACATCGATCGCGGATGTCAAAATTGAAAATCAATCGGAATGGCTTGAAAATTACTACTCGGAAGTTTTCATGCTCGCTGATTACGAATCTGAAGTCAGATTTCAAAAACCAAGATTTTGACATATAAGAAAGAGTATCAAAAAATTAATTATTACTAGATTTTTTATTGTTCCATTTAATAGTTTTCTGTATATTCATTAGGATCAAATTAACTTCAACTAAACAGTTGAAAACCAATAGCCTGTCAATTGATTTTGAAATTCTTTTCTGGTGTAAAAGAGTGTATCAAACAATCGAAACCACTAGGTTGTCCATTGTTTCATGTAATGGTTTTCTTGGTATCTTTTGGGATCGAAATAATATAAGCAAATAATTGAAAATCAATTAAAAAAACCTTAGACAGACGTCAATTGTTTTCGACATTCTTTTCTGCTATAAAAAGGAGTACTAAACAAATGAAAATCACAGGATTCATATTTTTAATGACGCTGCGAAGGCACGGTTTGCCACCACCATTAAATCACTAAATAAAAGTAAACATAAATACTTCGTGTCATTCAAACAATTGCAAATCAGTCATTTTTTAATTGTTTTATGAAATTTTTCTTTTAGAAAACAATTATAAGCTCAATATTGTGTTAAATGTCTTTTGAATCTTCATTGTGTTTAGCGTTTTAAATGTATAATATTACTTCACTGCGTATTTAGAATTTGAGCTCACGCCATCGAAAAGAAAAAGGGTACACCTTAAAAAAATTAAATAATTCGAAATAAATAATTAAATAATTATGAAAATGATATATCTTTTCCTACTGAGTCCTATATTAAAAAATACAGCTATTACACTGCGTCTCAAAAGATTCTTGAAGGAAATCATGTTTATGATTGGAAAAAGAATGCAGAATCTTTGTCAAATAATATCTTGTTATCTGATAAAGATAGAAAAAAGATATTAGATAGCACACCTGTGGAAATTTTTTAATATTTTTTTTCTTCAGAGTTAAAGGACCATATAATTGGATCTACACGATTGAATGGACTAGACGTGTCTTTAGAATAGTTCAACGTTTTTTTAGGTGTAATCATTTTTACAACCTTTAATAAAAGATCGTCTCAAAGAGACATGTGGTCAAAAGACACTTACTAACGATCTGACATTGTTGCATCAGCTATGAGCAGAAACAAGTTTGAGAACATTAAATCGAACTTATAATTTTACAAACCCGAGGACGCAGAAAATACAAAAGACAGGGCATGGAGAGTTCGCTCAATGTTAAAAATATTCCGCAAAAATCTTGTTTAATTTGGAATTTTCTCAACGGCGGTATCAATCGATGAAATGATGATAAAGTTCTATGGTAGATTTGTTATGAAACAGTTCATCAAAGCAAAACCTATTAGGTTTGCCATAAAAATGTGGGCTTTATCCAGCGCTTCAGGATTTTTATTTGACTTTGATATTTGTTGCGGGAAAAAATCCGATAAGGGCAAAGTTTTGACGAATTGTGCTTTAGGCAGTCGTGTAGTACTTCAGATGCTTCAGAAACTCTTGTTCAACATTCCTCCGAAAAAGCTGTTCGAATATCACGTTTATTTCGATAATTTGTTCTGTTGTCCTGACTTACTAGTGCATTTAAAAAAAGCGGGTCTTCGGGCAACTGGTACAGTCAGAGAGAATAGAATAAAAGAAAAAAACAACATTTCAACAGATGCTCCCAGAGGAACATTTGCTGTCAAACACGACAAAAACAGTGGTTACAATTTTATCACTGTTAAAGATTCAAAACTTATGTCGTTATTATTGACAGCAGCAGGAGTAACTCCACTAACTTCCGTAAAACGT
This sequence comes from Leptopilina myrica (nomen nudum), assembly GCA_032872475.1. NCBI lineage: Eukaryota > Metazoa > Arthropoda > Insecta > Hymenoptera > Figitidae > Leptopilina > Leptopilina myrica (nomen nudum). The sequence goes on along the minus strand of CM065466.1, from coordinate 27,220,720 downwards.
TACAATAAAGAGAAAAGAGAAAAAGACGAACTTCCGTTTCCTGATGCATTTGGTTTGTATAACAAATTCATGGGTGGGGTTGATCTTCATGACCAGCATTGTAATAGAGTAATGCCAGCTATTAAGTCTAAAAAATGGACACGGGTTATTTTTGAGCGACTTATTCAATCGGGGATAACAAATGCATTGGTTTTACGGAACACTGCTGCAACTCAGTCGAAAAAACTTTCAATCAAAGAATTTGTTATGAGCATCAGTAAGAGTTACATCCAGAACAAAAAATGTACAATTCCTTTGATCGAAAGTAGCAATTCTCAAAAGTATTGCTCCAATAAGTACCCTTTTTCAAACGAATTGGACAAAATTTTAATTTTTTTTTCATTTTTGAAATCTGATAGCAGATTTGTAATCAGCGACCACGAAAATCCCCGAGTACCCATTTTCAGGCCCATTTAATGGAAAAAATATTGTTGAGCAATATGAATGGAATTTTTGAAAAAAATTGTGTTTCATGGCGACATTTTGAAAAACGTCGAGTGGGGGTAAAAAAGTCAATGCATATTTTCAAAGAGTAGGTATAAAGTGCATGATTTATGAAATTTTCGGTCCTGTTAAAAAAATTTGTCTCTTTGAAATTCCTAAATGTTTTATAAAAAGTCATGAAAAAATCGTGTATTTTTACAATAATTGTTTAAAAAATGAAACAAAACAAATTTTCGTAACAATTTTTGATGTCATATTTGGATTCAGCACACTTAAATACGTAATAAATGGATTTGCTAAAAGAAATTAACCATTTTTTTTAAATATCATCTATTAAAGTTGGACTTGAAATTTTGTGCATTCAAGCGTTAATGGGTTAAAAGAACATTGTTGCATATTGATTGCATATTCATCAAGCTTGTAAATAGAGCAAACAGTTTAACAATAATTTGGAAAAAATGGAAGTTTTATCTCTTATCATGACTAAAAGAGCTCAAAGTTTAAGAATTTTAAATAAATTTGTATAAGCTTAAAAAAATTTGGGTGATTTCCAGGAAAATTTACATGTATTTTCCATTTAAAATCTCAGTCGACAAGAGGCACGTGTTAATATTGTCCGATTTACTTCAAACTCTCAAGAAAATTTTAGTTTTAACTTGATTAAGTTTTTGGGGTGAAACCAAAAGATTTGGAAACACAGTCCAAAAAATAACCACCCTATTATGTATAAACACTGTATTGGCCACACTGAGCATTAGATGTAGTATTTATGTAGTAGAATGATTTCCAAAAAGAAGATATATCTTTAGTTGTTGTAATTTGTGTAATATAAATGGAGCATGGATGCAATTAAAAAAATTTATTGTTAATTAAAATTTCACCTCGGAGCTGTACATTCAGATGCGCAAAAGGAAAATATGTTGTGATTTCCCATCTTTGTGTCCAAGCTTGGTTTCCTATCTTTTTGACATACTTACTTCATCCGAATATACTTCAGTGATCTTTGGAAAAAATTACTGAAATTAACTTGGACAATGTGATTCTATGTACCTTAATTTTGTTTTATTCTTAAGTTTATATTCATATTCTATATTCATTGTTTCAAAAGCGTATTTATTAAACAGACTTTTCTCCCACAAAAATTAAGATTCTTACACTTTCTTTACATAAATAGAAAAGTAGACGTCAAAGTTTCCAATGAAATAGTTTTCGACTAGGATCAATAAAAAGCAATTAGTAAAATAACTAATTAAAATTACCTGTAAAATAGCATTTTTTACGCGTCGCGAAAAATAAACGGGTTGAGTATATAAACCGCACTGACGATGAAGAAGTCATATCAGCGATTGGACCTTTAACATGTGGAAGGGGAAATTTTTCTTTTTCCTCCTTGAAATTACAAGGCAAAGGGTAAAAACTTCTTCATCGTCTGTGCGATCGATAAGGTCAAACAATTTAATTTTTAGCGACGCGTCGAAAATGCTATTCTACAGGTCATTTTAATTAGTTATTTTACTAATTGCTTTTCATTGCTCCTAGTCAAAAACTATTTCTTATGGAAACTTTGACACTCTAATTTACCATATTCGTTAAGAAAGTGTAAAAATGTTAATTTTTCTGAGATGAAAGGCTGTTTGAAAAATGTGATTTTAGTGCTCGGTTTGTTTATATTTGGGTTTGTTTATTTGCTATTCATATAATAGCAATTGAGTTGCATAAGGTAACTAATAATTAGCTGAAATAGATTTAACTTTTCTTCTGCGTGTATGTTAAAAAAAATAAATGATTCATTCTATTCTCTCTGATTGCCCATTTCCATACGTGAATACAAATTATCGTAACAGAGTAGGAAACATTTTGGAATGCATTTCACGTAGGTGGCCAAAGATTCAAGTTCTCTTACATTTCCTTCGGTATGCAACATGGGGATGAGGTCTGGTTGACGGAAAACATATTGTCGCAAGAGTGAGCTCCCTCGGGGACCCAATGTTGTTTCAAGTATATAGCTTTATATGTGTGCCCAGATCATGTTTAGCATGCGCATACTATGCGACTGTGCGATAGTAGCTTCTGATTATCAAGACGCCAGGGAGTCCAATGTAATTAATAGTTTATGGTTCTGGTCAAGAAATTATCATTCATAACGCGCCGCACGTGACGGGAATATTCGTGCTCTAGCGAAACTCGATAACACGTACTTGCCACGATTCTACATCAACCTTCCCCCACACCTATTTTGCCAACAGACCACGATGCCTACTCTCCTTCATCCAGGTGCTGCATCTTTTCCATCCGTCTCTCAATGTTTTAATCTTTATCACTACTAATAACTACTTTTACTTTTTACTAATTGATTTTTTACATTAAAATTCAACTCTGTCGTTAAATCTAAAGTGAATTAGAATTACAGTATTTCATTACAGGGTTAAATTATGACTGAAACACTATTTTAATAATCAAAAACTAATTCATAATAAATTAACATAAATTAATACATTTCAAAGAAGTAAATTAATTAATATCTTGTGTGTAGAAAAAACCTATTTAATGTATAGAGAGTAATTAGTCTGTCTCTTTCTTGTCATAGGCCTGTTTTGCTTCTTGTGAAGTGAGGATAAGAAAGAAGAGTTCCTCCAAAAATTATGAAAGGAAAACAAGGAAATGAATTGATAATGAGGAGATCTACAAGGGATAATCAGATGGATCGACACTTACTTGCTGAGTTCCAAAAGAACTCCAAAAGAAGAAAAGAAAGAGTGACACAATTTGACAAGTGTTTTATTTGAGATATATATCAGAGAATTTTATTAATTAATTCGTAGAGTTTTTGTTAATTATTTCGCGTTTAAGTTTTAATAATAAATTGTTGTGATTGTTAAAGTGTTTTCATGAGTTTACGTTCATTGAGGATTAGGATGATATTGGACCATTTTGCAGCACGAAATCAGTTTGCCAGAATTCGCGTCCATTTTTAGACGGGATTTGCTTGAAATGATTTAATTGAATTTTTCAATATAATATCCTAAAGTTTTAAAAAATGCAAGAAAAATTGTTTTTTCGAAAGTTACAATTAGAACTGCTCCTGTGAAATATTATTGAACTACTGCAAAAATGTCCTGAATATATTTTTATTTAACAAGTTTTCACCAATATGTAAATAATTAGAAGAAGGAAGTAAAATCCGTTAAGGGGAATAGCCTTCCTAGAGTATTGTTCTTCCGTCACATTGATTGTATCCGCGAGCGTTTCTGAGTCGCCGCTTTACTGGGAGAGAGAGGGGAGTTTGAGATAGTTGCGGATAATGCTGTAAAGCCGCTATATGCCCTCACAAAACGCTACTCCCGTCGTCCTCTTATCTTGGGTAAGAATTACTATGTTTCTATAGGGTACAACTTGTTAGACGATAACTTTTCTGCCGATAGCGGAAGAGGTTATTTCACTACATATATACATTTGCGAACCAATTCCATATAGATATAGAATAATGATTCATTAGTGAGTTCTTTAAGGTCTTCAATGGGGCACCGATTGAAAATGTGCATCTTCAGATGCACAATCTTCAGGTGATTATCCATAGTCCTATATACACATTTTAATCTTTAACGATTGTTTGCACCTTATCTTGCAATTAGACATACATTTGTATATAATCTTCAGCACACGATCGCTTTTAGATAATTTCCACTATTTTGACAGTAAAATTAGAGGGAATATGCAGACAGGAAAGAAAATTTTGTTATAACCACCTTTGAGAGGATTATATCTAGAGGCTTAGACGAAATACGATAATTATAAATTGCACAAGAAGAGTTGTATGTGCAATAGAAATGCTTGTAAGCGATACAGGTGTCGTAAAGTGTAGCAAATAATCTCCTGCTTATTTTCCACTCCTTATCTATGCACACGTGTCTAATTCACGATTAGGAATCAGCATACCGTTGTATTCATATCGAGTGGTAACATCGAGTGACAGTAGGTAGGTAGTAATGTTCATTGAGGCAGTATATACTATTGCAGCGGCACTTTAAAACATCTGTTGTATTTACTTCCTACGGCGATTGGTTTGCAAAAACTTTTTTTTGTTGATTTCCTGATTCTTATAATCGTCTATTGGTATATAGATTACAATATAGGTATGGAGGTTCATTCACCCACTGTTGTTCACACCTCATTGGACACCAATATCGACAAACTTCCCCGAGCATCACGATCTAAGAACCCCTCTTTTCTTGATCGAGATACAACTTTGTTTCTATTTTCTCACACTAAAAGCACTGCGGAAATGCCAAACATGCAATTATGTCAGATTCCTTTCGTTCAACACGGAACATCAAAGCGTGCTGATAAATTAGATTTTATTTTCTCGTTAGGCAAAAATTGGATAAAAATTATCTTTTATAATATGAGGTCAATTCAAGAGGTTGCATATAAACCAAGAATTCCATGTAGAATTAGTTGTTGATCGCACCTAAAAACCAAGAGGGAGTAGGTGAAGATGATAGCACTGTTTTAATAGCATCGTAACGTATAATATGCCAGATTGTCATTAATTTCTTTGATAGTTTTCTTTGCCTTTTTTTCGCTTCATTCGCCAATAGTTACCACTCCCATAATCACTTCTCGATCCAGTTTTAACGACCACGTCCAGTTGAATTAAGGGAAGCCCTCCAGGTTGATCTCGTGTAGATTATCGAGATTAAGCCCGCGCCACCGTACTTGCGAGCAGCAATTACAATTAAGCGTGAGTAATATTTAATTATTACACGTTATATCGTGCACACACACATCGCCAACGGCAATGTTTTAATCGGTCACTTGAAAGATAGAGAAAAAAATCTATGGACTCTCAAGCAACATATTTATTGAATTTAGTTTTAGCTTAAAGATTTCTGTTTCTATAATTAAATAAAAATCTAATTGTAAGTTGTCATGGGTTATTTTCTTTGTAAATGTAGTTTTTATTTGAACTTGTAAATACACTATAAATTATTGTTAGACTACAAATGCTAATGTCACATTATCACGACGCATTTATATTTAACATTTATAAAACAATATTTTCCAAAGTTAAACTATTGAATCCTTCTATCTATCTGCATAGTCAAACGTCAATTTAATCTTCATCAGTACCTGCACCATTTACTTTTGGCTTTCCCTAAAGCATTCTGAGGAAAATACCTACTTTCGTTTTTTTGTAATCAGTAGTCAAGGTCATTTTCTCGACGTCGCAATAAAGGAAGAATTGATTTTTGGATCAACGACTCTGACAATAATTTACAAGGTAAATATATAACAAACCTTTTTTAAATTCCGATATTCATTCCTCATAAATTATAATTTTGTTTCAGAGTTTCCAATAAGAGTTCTAGATATATCTACATTCAATTGGGAAGAATTCAAATAATTAGTTTTAATTTTTAAATTTTAATACTGGCAGTTACTTTTTTTTCTTCTAAAAATTTTAAGTTTTTAGACTTTACATGCAAAAGATTGAAAATTAATGAATACTTTTTGCGACATGGGGCGTATTTAAAATATTAATATTTTTTCGACTTTGAGAGGAATAGTGTATGAGATGGTTGATTATAATGAGGAGTAATAACAGTTATTATGATAATTACAGCCGTGGGAAGAGGTTCGCTTATCGATACTGTACGTAGTGTTCGGTGGAGATAATGATTTTATTGAAAAAAGATTTATTATGACAAAGTACAGAAAAAGTTACGAGAAATTGTCAGAAATTATTAAAATGAACTTGGACAATAAACAAAATAACAAAGTCTTTAATCAATTTAGATTTCCTCCCTTGTTAACGATGACATCCGCAAATATAATTTGCAAAATCGTACCTAATTAAATTTCTTCTTTTATTTGTTGAAAACTTTTGAAATCACATACAAGAATCTTAGATATTTCTCGAGACATATAATTATTGGTTCAACGTACTTAAGAATCTCCTGTCATTCAAATCAATTGCTAATGGTCTTTTAACAATTTAGAGTTAACTTTTTTAAAGCGATGTAAACACTAGAGAAAGAAATATTAATAAAAAGAAGAAAAACGGTTTATATATACTATATGACAAAGAGGGGAAAAAAGCTCCCTATGAATTGTTTGGCTCTGAATAAAATGTAATTTGCACTTAATTTATTTTCGCAACGTTCACGCACGATAGCAAAAAATTTAATTACATTAATGGCCATTGAGCCAAAGAGGGAAGATTCACGCGCGAATCCGAACAGTTTTCTCACGAGAATATTTCACTTCACGCTGATCACCCGTCAAATCGAATAGGCCAGGTGCGGACACGCTTCATAATGTAAAAGGTTCATTAGGCGAAGGGGAAACGAGTGCTTGGAAGAACACTATAAGACTTCCTTTCTTTCATTGGTTTTCATTCCAAGCATGGGATGTTACATTAAAAAGAAGCAAAAGTCTTCCGGGCAATAACCATCCCATTATGTAGAAATTGTGACGAGTGGAACGTTCAAATTTTTTTGTTCCAAATTAACTGGCGCACCGTGTTCTTTACCACACGCAATGAAAAAAACAAACCTCATAGACCAAAACGTTATTGTATTTTGACACGTGCCTAAATCAACAACAGGGTCATTCCCTTGAAGAAAGTCAACCAATATTGATGTTTATATTGAATTGACTCGAAACTAGGGTAAATTGTTGTCCTTTATAATTTTAATAATTAACCCTTTAAAGCACACACTTTCATAATTAGAATTAGAGCGGTAACATCATAATCCCGTGTTATGTGGGGATAACCCCCTCTATTTGTTTCTAAAAATTTAATTGTATACTCTTGAGATATAACATTTTTGGAATTAAAGTACAAATAACTTAATATGTAATTTTGAAAACACGGGATTCAATGGAGTTTATTACTTAGATGGATAGTTATTAATTTTCATAACGCGGTGCAAAAAAAGGCACTTTGTTATGGAAAATATCGTTCGTAACTTGTGCTCGTACTCGTTACGAAATATACTATTATTGTAGTACAATATAATTATACTTTAAATTCATTTTTCTGTAATGCCCTTAAATATATTATTATAGTACTAATTTATTAAATATTTTATTAGATTTGGACAATTATTTGCACTTGTTAGTGGTCAATCTCTGTTTAAATTCTTGATCTGTCACTTTACATACAGGCAATGTTTATTTTTTCTGACTGTTCAAGAGCCCTAACGAATATGATGTCAGATTTTCAAAATTCAAAATGGTGAATCCAATATAATAATAGCCAGCATCCACTAAAATTTCTAAGATTTTAGCAATTTTTTAAGTAAATTCGAAAGAAAAAAATTTGAAGGATAAGAAAACGATACGATTTTTACGAATTGTATTTTATACATATCTGATAAATTTCCAAAAGCTAAACAAACAAAATTCTTGTAAACTGTAGCCAGCAATCACAAAACGGCTTTAGGAGGGTGCTGAGCGCGACTGTTATATCTTCAGCCGGCTACTTTTGAAACGCTTTTTTCTCTGTTATACCAAAAGATAAAAAATAATAATATAATTAATTAAATAGTCTTTAACGTCCGAGATACTTCATAAATAAGTCAAATTAATGAAAACGAAAACATTCGGACAAAGTAACAAACTTTATTTACTCCAACGTTTCGAAATCAAATCGATTTCCTCTTCAGGGAGTCAAAAAATAATAATTAAATAAACAAAGACTTAAAATTTAAACCTTGACGATGGAGTAGAGTCATAAATAAATAAATAATCCGTCTTAGAAACACATAAATAATAATAAATAAATAAATAATAAATCACAATACAAAAAATAAAAATCACAAAATAATAAAATAAAATGTATTGCAAACTGCAAAGTCAAATTTAAAAATAATAAAATATATGGAAATTCTTTGTTTTTTCTTGAATATTTCAAATATGTAATATAAAATAATACTAACAATGTGAAAACATGAAATATATTCGAATTTCGTCTAAAACATTAAACATTTGTTCTTAAAGAACAATTGACAATTTTTGTTTAATACATACGGTATTGATAAAAAATAACAAAATTTTCAAAAAACACATTCGGGGCGTAATGGATTACTTTGTCCTATCTATTAAGAAAAATACCTATTATATTTAAAATATTAATAAAATAATCCTGTCAAGTTCAATTTCTTCTAATTTATATATTATAAAGTACCAATGATAACCTTTTATGAAAAAAAATATCTGGAGAATAGATTTTTTAAAGTGAATGGATTTTGCATTTCGCCACAACTTTTTAAAATTTTAAAATCGTATGAAAATGTTTAAAGTTTAAATTAAATATATTCCATTTCCAATATTCTTTGTTATAAATGTACAATAGAAACCAAAATTGTCAATACCTATTGAATAATATTTCATGATAAAAATTATAATTTCATTGCTGATTCAGTACGCCCCGGATAGTGGTCTACGACGCCCTGGCTCGAGGCGAAATTAGTCACCTTGCATTTCTCCAAAAACATTATTCTAGAAAAAAAAGAATAATTGATATCAGGGCGTACTTTTTTTAATTGAAAGCTGAGATGTTAGGCTAAGTTTTCCACATGATGAAATTTTTATTAAAGCAAGAATGACGAAGTTAAGCAAAAAAAAGTGAAAAGTGATCCATTACGCCCCGGTTTCCCCTACCAATTGTGAGAAATCTGAAATTTACATACTGTCCCAGTTGACAAAAAATCATCATTGTTTTAACCCCTTGACTGTCGCGGACGCATATATGCGCGGATTTAAAACTCAAAATGGCGGATCCAATATGGCCGACATCATTCTCAAAAATTGATCCGATTTGCCTGAAATCTACTCGGGGGTTTTCGGGTTTGCTGATTACGAATTCGAGGTCGGTTTTTCAAAATTCAAAATGGCGGATCTAACATGGCAAACATTATTTTGAAAAATTGATCCAATTGGCCTGAAAATCTTTACTCTGGGTGTTTTCGGGGTTAATGATTACGAATCCAAGGTTCGTTTTTGAAAATTCAAATTGGCGAATTCAATGTGATAGAATCATGGAGCAAAATTGTATGGATTTGCTTGGAATTCACTGCTCATCAGTTTTTAGCCTTTTTGATTAAAAATCTCAATTTACATTATCAAAATTGAAAACTAAGCTGATACCCAATAAATTGAGTATCAATTTTAATAAAACTTTAAATTATTTTATTTCTAGCCAATCCGCCTATTTTTTAGTAATTTTGAACCGCCGTTTTGAATTTTGAAAAACGGACCGCGGATTTATAATCAGCGACCCCGAAAACCCCCGAGTAACCATTTTCAAGCGAATCCGATCAGTTTAAAAAAATTGTCCGCCATATTGGATCCGACATTTTGAATTTTAAAAAACCGACCTTGGATTCGTAATCAGCGATCCCTAAAACCTTAGGATACCAAGTTTCATAAAAATAAAAAAATAAATTACAACACACTTTTGGCCAAAACTGTGGAAATCTCGTCGACAGCCAAGGGGTTAAGATCGTTCCAAAAAAATTTTTAGAACGTTTTATGTCTGACAAATAACGTTCTACAAAAGTTCCATTGCTTTTAAAACGTTTTAGAAACAGAATTTTTTGGAATGTTATTTGGCAAACGTGAAACATTTTAAACAAATTTTTGGAATGTTCTTAAAACAATGATGGTTTTTTGCCCACTGGGCAAAATTTAATGAAGCAATATAGAAAATTATTTTTAGCCTTAAATATGATGATGAAATGTAAATTGAAATTGAATAACAAACAAGAGCAATGCTGAGAACTACCTACGGTTTTTCACATAACCTTGAATTCAAAGACGGTAGCAAGTTTCGACACCTGGTGACAGTAAATTTTAATCCGCCTTATATTGCAATATGCAAATATTATCGCGCACATATTGAGACCACCGCGATCGCACATTAGATGCATATGAATAACATTGAATTTTTTTTTCAAAAAATGTATTTGTTTACAGAAAATGTGAGTTTATTTAATATCGTAAGAAAGCTTACATTTACAATTGTAATACAAACTTTGAGTATTATTAAATTAGATATATAAATAATTATTGACAATCGTACATTCACTTACCGATAAAATGAAATTGTTGAGTTTCGCTATATTACTCAGAGATGCCGCCTCTTTTAACTTTACAAACTCTCTTTACCCCTATTCATGTACCAGGAAAATTGGAAGGCTTTTTTATTGGGCCAAGTTTGTTAATATTTAAAAATGTATATATTTATTCTGTTTAGATTAAAAAAACGTTTTAGTTAATAATTCATTAGTGAAATAAAAAGTATTGAAACTGTCTAATGGCTAGTGGATTTTAAACACGTTTCTATTTATTCTTCATGATGACTTCTAATGAAGTTTTCTTTACCGATTGAAGACGATATTCTCAGTACTACTATCATTTGTTAAGAACAGATAGGTATCAATTAATGTATACTTCTAAGCGATTGATTGTGCATTTGCACACTAGAATAAAACAAGAGCAGTCGAAGATTATAAGATAGATGATTGTTATATAGAGACGCTCTCATGCTGTTCCATTGGAAAATGTGTGAGAAATTATATATTAGCAAAAGTTAATTCTACTTTATTTATTTTAAAAAACTCCTGCATGAACATTGGAAATTATGATCATTACATTATTGATGAATGTTTAATAACAAAGTTCACTTTTTGTAAATCACATGTGATCCAAATTCTATTTAAATTTTTTTAAAGTGTATATTGTTACAGTAGATTTTTATTTTAATAAATGATATAAATGTTTTTGGTAATGTATTTCTAAAAATATAATTGTGTGAACTGTAACTAACGTGTACTTAGGTAGTGTGGATTCTCTTCCTATTTGGTTATTATTTAACCAATAGGTAGAGAACCTTGTTCTTTAATGTTTGGAATAAGCTAGGATAAATCTAATTTTTGTCGTAATGCCATTACATTCTCTAAAGGCTAGCCAGCGAAACTTTGATATATTGTTTTCCGAAATTTAACTCAATTCTTGAGTTTCAAGGAAGTTTTAGTTTAATTAAAGGAAGTTATACCTATAAAATATTTAGACCAATTATCCAGTACTACGGACCACTAAAGTCATTTTAATAGAAGCAATTTACTTCGCATGCATTCCATTTAAGTCATGCAGACAAGATATTCGTTTAATATTTATTTCCGTAAAATATTTCTGTGAAATTCTTTAATGGTTTCTTTTTATTTACAGAGGAACAAACCGATCAGTTTAGAAGACAAAGTCTGCCAATTTTCAATAAGGTAGTTTTGCCTTTTCATTGTGACAAATAATAATCAATAAAAAAATTATTGACCTAAGTTCTAATAATTGATTTCCTTTGCCTGTCCCCTTAGTTCCGGGTCTTCTGCTTTGTAAATAAAACAATTGTTTAAATAAAATTGGTTAATTATAAGTCTCTTTCAGAGACGTAACAATTTTAATGAAATTAAATCTTGATGCCTAAATGAAATTTTTAGTTGTTTGAAGATATGTACCTTTTCATAATTTTCTTTTTTAGAAAATAGTTCTTAGAATATTGTTTCTGTTTCTTTTTGAAAAGTAATATTAATTGCTTTCTAGAAATAGAATTACTATCGTAATATAAATCCATTAATTAAAATCTATTACAGCATGTTATGTGTCTTATTGGTTTTAAAGTAACAAGTGCGAATCTAAGGTTATGCAATACTTTTTTTCTGTTATGGAGCTCTGGTAGCTGAGCGCCGCTCGTTTACCGATGGCAATCAATAATCTTTTCGCGATTGATCGATAGCGACGAATTGACGCCGGTATATAAGGGAGTGGTGAAGGTCGATAAAAAGAAATGAAAAAGAAAGATGTTTTGCTTGAGATCGATTATTCTCTATGAACATTTCCCATGCTGTCTAAATAGAATCCAAATGGGTGATAAGCCTGTGGCCTTACAGCATCACTAGTGAGATGTGATGAAATCACCTCAGGTATTAATCTCAAGTTGATTCAACGCGAATCCCCCTCATCCAGACATTATAAACTGTTAACTTTGATATCTCCTTTTCTGCGCACCTCATTCTTTCCCTCTTGCCCTCCTCTTCAATCACCATTCCTTCCCCTTGACTCCATTTGATCTCTTCTCTTCGTTAACATGCGTCTCTCATCTCACTTACATCTTTGTTTCAACCTCTAGCAAAATTCCCTTTCTTTACATAAGGATTGTATCTCTCTTCAGACATATGCGTTGGTATTTATTAAAACGTTTATAATATTGTTGTTAGAATTATTTTGTCCCTCTTAACCCGTCATGCATTCGCTACAACATGCCTAGATATAAAAGAGTAATCACCATAGGCCTTTAAGGATAATTATATACTTCAATGCAGACGATTATAATCATTTCTGAAGTTACTGCAAAACATATAAAGATATATTTCTGTCTTGTTTTCACTTTTAGGATCAAATTCAATTTGTTTTGATATCATTATTTCATATGAAAGTGGTTTTTTTTGGTAAATTGTCTTTAAATTGCAAATTTTTTATTAGAAGTAACGAAAAAATAATTTCCGTTCTATGATTATTTTTAACCATACTGTACATATGTATATTATTATCATCGGTAAATATTAAATGGGTAGAGTAATTTTTGTTCCTCGATCGGCAAAAAACTTGAAATAATTGTAAAAGGCCTAGTAGATACAACATGACAGTGGCTCAAGAAACTATTGTGTGGTTAAGTCACTTAACTACAATGATAAACAAGATGTATTCAAATCAGTGAATGTCTTGACACGAAGGTCAGACACTGTTGTTGATGCGACCACACCTCCAACCCAAATACATATTATCATCCACGTCTCATTATACGGATAATCGTATTCATTGACATGGTCTAATATTCCTGTTATTGGCATTTTTTCTTCCATCAAATATATACAAGTGTAAATAATAAAGTGTGACAGACACAAATTCTTTTACTTTCGGCTTCTTTTATTTTCACTTTCGATCTGTCCTTTCACTTTAGGAAAAACAAAAGAAATATGATTCTGTATTGATTAAAGGTTAATGGTATTTTTTATTTTATTTTTGATAGCCAAAGTGAAATAGGTTGTCTAAAAAAGCGTGGTAACATTTTAAAAACTAAATATAATATTGTATTAAAAATTGTTGTTGTAATTCATTTATTTTTTGTCTGCTACATCACAGGTAGAACATAGAATGGTTCTGTGGCCTTCACATACTATAGGTTTTTGTTTTGAATTGCAGTGGGTTTGGTAGCGTTTGGGTTTGGTATAGCATCCAGTCAATTTCTACAAAAATATGAGATCACAAACAAATAAAAATTCACTTAATTTTTTGTAACGCAAACAGAAAAATGGAGTGGTTTGACACCCTAAAAGACGTTTAACACCACACCAATAAAAATTGAAGTACTTGTAGCGGTGATCGAAGTACGTTATACAGAAACATAATTCATGCAGAACCTTTTTGGTATAATCGAAATCTGACATCTGACTAATCGACTGGAACCAGATACATTAATAGTATTGAATATATTAGATACTTATTGTAAAACTAGGAGTTACATTCCACAATCATTTTTAACTTACAAGTAACGAAATACTTCGTCGAACAGTACTGACAATAACGTACAATTTGAACACGAATCGACTGCGTGTACATTGGGAGGAGAAATTATAAAACGGTTTAAATGCCTTAACAGGCCCAATATCTTGATTCTGGTGTCACTTGTGGTCTAACTTTAGATCCAATGGCCTCAATTTGTCCTCGTTTACGATCTGCATCTGAACGTTTTATGTGAATATCACCATTTCGTGATCAGGGACTATCACCATTAGTTTCACGACAAGTTAAAACAGTATTGAACATGACTAAACGTGCGTACATTAACTATTAAAGTACTTTAAGTATCTCACGCCGCAAAATGCAATTAAATTTCAAGGAATGTGTTTGTATATGTACAAATGTAGCAAATGTGTGCACACATTTTATTGTGTTGTAATTACAAAAATGATCATTATTTATTGCAATATATATGGCTGAATCCATTTCAAATCAGGCAGGTCGACTAACTTCAAGTTATAGATTTAGCTGTCGCTAAAATATGTTATTGTACATGAAAAATAAAGAGACACGTATTTTTTTATTTTTCAAAAAAGTTAAATTTAAAGAAGTTATGCACATTTGAACTTTGAGTGGTAAAACTCGAATGAATAGTGAAAAATTTTTTTTTTCTTTTTTGGGTCTTGTAGATGGTCTTGTCCTCTTCGAAATCCAGTTTGAAATTTGAAAAAAATATTTAAAATTATAAAAATAGGGGATGATTTTCTGAAAATAAATAAGATCAATTTTCTCAAAAACACCAATTTTTTCTATCCAAATTTTTACTACAAGTTCTTAAAATAATTATGAACATATCCTATGAATTTCAAGCGGGCTAAACCATCCTGGCAATCAGGAGAATTTTTTTTTGGAATATTTATTTTCGCAAATTTTCAAATTGTTAACTTGCATTTTTAAAAACAAATGAATCGCTATAACATTGTTGACGTGAACGTTAACAATTTGAAAATTTGCGAAAATAAATGTTTCAAAAAAAAATTCTCCTGATTGCCAGAATGGTTTAGCCCGCTTAAAATTTATAGGAAATGTTCACAATTATTTTAAGAACTTGTAGTAAAAATTTGGATAGATAAAAGGTGGTGTTTTTGAGAAAATTGATCTTATTTATTTTCAGAAAATCATCCCCTATTTTTATAATTTTAAATATTTTTTCAAATTTCAAATTGGATTTTGAAGAGCACAAGACCATCTACAAGACCCAAGAAAGAAAATTAAATTATACTCAAAAGAAAAAAATGCCAAGCAAAACAATTTTTTTCACTATTCATTCGAGTTTTACCACTCAAAGTTCAAATGTGCATAACTTCTTTAAATTTAACTTTTTTGAAAAATAAAAAAATAAGTGTCTCTTTATATATATATATATATATATATATATTTCTTATGAAGTGAAATATATAAGAAAATTTAGAATTTTTCCTTGACATTTTAGAACGTTTATAGACATAGCCTAGTATTAACTGGTTATTTACTAATTCTTCTAGATTCTTATTTTTGGTAATTGCAAAAGAAATATCAAGTGGTTAGCATTGACATAGAGACAATTCAGAAGCAGAGCATAATATAAAAATAATTAGATTCAACTTCAGGTGTATGAACAAGTGTCGTGTATTAGGTTACGTTTTAGTAATATATTGACAGAGTATAAAGTCAATGACGTCGAATGAAAAAATATATACATACATATATATATATACGCACACCAGCGATATTCCCCTCTCGCCCACGTGGCTTATACACAGTTCTATTATGAAATTACCATATATGTGCGTTCATCGTTATTTTATTTGCAACTCGTTTCCCGCAGTCTTTCCGATCCACACGCTTTAATCTACATAAATAGTTATAAAATCAACGAGCTGAGTAAACCTGTGCCGTGATTAAAATAAAGGCGCCTGTACGATTTGATCTACCTTTATTGAAACCAATGCTGCTTCTACTGCTATTGCTCCTGATATTTTCTTTTTCCAACAACTAGTCTCACGGACCGGTTCAATTCCATCTGCAAATCTTTGTGATTTAAGATCTCGTGCCGCATAGCGCATAAATTTCAGATCACATCAAAACAAGCATCTCATTCTGAAGAAAATATTCCATGCGTGTACGTGTGTGTTTCTCTTTTCACGCACCAAGATTCCAAATCATCCAATAACTAATTGTCTCTTGGAGATTTAAGAAAAGTATCGCTATTTGTCGTTTTTATAATAATTCTTTTTTTACTTCTGTTTCTTGTCCATGAAATACGAAAAATAGGATTTATTAAAACTTTTGAAGAATAGTGTACTAGGGAAAATACGTGGGTAGAGTATATATCGTTCATTAGGCACGATAAAAAGTATATAGCTCTCGAAACTGATTCTTAATTGACTCGGGAATATCGACCCGTCGCATTAAATACGATTGCGACCTGAAATCAAACTGATATGAATTAAACGCTCGCGAAAATCTTCAAACAGTTACGATATCGGTTCGCTTTTCTGATTATCCTGTTAGGTTAATTACTATCCTGAAATGTGCAAATCTAATTCTTAACGTGCCTCTAAATTGCTTTATATATTTACTATTTGTCTAAATTCTACAATTACTTTATTGTTTTCATATTCTCTCTACTGACACTAAAATCGATATGATAATCTACTCACGATCGATAAAAAGATTTTATGGAGAATATAATCATCTTTCTATTATGGCAGTTCGGAAGCTGTCAAATGTACCTAACTTATTTTACGATCAACCTTCAACCTTTTTCTTATCAGCGAGAGTGATTTCCTCCACTCTTTAGTTCAAAAAGTTACGCTCATTAAGAGATTGCAAGTTTTACAGCCATCAGATGATATTTATGTGAAAACCTTAATCAAGGTACTTAAAAGTTGATGCAAATGAAAATAAATAAATTTCATGGGGGGGGAGTGAAATTTATTTCTTTAAGATCTGGATTTAAAGGTGGAAGGGAAAGTGTGCGGATATAATAATAAAATTCAACATTTCATGAGGAGGAAGAAAATGAATTCGTGAGAGAGGAATGGTGGAATAAGGAAGAAGATTTTGTACTGTAATTATAAACTTAAATCAGAAACGTTTCTATCCCATGAAACTTAACAAATGTTCATTCCTTTCGCCATAATCTGCCACCGCTTCCTCTTTACGTCTTATTTCGACGCCTCTTCGTGAAGAGAAAAATATCGCTTGTCTAATGGAAAAAGCTTTCGACCATCTGCGTGGAGTATGGGAGGTATCAGAAGATCACTTCACCGTGATATATTACTTATTATACCTAGAAATTACTGGATTCATAAACGCATAACAGCATCGACGATACGTGCCTATGTATATACATAGGGATAGTAACGTATATACGTTACTATACAAGCAAATGTGACTTTGGTCGTGGTGGGTATAACTTGGCTATAAGGAATAAGGAAGTGATAATTAAAAAGAAAGTGTTCACATGGTCCGGCTATATGAGATCAGGCATTTGCCTTCTTCGAAGAAACGTACGCGGACCTCGAAGCCTTTAACCCTGATGCTATAGACCTTGTTCATACCAATGGGTTTTAATATAAGGATCTTTGTGTGGAAAATTTCACATCTTGTAACGATACTTATAGTATAACCATTCATCACGCTATTTACCAGCAATGATCTGCAAGTTTTCAAAATTTATTAGACGGAACGACCACAAAAGTACAAGAGTACAAGTCGTTGCATTTTATTTAATAACTCCGGACTTCATTTATCACCATGATCATATTTTCAATGTGATTCATAATTGCTAAAATGAAGGAAGATATTTGTAGTATTTGTAGTTAATATTTTATTGTAATTTCTGGGTATTTTATTGTAGAGTCTGAAAAAGACAGCTGTGTTATTAAAACGTAAAAATTTTATTTTCATTGACTCAGTATGATTGCTCATTTTAATGTTTCCTTAATTATTAATATTACAATGGAATGGTAGTATCAATCTTATAACTTAAATTATGACCATGGATGTCATATCGAAGTGACAACAGTGTTAGCATTTTTAATTTTGCATCAAGAAAATACTAAAAGATCATCTTAAATGGCTAGATCAACATGAATCGGAATAATGTGATAAATTTTCATCACAACTGCAGTTTCTTTTGAAATGTCGTGAATGCAATTTAAAACCAAAACATATACATTATTGGCAATTAGTTTAGACACTATTACATAGGCACACAAAAAAATTTATTAAACCAGACCTGCATGTCTTATAGTATTTTTGCCTACTGAAAACGAAAATGAAGGTAGAACGGCTCTATCACTCTCTATTTTTCATAAATGATAGTTCCCTAACTTTACTGACATGTGGCCACCCTGTTTTATATTAAGTAGATAAAAGAATAATTATTAGTATTAAAAAAATGTAATTGATAACTAAATACTTAGGAGAATTACATTTTTTTGTATATGTGTAATTAAAGAAATTTAAAGACAGTATGACAGAATAGTCCCAATTTTACAAATTCTCGTAAAATTAAACGAATGTCAACAAGGTAAATTTTCTGAGAAAAATATAACATCATAATGTACCAATAAGCTTTATTAATATGTATCACAGTATTTTGTTCCATGCATAAAATTAAAATAACAGTATTTTTTTAGATGTTTAACTTTTTGTTGTAATACTGAATGTATTAAGTAAAGCTCTTATGAAACAAAAGTAAATCAGGACAATTTAAAAACTTAAATTTAACATTTATTTGAAATAAAATTGAAAAATGTTAAAAAACTTTTGAAACAAGAAAACAATCATTTGAAATTATAATTTCGCAACATAAAGTTTTTTATCTTTCAGTCTACTTATGTTAAGTGTTTTGTATTTAACTAAATTTTTTTTGAATAATATGTGCCCAATCATTTATAAATTTAACTTCAAATGCTTGTAAATATTCTATATGAACTTCACAGTTTTCAATATTTTTAAAACGAAGTTGGCGTTTTAATTATTACTAATTAAAACAAATTCGATTTTTCCAAACTGATGAAAATAATTATCAGTGTTGAGTGGCAAAATTATACCGGGTTTATACAATTTTCCATTAATTTTTACACAATTTTTGCACATTGTATCACTTAGATGCAAAACTAAATTCTTAAATTGAAAATGAGTTGGTATTTTTGTCAAATCTTTATATGTAGTTTCGCTTAAATCAAGTCGCAAGTCAAAACCTCATTTTTGAAAAAATCGGTAATTTAATTCTATTTGTTGTTTGTTTTATCCCTGTCTAAAAATTTTACTATTCATTTCACTTCACACTTATTATTTCCTATTGTTTTTATATGAAGTGAAGTTAATTGTTGGATACATTTTTTGAAAGGTATAGCATGCGTGCACCTTACATTTTTTCGTGTATGGTAATGACAAATGAAGGGTGGCATGACAAAAGGGGTCAAGCAACAATTTCATGATTTTACAGGAAGCGAGAAAAACATATTTAAAAAATCTATAGGTCATTAAAAATAACAAAAAAAACCGTTTCGAGATATTATAATGCTTTACCATAGGAAAAACATTTTGATGAGATAAACCCAGCAATTAACGAGAAAAATGAATAAGTGTGTGTTGTTAGGTGACGTCAATTGCGCATATTTTCTTTTAAAATTAATTTTAAAAAAAGTATACAATTTATAGAAAAACTGAGAAATTAATTTCTTAATATTGAATTGATAAATCGAATGTGAAAAAGTTTACTTTAAAAAAGTTGTTTGTTTTCTAGAAAATAAAGAATTAAGTGATTACTTATAAGCAAGCAGTTCAACATTTTTCAAATTCAAATTATTTTTAAAAATATTTAAAAATATTTAAAAATAAACAAAAGAATGATATTCATATTGTTTACAATTACATTGAGAATAAAATTACCTAAATATAAAAACAGGAAAATTAAACAGTTAAGGTAAAACCTCTTCTCCGTTACTTTTTGTAAATGCTTCTCCTGCACGTCGTTTATTTTTTTCATCTTCTTTTTTATTAATAATTTTTTTCCGCATCTACGTGGCATTCTCAAATTTGGGAAAATAATATTTTCAACCTTATTGACTTACTGATAATAATATTGACTATGTATTTATTTTGTTTTTCAGTTGAGTTGCATTACAAGTAAAATTTTAGTCTATTTTATGATTATAATTTTTATTAAAACTCATTTAAAAACGTAATTAAATAGAAAATCCTTTTACAGAAATGTGTAAATGAATTTATTTGATTTTTTCATAAAAAATCACGATTTTGATAAAATTGTTGCTTGACCCCTTTTGTCATGCCACCCTGCAAATGTAATGATGTTTAGGTTTCAACGGTCCTACCAACTTTTTATACAATAAAAGATGTTCTTCAATATTATCTTCAAGATTTGTCACAATTGTTCTGTAAATGAAGGTGCTCTTATTGTTAATAGAATTTTTCGCAAAAATAATAACATTTTCCAAAACTGATCTTGCGGTGGAATAAGATCTCGAATTAGCAACGGCAAATTTTCGAGTTTGTGACCATCGCTTTTTATATGAAAAAGTCATTTTGATATCATCCCTCGCTTCATAATGAAAAAACCCATTTCGATTATTTAAAGTTTCAAGTGAACAAAATTTAAAATTGATAAAATGTGCAAAAGCCTCAATGTTCAGTGTTAAATTATAAGGTTAACACTAAATAAGTAGTTTTGCCATTTATGCCAAATAAAAGATTAATTCGATTTTATGCTTTTTTACATTTTAAGGAACTTTTCCTATGTAACGGCCGAAATTTCAGGCTTTTTTTAGGAATTTTTTTAAAAGAAAATAAAATATAATTCTATAACTTTTTTTACATATCATAATTCTGCCGTACTGGCGTAGAAAGTCACTATCTACAGAACGGTGGTTCTATGTACAGAAATATCAGAAAGTGGGCCTCTTACGGCATAAAAAAACTGATCCTGATTCTGAATTTGTGATCCTATTTTCAAAATTCAAAATGGCGGATCCAATATGGCGGATGCTGTTTTAAAAACTTAATTGGATTAGTTCGAAACTGATAACTTTGGGGTTTTTGAGATAGAATATTTAGAATACGATATTTGATTATCTATTCACGGTCTTCCACACCACCTAAGAGGTTCCGTCAGAGGCGCGTTAGGTTTTTATTAGTGAACCTTCGTCAAGAACCATATTTTAAAGTTCGAATTCAAATTAGTGTATCCAAAAACCCTTGAATAGTAAATCTACAAGCAAATAGCAATTTTGGAATAATAGTCCGCTATTTTGAAATTTGAAAATGTGACTTGTCTGATTTTGAAAAAAAGTCAGCCATATTGGATCCGCCATTTTGAATTTTGGAAATCTGACCTCAGATTCGTAATCAGCGACCCCAAAAACCCCAATGTGGTGAGTTTTAAACAAATATAAGCAATTATAAAAAATTCTGCCATATTGAATCCGCCATTTTTCGAAATTCATATTTGTAGAAAAAACTGATTCTTCGAGTAAAAAAATAGAAAGAAAAATGCCTGAACTTCATATATCATAACTAAAAAACAATTACGATTAAAAAAGGAAGGAAAACTGTCATGTACTAAAATCGACTATTGTGACTGCAAAGACATAAACTTTAATAACTCAGGTAATTTTAAACAAAATCCATTTGTTTGGGGTCCGTTGAACGCAGAATTTAATACACTTAAACGTTACAGGAAAAGAAAATATATTTAAAATAAAATTCATGCCAAAAATATTAGTTAAAGTTGAAAAATTGTTTAAAAATGATATTTTCTTAACTTTCTAGGTATTTTTCTCTTGTAAATCTTCTATAATATTAAAATGTTTCCTAGTCGTTTCGTCGTTTCGTCGTTTCGTCGTTTCGTCGGATTCGTCGGCCGGCAACATATATAGATATACATCGGTTCATCCATCGGCAACATATATACAAATGTACATAAACACATATATGCACACAATACATACAAACATGTATGCTCACACATATACACACAATACATACACATGTATACTCACACATATGCACACAACACATACACATGTATACTCACACATATGCATACAACAAATACACATGTATACTCACACATATACACACAATACATACACATGTATACTCACACTTATACACACAATATATACACATGTATACTCACACATATGCACACAACACATACACATGTATACTCACACATATGCACACAATACATACACATGTATACTCACACTTATACACACAATACATACACATGTATACTCACACATATGCACACAATACATACACATGTATACTCACACATATGCACACAATACATACACATGTATACTCACACATATACACACAATACATACACATGTATACTCGCACATATACACACAATACATACACATGTTTACTCACACATATGCACACAACACATACACATGTATACTCACACATATGCATACAACACATACACATGTATACTCACACATATACACACAATACATACACATGTATACTCACACTTATACACACAATACATACACATGTATACTCACACATATGAACACAATACATACACATGTATACTCACACATATGCACACAATACATACACATGTATACTCACACATATACACACAATACATACACATGTATACTCACACATATGCACACAATACATACACATGTATACTCACACATATACACACAATACATACACATGTATACTCGCACATATACACACAATACATACACATGTTTACTCACACATATGCACACAACACATACACATGTATACTCACACATATGCATACAACACATACACATGTATACTCACACATATACACACAATACATACACATGTATACTCGCAAATATACACACAATACATATGCATGTATACTCACACATATGCACACAACACATACACATGTATACTCACACATATGCACACAACACATACACATGTATACTCACGCATATGCATACAACACATACACATGTATACTCACACATATACACACAATACATACACATGTATACTCGCACATATACACAATACATACACATGTATGCTCACACATATGCACACAATACATACACATGTATACTCACACTTATACACACAATACATACACATGTATACTCGCACATATGCACACAATACATACACATGTATACTCACACATATACACACAATACATACACATGTATACTCGCACATATACACACAATACATACACATGTATGCTCACACATATGCACACAATACATACACATGTATACTCACACATATGCACACAATACATACACATGTATACTCACACATATAATGTACCCAAAAAATATTGTTTTGGCTTTTTCGAAAATGTATAAAAAAGAATTTTGTATATTGTAATTGTCGGTACGAACTACAAGCGAGCTACGAAAAGTTGCTGCTGAAATTAAATAACCATATTTTATTATTGAAGAATGATAGAAACTTGGTTCTTGGATTGTTCGAAAGCCAATTAATTTCTCCGTCGTTTGATATATAAATAAAAATTATTATATATTTTTAGAGATTTTATCACCTAAGAGATTTTGAAAAAAATTGATTAATTTTTCTATTTTTCTGCACCATGTTTGTGTGGCTGCACATGCTAGAAAAATTTTAAATTTTAGCAACATAATCTTTAAAGTCTCAGCTTTTATTTGAGCCTTGAAAATGGAAAATCCGTTCAGTACTTTTTGAAATATCTTAAAAAATGTCCAAGTTTCTATTATTTTTCAATAATAAAATATGGTAATTTAATTTCGGCAGCAACTTTTCGTAGCTCGCCCGTCTTTTGTGCTGACAGTTTCTGCCGGTAGTGTATATATATATATATGTTTGTAAAGTACACAATATATAATATATACAAAATTCTTATATAATATGTACACGGAGAAAAATGGATTATACAATTAGGAATATAGAAAAAAAGATCATACTGAATATAATCTGATTAATACCCTCTATAATCTATTTACAACCTTTCAATGTTTTAGAATTATTTCTGGTATTCACAATAACTTATACATTTTATACTCCAAAATCGAATCAAATTATAATTTTAGATTATTACTATAGCAACATGTTTTTTTCAAATTGTCATATTATGAGGTTAAAGTCGTTTTGAAAATTTGTTGTGATCGAACTTTTTTACATATGTGCTGCTATTTTAATTTTCCAGGTTTGTAAATTTCTAATAATTGCATTTTTATAAATCTAAAAACAATTATAGCATTATGCATTTATTTACCATTAGCTTATTATATTGATTATAACCATTTTTAGTTTAAATATTACAAGAGAAGATTATTTTTAACCATTTCTTCAAAGTATTTTTATTTACTTACAAAGTGTAAATTTTGTGATTAGTAAGAATTTATTTCTTTGTAAATTTATTTATGATTAATTCATCAATTATTATTGAATTGGTAACAATATTAATAATAATTTTTTAAATAATTTTAATAATTTTGTAGATTTAAAAAAATGAAATTACCAGAAATTTACGAATAAATAAATTTAGTGATTGATCAATTTATTTAATTAATTAATTATTAGCAACAACAAATTCAAATTTTTATTTTTTTAAATTTTATTATTAGGCAATTAAATAGTAAATTAATTTTTTAATTTAAGGGTTAGTTCTAATTTGTCAAAATTTTATTTATTTAAAAACGTAAAGACCAATTATATTGATGCAAGTTTTATAATCTAAATTAATATGATCAATAATTTGAAAATGGTAATACTTAGATATTTAATTTTATAATTCTGGTTAACTATCCTATATACAATTTAAAATATCATAAAAAGTATAATCTGAATTATATCACTAGTAATCCATTTTTCTCTGTGTATGTATGTAAAAAGGTCAATACCAGGTCCTTCTAAAATACATAAACACTATTTTTGAGGAAGGATGCATCGCCTTGAATTTATTATAATGCATGCTTTTTCAATAATACTTTATTAAAAAATTTATTAATTTTTTTTGTTGGACGGGGGTCGGTTTTGGGTTCGATACCTTCCAGTACCAAACATAAAGTCAATTGACATTATATTTGGTACTGGAAGGTATCGAACCCAAAACCAACCCCCGTCCAACAAATATAATTGATAAATTAATAAATTTTTTTAATAAAGTATTATGGAGGAAGGATATTTTTTTTATTAAAAAATTTATTTATTACTATCTTATAGTGGCACTATCGGGTCGGACCCGAAAAGTCAAAAATGACCCGGTAATGACGTCTACGTATATTTTTCGGACCTGGTATTGACCTTTCTACATACATATATATATTGTTTGTTTAATTATTTAACTAAATAAATAAATTTATATATCTGACTCCGTTTAAATACTGAGAAAAAAATCAAAAATTTTTTTGAACTAAAAATATATGTTTAATTTAAACATATTTTGTTATTGAATTAATTTTAATTTCTACCGAACGAAAATTACTATGCATTGAATCAAAATTATTATGTTTAAATCAAACATAATTTTTGGTTTACTGTATGACTAAGATAATTATGTTTGATTTAAATATATTGTTTTCTCAGTAAAAATGTTATTTTTTTTATAATAGTTATTGCTAAATGAATTTTTTTACAACTTTTTAAACAAAATTTTATTTCTTCTAAATGAATAAACCGATTGAAATAAATGAAACTTGAATATTAAGGGGATAAGATATACTTTCATTTAGAATTAGAGACTTTTTAAGAAATCAAAATGTATAGTGCAACATGACTATACTTAGTTTTTAATCAATATTATGGTTATATAAATGTTAACTCGATAGTATTTTGTTTATTTCATAGATGCAAACAATGTTTTAATTCAGAAAAACATCAAACTTTCATGTCTGTTGCAATATAATTTTGATTGTAACTTTTTAAAAATTGTTGCTCATAAATCTTTTCAACGAATTTTGATTTCTTATAGTTTTAATTTTAGGTTGAAATTTAAAAAAAAATTTTAAAGAAGCAGAACATTAAAAAAATTATTTTTTCATAAAATTAAATACATAATTATTCAAAAATAAATTTTTTAAGAAGTCTCTAATTCTGACCAAAAGTATAATTATTTTATCTCCTTTATTATATCCCCGCTTGATTCATTTAAATCGATTCATTCATTTAAAAAAAAAAAAATTTTGTTTAAAAACTTGCAAAAAATTCAATTTAACATAACTTTTATAAAAAAATATTTTTTTTTAGTAAAAACTAAAAATCTATACAAAGTAGTAATAGTTGCTCTGATATATAATAAAAGTTGCTTCGCTCAAAATATTAATTGCTCGAGACATTTTAAATATTACTCGACTTTTAATAACATTTATTAATTTTATTAACAAAATTTTAATTTAATTTTAACATCCGACTGGTTCTTAAATTGGAACACTGAGAAAACATTATACTTAAATGAAACACAAAAATAATGTTAGACGATTTTGTTTAAATGAAATTAATTTGTAAGTTTAATCTCAATATATAGAAAATATCTACTGCATTGATTCAAAAGTATTATTTGTTTGAATAATTATATTTAATTCAAACATATTTTCTGTTACGGTTTAAACAAAAATTATGTTTAAAAATTTTATGTTTGAATCAAACTTAAAAGTTAACTACATATAATTTAAAATCAATCACAATTTATGTTTGATTTCAATATATAATCTCTTAAACTGAACCAGAAAATATGTTTGAATAAAACTTAAATATGTTTGACTGTATAGCAAAGATATTTTAAGTTTGATTTAAGCAAAATTTGTTTGAATCAAATAATTTTTTTTCTCAGTGAAGCCTCAATTGTAGACCTATATTCAGTAGCTTATAAGTCCGAAAATATTGAGTTTAGGAAAAAGTTGTCAATGAATAAAAGTTTTAGATTTATTTCGACTTTTAAGAAATGTAAACAGTTTTTTTATAAACAAATTAAGTTTTTCTTTTAAAATAAACGTTTATTTTTAGATTCTGGTGTTGCACATGTTCTAAATCAGTTTATATTAATATAATATAACAGACAGTTAAAAAAAATTAATTTGTTTATTCAAAAAATTTTTTTTTACATTACTTAAAAGTCAAAATAAAAATAAAACTTTCATTTATTGCCAACTTTTTCCTAAAATCAATATCTTTAGACTTACAAAATATAGGCAATATTTATATATGTAATTAAAAATATTTTTATTTTATGATTAGAAAATTAGTACTTTAAAATTAACTACAAGTAGGTAAAAATAAAATATCAATATTTAAAATAATTCAATCTAAATTTATGAAAAAATAAATGTTGAATAACAAATTTTTTAAAACAAACATAAATAATTAAAAAAAATAAATTATTATTTACATACACATGTATATATTTACACATAAATACATAACACACACATATATATATATATATAAATTAAAATTTTTTTAATATATATAAAATCAATGGAGATGCTATTTAATAAATTTATACAAGTAGAAATAAACAAGTAAAATGTCTTCCGAGCGAGCGTTAGCGAGCGAGGACAACGACGCTAGTATTATTATAAATAAAAGAACTCTGGATGGGTTGGAAAGCTCTGTTTTTCAGCTTTAAAATGAAAAAAACTTTAAAATCGGCCTAGAAATAAGGATATTACGAGCCTATTTATACTTATAAACTCGTAAAAACCGTTTTTTGACTTTATAATGAAAATTTGGGGGTGTTTGGGAGATATAAATCGTACTATTCTTTTTAGTTTTTCATAACTTACAACCTCCAATAGGTCAGATAAGAAGTTTTTCTATTTTTTGTTTTTGTAGCACAGTGTAGTTAGTATTAAAATTTATTATAAAAGGAATTTAATACATAAATATTATTTATTAAGGAATAAAATTTTATATTAAATTTATTGTAATAAAATAAATTGTTAGCTTTGAAATATAGTACAAGTACCTATCTTTTTATTCTTGTGCAATAAGAAAACAAATTTTTCACTTTGAATTTTTTAAAATTTTATTGAATTTATTATATGTATCTTTAAATTATAATAATTAGTTATTATTAAACATTATTGTTTATGCAGGGTATTCACTAATCATAAAATATCCAGGGATTTAATTTGACCGAGAAAAACTGAAAAAAAGCCATGAATTTGAACAATCGGTGTGGAAATTTAAAAGAGGGTATACTAAGTCGCTGAATAGAAATCCTCTTTTCTAGTGAGGCGCAAAATGGGAAAAATAGTCAGGACCTGACTAATATCGTCACGCTTAAAATATCAGGTGATGATGTGGAAAAATAGAAAGGTTATAATCAGATCGCCCTGTCACTGCCTGAATAGAAAATCAGGCCCTATCTAGATTATGTTTGTGGCCTATAAAAGAATATAGGGATTAAACTAGATGGCCCTTTCAGTACCTGATTATTATCTAATATTCTATTTAAAAGTTTTCAAGAAATGTCTTATGAAAATGGTTTTATTGTTTATTTTACTCATTAAAACAAGTGAATTAATTTTATAAAAGACCACAATTTCTAACTTTAGTTCAAAATTATAGATTTTTACAAAATTACTTTTCTTGATCGAATTAATAAAACAAACAATAGTAAAATCCTCATATGACACTTTTTAAACTACAAATGTTTAAAGTAAATTCGAAACTTAACTTACAAAATTAAGGGCATGTCCAAGTTGTGAAATGTAAACAAAGCAAAATGTAAACAAACAAAGAACTAAAATCACATTTTTTATACATCTTTTTCTTTCACAAAAATTAATATTAGAACACTTTCTCTACAAAAATGATAAATTAGAGTGTCAAAGTTTCCAAAAAAATCATTTTTGAGTGTGATAAATAAATAGCAATTAGTACCATCACATTTTCGTAAATGAATAGAAATTTACAGTTTTTTTTATGAAAATGGTAAATTGAAGTGTTGAATTTGGTATCTATACCTAGTATACCTGAAAGCATGTGAAAATATGTGAGTTTCAGAGTAAAACAAAATGTGTCTTTCTACATAGTGTTGTCAATGCTTTCTTGGCACGGTCTGCGCGTGCGCGTAGAGCAACTAAAATTAATTTTTAAATCAATCTTTATTGGAAAGAATGTTTCTTTAAATTGAATTCTTATAAAAAATTTTATCAACAAATTTTTAAATAATTGAATTTTGACATCAGTGAAGAATCAAGGAAACACAAAATGAAATTTTTTGTAACAACACTGAATTAAACAAACGACATTTTTTATTTTTTATCGACTAAAGCAACTTTTTTGGTTCGTTAAAGTCGATCCGAGGCCTGAAAACGAATTTTATTATTTACGAAAATAATTGAATCTCCGTAAAAATTTAATTACTTATTAAAATAATTGAATGATTGCAAAAAAATGTGTAATAGTAATTAATGAAATTCCTGTGAAGCTTTTATTATTCTATTAAAATAATTAAAAGTTTTTTTAGAATTTTATTTAAATAATTGAATTTCGGAAAAGAATTGGACTATTTCTAAAAATAATTGAAATTTTGATCAGAATTAAAAAAATTTTTGATTTTACGATTTACAATCTTTTCACTCATTTTTAATCAAATTGTGGACTTAACTCTTTTTTCAAAAAATGGACTTTTACAGATGAACATTCACAATATAAAATTAAATTTCAAATTAATGCAAAAATGGCATTACGTAAATCTTTTGTGCCGTTTCTTCTGAAAATAATATTTCGAATTTTACCAATTTTTTTTACTATTGACGTTAGTGGACGACTTTTAATTTTGCACCGAAAAAAATTAAATCTCAGAGTGAGAAGAAAATTCCGCTCATCAATTATTTTTACATTTTTTTTCAATCTACGAATATTCATCTAAAAGAAAGAGGAATTTTTGTTTATATTTAAAAATGTTTTAATTAAAAGACTAATTTTAATATTTCTTCTTTGATTGAAATTATTCCTCTAAAAATGAAACAAATTTATACTAGAAAGAAGATTTTTAAGTTGCTTTTTGTTTTTCTGAATGCAGCTTTAACCAATCTAAAAAGTGACATTTAATAACAAATATAATAAAGGAAAATCCTCTCAATTAGAAAAGAAAACTTTAGTGCCCGTATATAAGAGGAAAAAATGCTGCAAAAGAAGAGGAATTCTCTAAATTTGAAAATACTTTTTTTTCGGTGTGGGTATAGGCACATTGTGCAATTTCCACATACATAATTTCGCAGAGTCGAAAGGATATAAAAACAAAGATTTTTTAATTTTCCATAATTGAAGCTCTACTCTCCACGAATCTCTATTTTCTTTATAAACTTTACGAATATTTGCTATATCTCCGTTATCTAAAAGTACCATATTATTGGGCGAAGAGTTTGAAAAAATATTCTGCTTGTATTAAAATTTAATAATATTATTAAACTTATCTGTTTTTAAAATTGTGAAATCCGGTGGTAAAGTAACTTTTTTTTGCAGCTAACATTTGTTTCTCCTGCAAACGTCGACAAACTTGAGCTAATGACCGATTGGGTGTTCGAAGGAGTCTTTTTAATTTTCCAAGAAAATTTTCAAAGCTAATACAATAAGAAATATATAATAAGAAATCCGCAATATAATAAGAAGAATCGAAATTCGGTCGCTTTCCACTTCGCAAACGTTGCAGTAGTTCTGGTTTTCCTCTGGAACTCGAAAGGAACTTGACTTTTTAAATATTCCATTCGCCTACCGAGTTCTTTCCTGTTATTGACGCTGAGAAAACCATTCATCCAAAAGTCTAATAGTTTCTTCATGATTCCATTGCAACAGAGATGCATGAAGTCCAGGACGAATGTAAATATCATATCAACGAATGGTAAAACATTTAGCAAAGGAGATGGCTTGTGATGATGACTAGCTTGATGCATGGATCGAAATGATGCATCTAACCTCTCCGTTGCTTCTGTGTTCCGAAATACAGTTCTTCTTTCTACAGATTTGCCCATGACCTTACATCTTTCGCAAGAATTTTTTCCTTTGTGGCCTACTGTACACTTGAGAAATGCTCTGGCTGGAGTGTCGCAGATAAAACACTTCAACTTCAAATCGAATTAGCTTGATGATCGTTAATTTCTTCAATGAAGTCAGCGAGAAACTTTTCTACACTCTGTGGTTTCAATTTGCCATAGAAAATGGCAATTGGAAATACATCGTATACATCTGGTTCGAAATGTATCTTCCCAGAAAGAACCCAAAATTCCTCAGAAGACGATTTTTTAAGTAGCACTCCGTCAGCATTCACTTGCAATTCGATAAATTTGTCAGGGTGTAACTCGGGATTTATCATATCTGCCAAGGCCTTTTTTATTCCGAAGTATGTGAATTCTCCAATTTCGTTATTTGCATCATTCATCGGAATAATTTTGTAATTTGTGTTTCCAGTTTTCAAAAAAGTTTTTGAACACTTTGGTAATGTTGGCAGTAACCGTTTTAGCAAAAATACTGAAAAAATATTAGAATTTTTTTTTAATTTTTATTTATTTATTTGGAAACATAACGCGACTTGCCCTTTCGTACACAAGTACTCCTAAGACTAAAAGAAAAAATTACAATATATATTTTATACAAACAAATCTAGGTTGCCACTCTACTACATAGTTCTTCTCGTATTCAAAACAATATTACGCAATAATGATGTGAACCTTGTAGTGCTATTATCAAAAAAGTTTATCTGATTAGAGATCGCATTAGCCTCTCTGCTAAGCCGAGGAATTAATGAATTATTACCATAATTAGTTCTATGGAATGCCACCGAAAAAAGTGAATAACGTCTAGAGAACATTCTGGGGACAGATAAATTTACCATAGAAAGGAGAGAGGGACAGAAGATGGCTCCATTCATAAGCCTTTACAAGAAGGTCATATCGATAAAATAAAAACGCGAAGTCATCAAAGGAATATTTAAAAAAGCCCTTAACTCCCCATAATCATGTGTTCGCATGTCAAAGGGAATATTGAACTTTCTCGCTGCGAATCTAAGAAATTTATTTTGAAGACGTTCGATTCTAATCATATGGAAGACATAGAAAGGTGACCATATAATACATGCATATTCGACAATTGTTCTGACAAGCGTCAGGTACAGAGTTTTAATGGTTGATAAATTATGAAAAACAGAGGCACATCTCATTATAAATCCCAAGGATTTGGAATTTATTTATTTTATTTATTTATTTTAATTAAATATTCTGAAGAAATTAGTTTATTTGAAGAAATGTTAATTAAATAATAGTTTCAGAAATTTGTTGAATGTTTTGATATATTTTAAATTGAAAATTTTTTGAACTATTGAAATTTCTTAATATTGAATTATAAACAAGTGGATTTCATGACTATTTTAGATGAATGTATTCCCAAAAAACTTTCTAACTAATTATTAAATTAATTGTTTTATAAAAGTATTTTTGTTAAACATTCCAGAAAAAATTGAATTGAAATAATGAATAAAATTTTCGAGAAGTCACAGTAGAATAACTTATAAATGATTTAATTTTAAAATGTTTGAAAACTATTCATGTTTCCGAATATTTTTTGCAATTAAAGAAATTAACGAAAATGGTAGAAAAAACATTTTCTTGTGTATCTAAAGATTTTTAGAGTGGGTCAAAAGATTTTTTAAGGTCCAGATATATTTGTAACAAGTTATTAAAATTTTAGTTATCAATTGATAAATTTACAAAAACAAATTATTCGAACTAGAAGATTCAAATGTCGAATTTTAGACATTCGACATTTTTGCTCCCCAAAAACGAACAGAACTTGATTCGAATTGTACACTGCTCTAATTCAATCATTATTATTTTTCCATGGAAATTAAGAACTTTAAAATTTTAAATTCAAACTTTTTTAAATTCAATTTTCAATTAAAGATAATCGAGTGATAAAATCATTATTTTATATTACATTAGAATATTGCTACTGTAGCTTCTTCGAAATTATTTTTATCATCATTATTTCAATTAAATTATTATTTTCTGTAATTTTTAACTAAAAAACTTTCATTTTTAAATCAGTTTTATTAAAAAATTCTACAAGAATTAAATTGTTAAAATACAAAAATTTATTTAAATAATTTATTTATTGAATACTTTATTGCTTCTTAAAATTCAATTCTTTCGACGATTTTTAATAAAATTTTTAAAAATAATTTTTTTTTGTAAATTAACTCATTCATTAACTAATTTAAATTGTTAAATAACAATTTAAATAAATTTAAATAAATTGAACAGTAACAATTTAATAAATAGTTTTTCAATAATTATATTTAAAAAGACTTCTGAATTTTCTAAGGAATTCTAAAAATTTAATTTTTTTCCAGTCCTCTTAATAAAAATACCTGATTTTTGCAAATTTTCCTGATTTGTGTCAACCCTGTCGGTTTAGTTATTTTTCATTTTTTTAGTTAATTTTTCAAAAACTTTACTTCACTTACTTACTACACTTACTTCACTTATAATAAATAAATTGTTTATTTACCTTTAGAAGAATAATTAAAATTTATTGATTCAGGTTCATCCGATACATCCGTAATGTTGTCAAATTCCGGATAAGTGTTTGTCAACAGGTCATTTTTTTCGCTTCTTCTTGTCTTAATTTACACAAAGATCGGTATGTCTTCGATCTTATTCTGTTCTGCTCTTTAATTTTGTCACTTTTTTCATCCATTTTTAGAAACTTTAGCATAAACACTTACACATTATCCACGCGTCAAGAGACATTTTATCTAATTGAATTATAGGTTGTATTTTTCCTTAATATATTATGAAACTAGGATCTATTTATGGCCTGATTCAAACATTTAATGGGGGCCTGGATAGGTATAGATAGATTTCCCTTCCAGAGAAAAAGGGCATTCTAGTCAGCGCCTGATAATTACCTAAGTAGACATTACTAGTGTGGTTGGCCTTATTAATTCCTCATCAGCACCTAATTATTACCTATCTAGACATTACTAGTGTGGTTGGCCTAACTAATTCCTCATCAGTGCTCTTCATCAAGTAAGGCTAAGTCGGGCAATTTCCACACGGGAATTCAATTATTTTCAAGAGTAATAAAATTCTTCACAAAAAGTTATTTATGTTTGAAATTTTTTTGTTGAATTCTCCTCAAAATTTTAATTACTTTTGTAAATAATAAAATTCTTTGCAGAAATTGCATTAGTATCAATACATTTTAATAAAATTCAATTATTAAAATTTTTATTTAAATTAATTAAATAGTATTATAAATTTAATACTTTTAAAAACATGTAGACATAGTAAAATCGATGGTCACTGTAGATAGTGACTTTCTTCATCCTGAAAGTCCGCATTCGAGGTTCCGAAATACTGGTCCTATGTTTATAGGACTTGGCTATCAGTTTTTCCACTAACTTTTTAGCAACAAAATAGGTCTCTCTACAGTTTTGCATATAAACAATTACATTGAAATATGAAGATTTCGACTATATCAGCAGATAGTGACATCTATTAGATGTCAATTGAACTTTTTAGTTTAGAGTTAGGTGTTAAATATGATAATTACTTCGATATGGTTGTCAATAAGTAATTATCAATTTTTAAAAATAATTTTGATCTGAAAAAATAAGCTGCGTGAACGAATGCACTGTACATCTGTGAGGACTCGAACCCCAGTTCATAGCTACCTGTTGCGGGACCTACGCCTATCAATGCACCTTGTTTTTAATTAACGTTGCCAAAGACTCTTAGATAGCGGTAGACGGGATGCTGAGTAAATATTTTTAAAATTGTGGTCCGACATATTGGATACGCCATTTTTAATTTTTAAATTCTAACGTCATATTCATAATCAGCGACCTCAAAAACTCTTTAATGAACAGGTTCTAGAAAATCCGACAAGCAAACATTAATTTATAATACATAATTTTTTTCTTTTTTTGAGACAATTTTAATATAATATTTATTGTTAAATAAATTACTTATATGGTTCTAAGTAATTAAATTACATTTGTTTAGGTATAAAAAGCAATTTGCAACTTGACCGATGTCTTAATATTAATTTAAACAAAAGTTATTAACGAAAATGTTTGGACGAGTATACTCGTCCTAATGCATGGGGTAACGGTTCGGTTGGGACGAGTATACTCGTCCTAATGCATGGGGTAACGGTTCGGTTTGGACGAGTATACTCGACTGTATGCGCAGGAGGGTTAAAAAGGCACGGGTGAACGGTTGCAACGATAACTTTCTTCAGTATTGTCTGAAACAAAAAAATCAAATGTAGTTTTACTCAGTAGACTTACTGTTATCGTGTGAACCTGAATAAACAATTTATCATAATTAATAACAAAATGGCGGACTAATAAAAAAATTTCAAAAATCTCTAGTTTTTTGTGAGTATTTGTTTAAAAAATAGGAAAATGTTTATGTAAAATCATGAACGAGGTTCACACGATAGCCACTCTGTGTAGAATAATGCCTCTAAATTGCAAACGGATCGGTTAAATAGATTTTGAGAAATCCTTGCCACCAGTTAAAAAAGTGGTTTTGAGAAAAACGCGTTGAAAGTTTTGCTGACTGTAGCTCGCGCCCGTGCACTGTTTAATTCTACGCGCTGTAACTTTCTTAGTTTTTCAAATATCTGTCTAAAACTTTTACACAACATTTCTAAGATACTGTACTTTCGAAACATGCAAAAAAATTGATTTTTTCAAATCGTCACATAGAAAAAGTGAAAAATAAGGATTAAACAACATATTTCAAAACAATAAGTCAAATTAATGAAAATGAAAACATTCGGACAAAGTTTAAAATTTGACTTTGCAGTTTGCAATACATTTTATTTTATTATTTTGTGATTTTTATTATTATTATTTATGTGTTTCTAAGACGGATTATTTATTTATTATGACTCTACTCCTTCGTCAGGGTTTAAATTTTAAGTCTTCGTTTATTTAATTATTATTTGTTGACCCCCTGAAGAGAAAATCGATTTGATTTCGAAACGTTGGAGTAAATAAAAATTTGTTACTTTGTCCGAATGTTTTCATTTTCATTAATTTGACTTATTTATTAAGTATCTCGGACGTTAAAGACTATTTAATTAATTAATATTTCAAAACATTATCGACATGTTTAAAATGCAAAAAGCTGAAAATTTCGGGAACGGGCTAGAAATGACTCTAGGTAGTCCTAATTTTTTATATGCCACTCAGGCCTGAGTCTTAAGCCCTTTATGATTTTCGTCGCGATATCCTGGCCAATGAGTGCAATAAAATTAAAATCTGTTTTTCCCAAATCTACCATCTTCAAAATTTTCTCACGTTTTTAAAAATTGTATCCGTTGTTTCCAAATTTTCAAATTGTGTACAGTGTTGTCAAATTTGTTATTTTTACCTCTTTAAAAAATTTTCTCCATCTTTTATTCAACAGTTGCCTAGCCACTGTTGAGAGTGCAAGTCGATATTTGTAAGCTCTACTCAATTTATTAACTCGCACTTTTTAATTCACTTTGTCCGTTCTACATTTTTAAAAAAATTAAATAAATGAAAGTTAAATAAACTGTGTCTATTAATTATTTTCCTTAAATTGTCAGCTTTAATTGTTTACGAAATAGAACAATAGTTCTCGGGGTAATTTTGACATACATAATAAATGTATTCATTTGTAAGATAATGAAAAGGCCTATTTTACGATGATATTTATTTAAAATTATATTTATTTTATTTAAAATTAATTAATTTAAAAAAAATAAAAATATGGAAAATACCAAAGAATTTTTTGAAAAATTTTGTGTTACATGCTTGTATTTTTCTAAAGGGTAAAAAACCTTTTTTACTTTTTTTACAAATTAAAATATAACCTTAAAATACATAGGGTAAATGCACTAGTAGTCGGACACTTAAGGGTATGTCCAAGTTGTGAAATGTAAACAAAGCAAAATGTAAACAAACAAAGCACTAAAATCACATTTTTTATACATCTTTTTCTCTCACAAAAATTACCATTAGAAAACTTTTTTTTAGAAAAATGATAAATTAGAGTGTCAAAGTTTACAAAAACATAATTTTTGAGTATAATCAATAAAAAGCAATTAGTAAAATAACTAATTAAAATGACCTGTAAAATAGCATTTTTGACGCGTCGCGAAAAATAAACTGTTTGAGTATATCAACCGCACTGACGATGAAGAAGTCACATATCAGCGATTGGACCTTCAACATGTGGAAAGAGAAATTTTTCCCTTTCCTCCATGAAATTACAAGGAGAAAGGGTAAAAACTTCTTCATCGTCCGTGCAGTTGATATAGTCAAACACTTTAACATTTCGCGATCTGAGACACCATGTCGAAGTGCACAGTTTGTTTGGAATAAAACTTGGTTGTTTTATAATTTTTTTCAGCTCTGCAAGGCGTAGTAACCAAACTCAATACGTCAGCTCACCATTTTCATAAAGAAAATGTGAATTTAGATTTATGTACGAAAATGAGATGTCGTACAAAAATGCTTCACAATATCGAAAAGTTAAGATTTTTTGTACGACGTCTCATTTTCGTACATAAATCTAAATTAACATTTTCTTTATGAAAATGGTGAGCTGACGTATTGAGTTTGGTTACTACGCCTTGCAGAGCTGAAAAAAATTATAAAATAACCAAGTTTTATTCTAAACAAAATGTGTCTTTCTGCATAGTGTTGTCAATGCTTCCTTGGCATGGTCTGCGCGTGCGCAGAGAGTAATCGTCTGACATCGCGAAAAATTTAAGTGTTTGACTATATCAACCGCACGGACGATGAAGAAGTTTTTACCCTTTCTCCTTGTAATTTCATGGAGGAAAGGGAAAAATTTCCCTTTCCACATAGTGAAGGTCCAATCGCTGATATGTGACTTCTTCATCGTCAGTGCTGTTGATATACTCAAACAGTTTATTTTTCGCGGCGCGTCAAAAATGCTATTTTACAGGTCATTTGAATAAGTTGTTTTACTAATTGATATTTATTAATCACACTCGAAAATGATTTTTTTGGAAACTTTGACACTCTAATTTATCATTTTTCTAAAAAAAGTTTTCTAATGGTAATTTTTGTGAGAGAAAAAGATGTATAAAAAATGTGATTTTAGTGATTTGTTTGTTTACATTTTGCTTTGTTTACATTTCACACCTTGGACTTACCCTTAAGGATACGATCTTATATTATGCTTTTTTTCTTGAAATAGCAAATTTCTATTGTGTTTATAAGCACATTATCAATTAAATGAGTTCTTCAGGATTAAAAATCATGTAAATTTGTTACAAATACTTGAGTATTTAATAAAATATAAACATTTTAATGAAAAATTACGAATGCTTTAGTAGTCGGACACTTTTTTCCCTTGTTTCTATAGTCGGACATCTGTCAGATATTTTGGATTTATAAAGTAAAACAGGTAATTTTTTAATTGCTATCTGCTGGAAAATAGAATTAAAGCATATTAGAAGTTATTAATATAATATTTAAACCCTATAAGTATTAATATTTATGATTAATTATCAACAAAACTTTGTGCCACTCATCGCGCTACTCGAAAATGGTTGTATCTATAGTCGGACACCATGATTTTTAAAACATTAAATAAAATATTTCTTGTTTAATTATTTTCGAAAATAACACTATTTTAATAAAATATAAACTTCACACATTCGTCTAGTATACTTTTTAAAGTAATTATCACAATGCATTATTATTTATTTGCCAAAAAACACGAAAGTGTCCGACTACTAGTACTGTCCGACTATACCCGCACTTACCCTATTAGAATTTAAATTTTAAAATAATTTTATAATTTTTATTTCAGATCATTTTATAATTTAATCCTTTTTGAAATTTTTTGTGTTTTGTCGTGATTTTGAATAATGTATTTGTAAAATATTCATCCCTGATGAGGAACCATATATGGCTCGAAACTACTCGGGATTTCAAAATAATATATATCATCTTAATAAACCGTAAAATAGACTTTTTCATTATCTTACAAATGAATATTTAATACGGTCAAACAAACAAAAATTACTATAATAAATGTATATTCAGACTTACAACCTGAAGAAGGGCTAACTTTGTTTATTACAAAAAGTAGGTAGATATCGCGTCAAAAGTAGTGTTGCATTCGAGCGAGAAATCGCTCGAAAAGAACGAGAAAATTCGTGAAGAAGACAATGAAAACAATTGAATATTAAATCACATTCAATTGTTTTCATTGTATTCTTTACGAGATTTCTCGTTCTTTTCGAGCGATTTCTCGCTCGAATGCAACACTAGTCAAAAGTACACTGAAAAAAAGTGCTGTTGAATCAAATAGCTCCATGCTATTGAATTTCCCGTTATTGATTCAATAACACATTTATTAATCGAACAGCATATTGCTTAAAACGAAAAAATGAAACTGTTTAAATTAAAAGTACGGTACTGTTAAATTAATGATATTCTACAAATTGTTTCTATAGTTCATCTATATATAGCAACAGAATAATTTATTGCTTCTTTGACATTATTCATTTGAAGCATCTAATAGATAAATTTGAAGAAAATGCGTGTAAATTTGAATCAAATGAAAAGTTGTTTGCTCCAAAGAAGCACGCTTTTGAAAATGAAAGCATATGCTTTCGTTTCAATGAGTCGTGCTACAGCGGACTGCCTATAGCATATGCTATAAAAATAAGGACACTATGTATTTGAGACATTGACAGGTGCTAAATTTATTGAAATACTTATCCACACTTATTTATATGTCGTATTTGAAATTCTTATATAAAAAACTATTATTTAAATTGTTTTAAAGAATTAAGGACTAGTTAAATATTAATTCCCTACATAAATTCCCTTATTCACGAGAAAAATCTCGCGCACGGTATTCAACTACAAAGTAACTGCTCAATGTAAGAAGCGAATGTATTACATTGCAGCGCGGCAGTTCTCGTCTATCACGAAAGTTAAGCACGTTTGGTCGCGGTTACTACATGGATGGGTGACCGATTGGGAACAGCGTATTTTTCAGACTCAAAAAAATATAAAGTGTGCTTGAATGTGTATGTATGTGTGTTTGTTGTTGAAAAAAATGAAAAAAATAATAAAGATGTGTATGTTAGTGTTAAAATTGAAAAAAAGATGTATATAAAAAGTGTTGTGTTAAAGGTGTGAGAATTAATTATAGTATATAAACAATATGTGAACAAAAATTTCATTTTTTCAATTTATCGTTCGTATATCTTTAACCACATAAAAGAATTGACTTAACAGTATGGTGTTATTCAATCGATAGCAACAACTAAAAAAATTAAAAGTACAAATTTTTGAATCATAAAAATGATGCTTTTAAATTGAAAACCTATAGTCATTGACTCAAAAGCATATACTGTTAAATTTAAAAATTTTGATCGTTGATTCAAAAGGAATACCTTCATATTAACATAGTATGCTGTCAATTTAAGAAATATGCTTTTGTTTCAATGAAAGTGATACGGTCGAATCATTAGAATCGGTGCTTTTAAAACAACAGCATATACGTTTGGCAGCCCGTTATGACACTATTCAATGAATCAAACTCATATGTCATTGATTCAACAGCATTTTTTTCTCCGTGTAGAGACATCTTTTCACTCACCTACTTCGTAACGACAAATTTCTTCCGGTCCATTATGAGTCGGGTTAAGCGACATATTTTTTGTGACATCATTTGAGCCGCCGGATAGTATAACCACGCATAAAATTTTGATGCGTTTTGATATTGATATTTTGATAATGTGTTACAATTGGCAGAAAAATTACCAGAAAAACAATAAAGTAAAATTTATTGTAACATCAATTTTGAAGCGCAAGATAAACATGCAAAATGCTGAGGAATTATTAGAAGCAGTTTTAGAAAATCGAAATTAAATTCGAAACGTTAAAATACAGGTTATGGCGGATAATAGACAGGGTGCAGTACTTTCTGTATTACTTTGTTACTTTAAATGAGATAAGAAATTCAAAAAACATAATTGACGTACTAGTTGATGAAAACCAGAAAAATTATATGTCATTGAAAACTTATGGTGATTTAAGAAAATATTATTCTGTGTCCATTTCGATAGGGAAGCAAAAGAAACATGGTAAAGAATGCCATAATACCATTAACTTTGCTCTTTTTACTGAAGAAGATATTGATACTCAAATAATTGAGAAATGTATTATTCCGGAGTTCCATAGAATGCAAAGATTTGCGAATCATTTGTTTTGGAATTGCTTAGTTCCCTTCTTAGAAAAAGAAAAAGCTTTGCTGTGTCCAAAAAAGTTAAAATTAATTTTGAAAGTTATCACGGAAGATAGATAAAATTGTCAGTAATAATTTTTCTGTGAAGAATCAGGATAGTGATTTAGATAAAAATGAACTTGTAAAAGCTTTAAAAAGTATTGAAGTATATGAAACTTTAAAAATCCATGTGTTTACAAAACACTTAAAGGAATGTCTTGATGGATTAGGTAGTGATGGACTAGGACTATGGTCAGAACAAGCTGGCGAGTTTGTACATAGAGTATTT
Organism: Leptopilina myrica (nomen nudum); assembly: GCA_032872475.1. Lineage (NCBI taxonomy): Eukaryota > Metazoa > Arthropoda > Insecta > Hymenoptera > Figitidae > Leptopilina > Leptopilina myrica (nomen nudum). The sequence continues at coordinate 27,179,053 of CM065466.1, read as the reverse complement.
CTCAACTTTTGGAACCGCTATAAAATTAACTCACTTAAAGATCCTACTTATGGAACAAAGTTAAAAAAGCTGTCGTTGAGTTTTCTTCAAGGCATATATGAAATAAATATTAAAATAAGATTCAACTGAATTTATTTGTTGCTACTTAACTCATTACAAAATGATAATAATGATAATTACATAAATGATATTGTAATATTATTACAATAATTAACAAACAGGATCAGCTAGGATTTTGAATTTAACGAATTTTGAATCGCAAAACATCACTAAATACAATTGTGCTTTTATTTTTGTTGTCTTTTTAAACCAACCTGTCGTATCTTCCCGATAACCGTGACAAGGAAAATGTTTTCCAACTGACTACTATAATTGTTTGAAATACATGGAATAGAACAATATACAGCGCCAAGCAGTTTTACACAGCGATGTGTGAAAGAACGTGGAACTATATGTTTAGAATTAATTTTAGCAATAACATTTGCAGCAGATTTTGCAACATTATTTGAAAAATTAATTACTGTAGAATCGGGAATATTTGTTTCATTTGAGACTTTATCAGTCGGAAATGAGAAGCGTATTGTAATGAGAAGGGTATATAAATTTTGGAAGTTAGATGATGACTCGAAAGAATAGGAGATCTGTTGTGAAATAATCTTATTTTTGGAATCGCAAGCATTTGATTCTTTAAGAACTTTGTGAGCATTGCGTAAATCGTCGATTTGGTGGAAAACTGTACCATTTCAAGAATTCATTATAAACCATTTCAAATGTTTGTTATAAAACAAATCATTTCGATGAAGATCGATAAAAGCGTTGCACTAAAGAATTTATAATGATTATTATCAAGCAATTAATTTAAATTATTTAGAAGTTTGAGTTAATACATTGATAAGATGAACAATAGTATATTCTAGAAACATCTTTTTTTAAAAATGCATAACCTTATCTTATATGTTGACAAACTTGGAAATAAAGCAAAAAACCTTTTTTCTCGAAATGGTATGTTCCATAAACATTTACCGAAATAGCATAGTTTATATCAAATTCCTGAAATGGTGTAGTTTTTCACCAAGCTGACAAAATGTATTTTAAATGAATAAATGTTTTAAAAAATTCTCGAACATTTCGATTGTTGACATCGAAAATTTGAACATACAAAGGAGTGTTTGCATTGCCAATGAAGTGAAAAGAGTTCATCACTCGCACACGTTTCAAAACAAATCGGACATACGTACATAATTGAAAAACTTATTAAGCGTATTTTATAACAGTTAAGATATCAAGAATCAAAGATATTGGTTTATCAAAAGTTGTTTCAAATTTGTATAAGCTTCTTTGAATTAAATACCATAAATTGTTGCTTGGTAATGGATAAAATGCACGGAAATCGTGAAAATTTGCTAAACAAATATTGATAGCTTTCAGTGCAGTTGACACTTAGTTCGTATTGTTGATTGTCAATGCATAAGAAAAATTCCTGTGGTACATTTGCTTCAGAACCAAACATAATAATAAAAGGTTGCACTTTTAAATCCTTTTCTTTCATTTGTTTTCTGTTCTCTTCCTGAACTCGAGATACGTCATCTGGCGACTGTATAAATTGTATGAAATTAGTAAAGAAGTATTTATAAATTATACATGTAAGATAAATTATTAAAAAACCAACCGTGTCAAGTAAAATGATATTTCTTTGGTTTTTGATTTTCTCTTTCTTCCTTTTGGAGGTACAAGATATGACAAAAGGCACATTTAAACAACGATTTTACCATCTGTAAAGCAACGTTATTTCACATTTATTAATAAAAAACTGATTGAAAAACTTGATAATCATTAATAATTATTTTAATTGTATACATACTAAAATTAGGAGTATCCAAAAATTAAGGAAATCTATTCAGAATTTCGATCAAATTTTTTCTTGGCTCACAGAAAGTTTCTTACATTGCATTTGCAATTTCATCTGTCTAAAATTTCAAATCTGCAATTCTTTTTCAGAGACAAAGGTCTAAATATTTTCAACCTCAATTGTTGCCACACCAGCTTTTGACTTTCTTTGATAATTTGTATTTCTGTTAACTGTGTTTAGGCGATATGTAAAAAATCCCAATCCAGTGTCTGGATTAAAATATGCTTCCTAAAAAAAGTATTGATTAGGTAAAAAATTTTAGTTTTGTAAGAGTTGGAAGTTTTTCATGAAATAATATGTTATATTTAATATTTTTTTAATAATTTTTAATATTTCTACATCTAAATCTTTTAAAGGGTTGAGATGTCATTGGTACCTCCCCTAAATAAACTATGATTATTATACAATTAATACTTATGTAACCGTATACTGAATGTTTGTCCTCTAATGTCGGAAAAGGTTTTACTAGTTTATTAGCATATTGCATTTTAATTACTTTTTAATAAATGAATCTAAGAAAAGTTTGGTACTTAATTGAAATATGAATAATTTTTTTAATAAAACAAAAATTTATTAAATTTTTGTCAGTAAGAGGGTTATTGGAATAAATAGCTTTTATTTTAACTTAAACAATAAGAAATTTATTTCTATTTAAGATGAGACGTGTTCTGGATTAGCGTGTATGAAGTGCTGACTCATTGAATGTGTACGGTACATATACTTAGGAAGGGATTCGTAAAGTAAAAGAGATAAGACTCATTTTTGAGTAAAAACCCATAAGTTGCAAGTATGGACTTGCAAAAAGTAAAATTAATAAAATACAAAAGAAGAGTAATAAAGTGGTCGGTGTTGAAGGGTCGCAGGTAACCCAAGAATCGGTAAAAATGTAAAATTTAGAAAATAAACTCTATATATTAAGAACACATCTTAAAAGTTACAAATATTATGTAAATAAAACATGTGTTTTATGTTTAATGTTGTTTATGTACATGTTCATAATTTTGTTTTTTGTGTAATTATCTATTTATTTAATTGAAATTCAATCCCGAATTCTTATTTTCATTACTACACGGAGAAAAAGGAATTGTTGTGGTAACTAAAAATTAAGTCCACATAACAATTCTAGATTCTCAATATAGAACTAGCAATTCAACTTGTTGTTGAGACAAAAAAAAATTGTTAAAAAAGAATTGTTGTGAAAACTATTTAGATTTGTTCGATGAACAAGCAGAATTGTTATGGATTAGTTGAGGGAACAAACCTAGATTGTCATTTTGACAATACAATTTGTTTCATTAATTATCGTTAATTCAATATATAAATTAATAGAAATAATCAAATCAATATATATATAATTTAATATAAAATATATTTATAACTTTGTCTTACAATATTTTATCACAAAAGAATTTTTTTTACAAAAAATATATTTAAGTTTGATGACGCTGCAATAATATGCTGCAGAGCAAATAAATCCATAGAGTTATCTAAGAAAGGTGAAAATTAATTAATTTAAGACCTGCACGGAATAACGATCTATTACATATTTAAAAAAAATACAATTGTTATGAAATATGTTCACGTGGGTCTTCAATTAATTTTGCATGCACGAAAAAAGTGAGGTTATGTTTAGTAGAAATTGCGTTCAACTTACCGATAAATGAAGAAACTGTTTCTTCATCGATATTCCACTTTTCGAGCAGTTCGCTCACTGGTTCCTTATTGCCCCGTATTGCCCTTTTGGTTTAATTTACTTATTTAAATTAAAAAAAAAGAAATGAAAAGAGCGGCACACATCCGCGAAATGTTGAGACGCGCAAATTTCGGTAATATACAGGGATGACAACGTGACAACAATTAACCTGTCAGTCCAACAAATCCGAATTGTTACATTAGCAATCGGCAAGAGATTTGCTTCTTTAACAATACGGAATTGTGAACTGAACAAGCTTATCGTAACTAATTTGCATTGTTGCTAAAACAAGATACATTTGTAGCGACAACAATGCGAATTGTAATCTCAACAAACATAATTGTTTCAACAACAAATTTACTAATAACAATCCAAAAATTGTTTACACAACAACACCTTTTTTCTCCGTGTACAACCAATGTCTACATGATACTTTATGTTTTTTATTATTGTGGATTATGTAAATGTAATATTATAAATAAAAAACCAAACGGTCCGGTTTGCTCCATGGGGGGTCCGGTTTACCCCAGGGAGTGGGGCAAACCGGACCGTTTGCAATTTTTTTTAAAGTTAACATAGCAACTAAACAATAAAAGATGAAGTATAGGTGACACTGGGAAAAAGTTGCGCAATTAAATGATCTTTCAAACAAGCCATCGAAAAATGAAATCGGTTGATTCGTTTAGTCACAAGAGTCAAAAAACTGTTAGGGGGTCTGGTTTGCCCCATTCTTCCCTATTAAATTATCAATTTATTTAAGGCGAATTAATGAAAACATTCGGACAATGAATAAAATATTTATTTACTCCAACGTTTCGAAATCTAAATGATTTCCTGTTCAGGGAGTCTATCCAAAAAAATATACAAAATGAAAATAATAAAATAATAATTATATAAGAAAAGAATAAAAATTAAAAAAGCAATAAAATTATTTTAACAATTAGTAAATAATTATATTACCAAAAAATTATAATTAAAATAGACGAAGACTTACATTTTTTTATGCTCTGACGATGGAGTAGAGTCTGGAGTCATAAAATTATAAAGGAACTTAATATTTAAAATAATTTAAAAAAATAATTGAAAAATTTTACATTTAAATGACAAAATTTTTTTAAAATTGGGAAAATAATCAATAATAACATTAGTAACAAGTTAATACAAATTTGAACATTAATTTTAAAAAAATAATATTTTTGAACAAAAAAATTTTTAATTTTTAAAAATTAATAGATAATAAATAGTACAAAATTAATAACTGGTAAAAATAATAATTAGTAAAAGAAAAAGAAAAAATAATAAACAAAATATAAAATAAACATACCATAAATAAATTAAAACAAATATTCTGTCAAATCAAATTATAAACGTATTGCGAACTGCAAAGTCAAATTTAAAACTGAGCTCCAAACTCTATCTAGTCATTACAATGAACACTTATTAAACGGAGAACAACACAAACAAATAAAAACAATAAATTAAACAAGAACAGAGAATGAAACTCAATGAGTATTTATTACCTCAAATTTGCTGGAAATAAAATTTAAAATCATTTCGTACGATTTATCAAAATTATCTAAGTCAGTCATTTTATTTAGACTGTTTTTACCTTCCTTCTTTATAAAAAACATTTCTGATAGTAATCATTTGTTAAAATTTGGTTTAACATTCAAAATATCATATCTAATTATTATTTATACCAGTTATTAATTTTCTACTACTTATTATCTATTAATTTTTATAAATTAAAAATTTTTTTTGTTCAAAAAATATTATTTTTATTAAATTAATATTTAAATTTGTATTAACTTGTTACTAATGTTATTATTGATTTTTTTCACAATTTTTAATAATTTTTGTCATTTATATGTAAAATTTTTATATTATTTTTTAAAATTATTTTAAATATTAAGATTTTTTTATAATTTAATGACTCCAGACTCTACTCCATCGTCAGATCATAAAAAAATTTAAGTCTTCGTCTATTTTAATTATTATTTTTTGGTAAGATAATTATTTATTTATTGTTAAAATAATTTTATTGCTTTTTTAATTTTTATTCTTTTCTTATATAATTATTATTTTATTATTTTCATTTTGTATATTTTTTGGATAGACTCCCTGAACAGGAAATCATTTAGATTTCGAAACGTTGGAGTAAATAAATATTTTATTCATTGTCCGAATGTTTTCGTTTAATTTGCCTTAATTTATAAAGGACTTAGGACGTTAAAAATTACTTAAATAATCAATTTATTTGTTTTTCTTAAATTATTGACATGTCTATTATTATTGTTACTGATTTTATTATTGATTAAAAATTAATTACTTATCAACTGTCTTTCTTTATAATTTTTTACTTCTTTATTATTATTATTAAAAGAAAAAGATCATTATCATTAAGGGGTTATATAAGTTGTACCGGGCAAATCGGAATTCCCGACATATAATGTCCGCGGTAAAAAAATTGAGAAAATTTCATTTTTTGTGCTGTATTATTATTGAGACTATTTGCGAAATAGTTTTAGTATCTTTGATAGTTGAAGAAAATAAAGTATAATTAATGCCCTCATGTGAATTCAGAAGACGGTGGAGGCGATCAGTATTTTAACACAAACACACATATACTTAGAAACAGCTAGTGGCCCACGCATTGTCCTTGGTAAAAAGAAAAGAGTCAACGAGACGATCTCGTTGTCATTTCGCGTGGGTCGATTTCAGACGATCCCACTTGTTGAGGTCACCACGCTAGATGGATGTCTACTTGGAGACGATGTCTCGCGGAATAGGCTACCTTGACTCCGAAGCTACCGCGCTGGCACTGATCCCCTCAAGTGGATAGCTTTGTTGCACGATGTGCTTACATGTAGCCAAGAGAGTCTATCTGTTTTCATTACAGACAGCTTAGCTGATCATTCGAGTGATAAGCTAAACTCACTTTTTCTTGTGGAATACGAGGGAGGCGTAATTAATGATTTTTAGATGTTTCACTTAACATACAGCAAAGATGCGTTATCGATAAAAGTTGCCCGATAGCGGACAGATAACGTGTAGATAATATTCTTATAAGAAGAAGAAAAAATTATGGTGAAATTTGCGATTTTCTATTTTGAAACAAATGTGATTTTGATTTAATTATCTATATACTCCTAAACGAATCACATCGTTGAGTAATAAGTATTTACTCACTGCAATATTCTTTCATTTAATTGCTTTTGCTCTACAGCTACCTTCATGCACATCTTTAGAATCCTTAAAATTCAAACTTGCATCTTATATTAAGTAATACGCATTTTTACTATCTATATTCTGTAACATTTACCTTGTTCTGCTTTTCTTTTCACGCTTGATATTTCATGCATTTTTTCTTAATGGGTCCTACACTAAAAAAACGCCTAGGATCAGTATACCAGGAACTGACTAGCTTTCCTAGTTACGAAAGGAACCCAATGTAGATAGCTAGTCAATCAGTCAATGTAACCAGGCAAAATAGAACAATAGTCTAAAATATTAATAGCTTTATACTGTGTATTAGAGTGTCCGTTATTTACCAAGTTGTTTATATCGACTGCAAAGTTGTGAAATTTTAGAATTTTTAAGAATGGATGGAAATTTTAAGAAAATAGTATTTTTTCGTTTTTTTTAATTGAATTGGGTAATTTTGCGAAATTTTTTATAAAAGAGCAATAAAAAATCGGACAAGTGCGAGTTGCACTCGCACTAAGATTGAGGGTTCCGTACACCAAAACAAAACTCATTTTTTATAAATAAATATAATATATAAAAGAAATTAACAATTTTTACAACAATTTTTCAACAATTCTTACAAAATTAAAAAAAAATAATTAACCCTCCATCCGTCGCATGGTGAGAAGTTTCCTCACCCAGTTTCTTTTTTTATTTATAATTTTTAAAACACAAAAATTATAATTTCATATTCTCAGTACCTTTTACAAAACTCTTCTTCTTTATTTTAAAACAATTTTTGAGTTTTTATTTATTTTAGTTTTCTTGTAATTGAATTTTTAAGCATCAAATGTCAAGAATTTTTGAAGCAAAGTGAGGAAACTTCTCACTGTGCGACTGACCGCGTATACTCGATTTCAATTGTCATTAATTTTTTATTTCAATAATTAACAGAAAATGAAAGTTAATTTTACTTGCAATAGGTTGTTTGGAAATTATAATGAACATTCAAAAAAAAATATTTGGCATTTTATAACAATTTTCGATTAATTTACGATGGGTGAGAAGTTTCCTCACCTGCGACGGATCACGTTACAAAAAAAGATGCGACGGATGGAGGGTTAAACAAAATGATAATATACTGTTTTAAAATTAGAATTAATATTTTTATTATTTCCATTATTTTATTTTATTAATAAATTGTTATATTTTTCTCTTATTGTATTTATGTTCACCAATCAGGTTCGCTATATTTTTCCTGTAATCTGCACTTAAAACTGAAGATCTCTACCGAATTTCAGCTCACTAGGTTGAGATTTGTAGAAATTAAGGGGGGATAGGGTCATTTTTTGCAATTTTTTCGACCAAATTTAATTTCTTTCCCTTCCATTTCGCAAATATGTAGGCCAATCGTATTCCCTATATTTTTCCTGTAATCTGCACTTAAAACTGAAGATCCCTACCGAATTTCAGCTCACTAGGTTGAGATTTGTAGAAATTAAGGGGGGATAGGGTCATTTTTTGCAATTTTTTCGACCAAATTTAATTTCTTTCCCTTCCATTTCGCAAATATGTAGGCCAATCGTATTCCCTATATTTTTCCTGTAATCTGCACTTAAAACTGAAGATCCCTACCGAATTTCAGCTCACTAGGTTGAGGTTTGTTATTCCCACATAGCACAAAAACTTCCAGGAAACACAATAATGTCCGCGTTTACAAGCTTCCCACGGAAACTTCCCTTGGAAGAAAATTTAAAAAAATTTGAAAATTTAAAAAAATCTTCATTTGTCTCTGTAATTGTTCATTGAATTTACTTAGTTTGTCGAATTTTTCGAAAAACTGAGTAGAAACAAAGAAACTTTGATAATAAAGCAGAATTTAAATACAAATATCTAAATTTTAAATATTTCTAAGGACTTTCGAAATAACTGAATACGAATTCAATATCAGATTTACAAAATTCAAAATGGCGTATACAATATGGCAGACGATTTATTTAAAATTGATTGTATTTGCCTAAAATATGATATTTTTAAACCTGTCAGTCTGATATCGAATTCGTATTCAGTTATATTAAAAATCCTCAGAACTATTTATTTATATTTTACAACTTTTACCTATGAAATGTCGAAAAACACCATAATTCAATTAAATTTTTCTAAGAACTTCATAAATATTAAAAAATGTATTACTGATTAACGATTAATACATTTAATGTACTTTCACATTCGGTGCTGATTTTTTCGTTTTATAGTATAGGATTGTGAAAAAATTTACCTTTAATATTCATTCTTTTATGATTTTCCGTGATTTCAATCACTTAAATGTCCTCTGGCGCTTAACCTCTTGGCTGTCGACGAGATTTCCACTGTTTTGGCCAAAAGTGTGTTGTAAATTTTTATTTTTATATTTTTATGAAACTTGGTATCCTAAGGTTTTAGGGATCGCTGATTACGAATCCAAGGTCGGTTTTTTAAAATTCAAAATGGCGGATCCAATATGGCGAACAATTTTTTTAAACTGATCGGATGCGCTTGAAAACGGTTACTCGGGGGTTTTCGGGGTCGCTGAACACGAATCTGGCGTTAGTTTTTCAAAATTCAAAATGGCGGATTACATATGGCGGACAATTTTTCAAAACTAATCGGATTCGCTTGAAAATGGTTACTCGGAGATTTTCGGGGTCGCTGATTACAAATCCGCGGTCCGTTTTTCAAAATTTAAAATGTCGGTTCAAAATTACTAAAAATAGGCGGATTAGCTAGAAATAATATAATTTAAATTTTAATTAAAGTTGATACTCAATTTATTGGGTATCAGCTTAATTTTCAATTTTTATAATGTAAATTGAGATTTTTAATCAGAAAGGCTAAAAACTTATGAGCAGTGAGTTCCAAGCAAATCCATACAATTTTGCTCCATGATTCTATCACATTGAAGTCGCCATTTTGAATTTTGAAAAACTAACGCCGGATTCGTGTTCAGCGAATAAAATTTGATAAAAGTATTTACAGATAAAGACATTTTTTTAATGAAGAATAATTATAACAAGATAAATATAATCAATATAAAGATTTTTAACGGGATAATATATTTTTCTGTTTCAGTTTAATGAAGAATCATGAATACTAAATATGAGTACAAAATTTTTTTGTAAATAAATAATTAGAAGATTTAAAAATTGCAAGCACCGTGATAGCTCGGTGAATTTATAAAAATAAATTCTGCACATTTTAAAATATCAGTATTCATAAATTAAGGTTCGTTTCCCATTTATTGCACAGCACTGCTTAAAAAATATTTCTTCTGATGTTTTTTTATTATATTTCTTAAAAATTTAATAAAGTATGCTTTTTCTACGAAATAATTAACTGTGAAAAATAAGTTTGCGCAGGTAAGGTTGAATTTGTTTACCAATAAAGTTTAATTACTTTGAGACACAACATTCTCTAAATGAAAATCATCCTATCTAAATATTTTTTTGTTTTAAATGTATATTTTACTCTAATAAATAGAACATTTATTGAATTGTATTAAAAAAAAAAAAACAAATTAACAAATGTTTCTTGTTCTATTTCTAATTCTTTTGTTATTGTTCCATTCTAAAGACGTTGAAAATTCTTTTAAATAAAAAACAAATATTTTAAAAAAATTTCTTTCTTAATGAAGAAAATTACAGCTTTCTAAAATGTTATTAATAATAAAACAATTTATAATGAATTTTTACACTATTTAAATATTTTGCATTATATAAAATTAAAAAAATAATAATAAAAGGAGTATATAAACATAATCAGAACTGAATATTCTAAAATTGTAATCTTCAAATGTAATCCTCTTGTTATTAACATAAAATTTCTCTGTTATATTAGGTACCTTTACTTACGTTAATTCCAATTCTATATGCGTCTAAAAACACATGCGATCATAAATTAAACAATTGTACGGCGACATTATAAATCAAAAATGTCAGATCGAACATCAAATTTTTAAAAAATGTTCAAAAGGTAATATAAATTCCTTGTTAAATCACCAAATGACTGCGGCTGCAAAGACCTGTTTATATAGCTGTAACTGCCAGAGAGGTAGTCCATATTATTAAAAGTGTGCTGGTCGAAGTCAAATTATTACATGGGGCCTCGTGCTGCGAGGAACTACAACTATCTAGGCAAAACAAACCCTACTTCTTAGTTCTAAAGACACGGGTAAATAACCCTAAATAAACTATAGTCATAAAAATATGTTAAAGATAGCAGAACGATCTCTTTTAAAGCAATTTTTCTAAACATTGTTTCCAAATATATTCCATGTAAAAATTTATAATTCTTAAAGATAAATTATTTTATAAATTCCAAAATTATTGTTAATAATTAACTTATCAAATTATACGATTATTAATGTAATTAACATTAAGAATTATTTAAAGTATGAAAAATAAGTATCCCTGTCGGCACGCAGAATCCAAAAACGGTTTTCGAATGTTCTTAAAATGTAAGGCGATTTTTGTGTCTACTGAGATGAGTGTGATAATTTATAAAAAAAATAAAAATTATTTTAATGGAATATAAAGAAAACTAACCTAAATTAAATTCATTTATAAATTAATTATATACAAAATTTATTGTGTATAATTATTTATAAACAATTTCAAACATTTAGATAATTCTTATTTAATTTTAATTAATTTTAACAATCAATTCAGTTATTTTTTAATTATTTTTGAATCCTTGATAAATATAAAGAATGTTCTATACTTTCATTATACAGCTTAAGGGTATGTCCAAGTTGCAAAATGTAAACAAAGCAAAATGTAAACAAACAAAGCACTAAAATCACATTTTTTATACATCTTTTTCTCTCACAAAAATTACCATTATAATACTTTTTTTAGAAAAATGATAAATTAGAGTGTCAAAGTTTACAAAAACATAATTTTTGAGTATAATCAATAAAAAGCAATTAGTAAAATAACTAATTAAACTGACCTGTAAAATAGCATTTTTGACGCGTCGCGAAAAATAAACTGTTTGAGTATATCAACCGCACTGACGATGAAGAAGTCACATATCAGCGATTGGACCTTCAACATGTGGAAAGAGAAATTTTTCCCTTTCCTCCATGAAATTACAAGGAGAAAGGGTAAAAACTTCTTCATCGTCCGTGCAGTTGATATAGTTAAACACTTTAACATTTCGCGATCTGAGACACCATGTGGAAGTGCACAGTTTGTTTGGAATAAAACTTGGTTGTTCTATAATTTTTTTCAGCTCTGCAAGGCGTAGTAACCAAACTCAATACGTCAGCTCACTATTTTCATAAAGAAAATGTGAATTTAGATTTATGTACGAAAATGAGATGTCGTACAAAAATGCTTCACAATATCGAAAAGTTAAGATTTTTTGTACGACGTCTCATTTTCGTACATAAATCTAAATTAACATTTTCTTTATGAAAATGGTGAGCTGACGTATTGAGTTTGGTTACTACGCCTTGCAGAGCTGAAAAAAATTATAAAATAACCAAGTTTTATTCTAAACAAAATGTGTCTTTCTGCATAGTGTTGTCAATGCTTCCTTGGCATGGTCTGCGCGTGCGCAGAGAGCAATCGTCTGACATCGCGAAAAATTTAAGTGTTTGACTATATCAACCGCACGGACGATGAAGAAGTTTTTACCCTTTCTCCTTGTAATTTCATGGAGGAAAGGGAAAAATTTCTCTTTCCACATGTTGAAGGTCCAATCGCTGATATGTGACTTCTTCATCGTCAGTGCTGTTGATATACTCAAACTGTTTATTTTTCGCGACGCGTCAAAAATGCTATTTTACAGGTCAGTTTAATTAGTTGTTTTACTAATTGATATTTATTGAACACACTCAAAAATGATTTTTTTGGAAACTTTGACACTCTAATTTTCCATTTTTGTAGAGAAAGTGTTCTAATGGTAATTTTTGTGAGAGAAAAAGATGTATAAAAAATGTGATTTTAGTGCTTGGTTTGTTTACATTTTGCTTTGTTTACATTTCACACCTTGGACTTACCCTTAAGTTTAAAAATAAATTCAAACATTTTTCAACTAGTTTCAATTCATTTTAAATATTTTTAACTATTCAAGTATGGGCTTCATATCTTAAAAACGACAAACACTTTAAAACCCCTTCTACTCAAAAACATCCTTATCTTATCTACGCCTACGCAACTCCTAATGTCTGAAGGCTAGGCCTGAAGGGCTCAATGCTAACCTGGACTTAATAAGTTTCTCTCCATTTTCTTTTTCATGGATCTAATTACAACACTTTTACAACCTCTTTTAACTCTACTCCGAAACAACTTATCTTCAAAACCAACCTTAACCCCAAAATTTGGAAAGACCAAGAATATAAAAATGTAAGTCCCATTCACATCAGTCAGTCAAGCTTCAGTTACAATTTCAGATTCAATTCTGGTCTTAATTACAATTGGTAGTTCAAGTTCAAGTTTTAAATTTAAAGTTCAAGTCTGAATTCAAATATTAAAAGAAGGAAGACAAATTTCAATTCATTTCCACAAGTTCCTGTTCTTCATTTCCCTGTATTCTATTATCAATTCTGATTTTTTTATAAAAAGTGAGTGTCTTTTAAAAATTGCTATCTAACTTTCTTCTAAATATAATTCTTGTCATAACTCTCTATTCCCGAAGAATGTTAATTCGTTACAAAATTCTTGTTAATAATTCTTCAAATCCTTTACAATTTTTTTGTATTTAACAATATTTTTTTGATCCCGCCAAAAGAACATTAATGCGTTAATCGCGGTAGTGATTCTTTCATTCCTCAAAAGAAAATTCCTGTACGAAAAAAAATCAATTTGAATTATTTCTGAGTTAGTAGACGCAAGTCTGGACTCAAAAATAATTAATGAAAAGAATATTATTATTTAATATTCTTAATAATATAATAATAATAGATTTATACGTAAGTTACGTTTCCAACGTAACAAAATTTGAGGTCGAAGATAATGTTTGCTGTAGAAGAGGAGGGGCCAAGATGGACAACAATGAGCGGCCAGATTTGTTCGCCTTTTCTCATTCTGTGAATGGTTTTGACGGCAGGAATTTTGCTTTTTAGCTCGGAGAGGTTCGTCGGAGATGGTCTCACTGACGCCACGAATGAAAACAATGAGGTCTTTGTCTTGGTGCAGTTGGTTGGTTGTGTAACTGATTTCGTGTTTGTCAAGCATTGAGGTAATGGTGCGAAAACCAGCAACGTTGACAGGGTAGATGAGGATGGCGTCGGTTGTGTTTTTGGAGAAGCGGATAGGAATGCTTTAAGTAAAGCAGAGTGAATTCTGGGCCAGAGTTCCTTTCGGAGAATGCGGATAGAAGGAGGGCTGTGTTCCTTTGGTTCGTCCTCTTCGGAGGAGCTTGAGAGAGAGAGAGTTCGTCATCGGTTGAGTCAGTAGATGTTTCGGTGTGTCTACGTTTAAGTTTGAATTTAGGTTTGGTGGTAGTTGGTTTAGGGAAGGTAGGCTTTGGTTGTTCGATGTCAATGATGTCCTGGCTTTCAGTGTCCATGAAGACGGTGCTAAGGGCGGCTTCATGTACATGTTGTTGACAGGAGTAGTGGTAGGTGGAGTTGACATGGTGAAGGACTTTTGTGAACAGAACTTTGCCACATCCTGTGAACAGGACGCCGTTCGACGAACGTAAAGTGGACTTACACTTACTGGCACAATTATTTGGATTGGAAGGTTAGTCCTGAGAAGGACTGATTTGAGAGCGAAATATTCAAAATATTCAAAAAAGTCGATGCGATGTTCACAGTGCAACTGTCAGGCAATGACTGAATATGTAACATGGTCAGGGAAAATGCGGCATATTTATGCGACTCGGCCGAGTAGCATCCGCAGTTACCCTTTCCTACAAGGCGAGAGCCAATCCACGCGCGAGGCACTCCCACTCAGGCGCGCGCATGCGCGGTACGGTGAAGCGTGATAATATTACATTATAAACAATAATATTATAATGTAAATAATATTGATAGTGGTTTGGTATAAAAATAATATACCAACCAAATTAATTAGCAAGCGGAAAATAAAAGAAATCGACGATGAATATAGAAAATTGAAATTGAACGCTTCACGTTGGTCGTGCAGACAACGCGGTAACTGGCCGACCCTCGCGGCCAACGTCATGGGTTTTTCCTCAACGTGCCCAGACGTTTTTGGGTTTTCCCTACAGCACTGTCGCCGCTCGGGACAATAGGGGATTAGGCCTCTCTAAATGTTCATTCTTTAGTTTTGGGATGTTTGTGTAAACTGTACTACCTTTGCAGGTAGTGTTTGCAAACACAAACACCCAAAACTTGAAGAAGATGAGTTTAACAATTTTTAATACAATTTTAATCAAATTCATCGAAAAATGTAATTATTCTTGAAATCTTTTTTATAATTCGTTGAAAAAAATGTAATTATTTACAAATTTGTTGATAACATTATTTATAATAATAAATATTTAAAATTTTAAAAACGTTCAAAATTATGCAAAAAAAATATTTATTTTTTAAATTCTCGTGTAGTGTGTTTTGTCATTGACTTTATTCTTCGACTCAAGTCTAAAAATCTTTTCCAAGTATCCAGTGCACTCTTCGAATCTTGTCTTTTTCAAGTTCATTTAAGGAGATAATTTTTCTTCGAGACACATTTCTATTTTTTCTAAGGACGGCATTACTTCGACATTAACATCAAATCAATAATTCGGTTACCTCACACTTATGGAGGTATCGTTTGTTGGGTCTTCGACTCTAAGGGACGGTGTCACAAATGACGATTAAAAGTTAATCAATGATTAAATCCTTAATAAACCAATCACAAGCCGTAAAACTGGCTTAATCCATTGATTAACTTTTAATTGAGTTCTGTGAAATCAGCCATAAGAATAATTTTAAAAGTATCCCTGAAAATATCCGGATCTACTCTTTCTCTCTAATTCTAATTGTAATATACAATAATATTATATCTGTCCTGGATTTTTAAATCATATTTTTAGTAGACACCCTGAGCTTGGAATTAATTAAGACTTATAAAATAAAAATTTGAGAGAAGATGGTATCAAAACCACTACACTAAACACACAATCGTTATTTTCATTTACAGTATAAACACTAGATTTTCTAGACCAATTTTCTTAATCAGATGATGTTTCATATCACATAAAATTCTGTTAGATCTACCAATCACAATTAACTTGGAGTTAACTCGTGGCGAAGGCCGAAAACAGCTGTTCTGATTATCCTTAGAATCTTGATATTTCACTTTCATGGCGGTTTTTCGTGAATCTGTAAGGCTTTTCATACCTTTACGTCTTTTGAACCCGTCGATTAATTCTCCTTTAAAGATACTGATTGTAATCTCTTGTTGGGTATGGATTCTAAACCAGTAATTAAAGTACGGTATGAATCTGGTAAGCTACTCAGTGTCATTGCTGCTGCTAGGTTATCTTCTAATTCTTCTTCTAGACCTGTGAATTTGTCACAAATGATCCGTCCAGCTTTTCTTAAACTTTTTAACATTAACTTTAAAATAAAATCTCAAATATAGATGTATCTCCAACAAAATTATTTTGGATGTAATTGCTATGGTGAAGAGAACTTTATAATTTATCGGATTAATTTGTTGCCGGGAGATTTTATTCTTAGTGGATGATCTTGACACACACTGACAAACTTACATACACACCTATATGTATATCCATAAGTATAGGTAAAGAGTAAAGTGATCCACTTGGGTCGAGATCGTAGATCACTGCGCGTGCCTCTATTACACATTATAATACATTTTCTCGAGTCAGTATCTGTCCAAGTGGTACACAAGCTCTCACCAACACACGAAGAATTTTTCCAACTTGTACAATGAAAGGTCCTTTGTACGAACAGAGTGAGAGAAAGAGAGGAACGCATCGACTGCTCGAGGGGGAAAGTGTATCGTTGCATTTTGATCGCGGAAGATCGTTACTCCCGATCGACTTCACTTC
Source organism: Leptopilina myrica (nomen nudum) (assembly GCA_032872475.1). NCBI lineage: Eukaryota > Metazoa > Arthropoda > Insecta > Hymenoptera > Figitidae > Leptopilina > Leptopilina myrica (nomen nudum). Next base: position 27,162,257 of record CM065466.1, on the reverse strand, counting down.
TACTATGCTGGTTCAAAAGTTAATCTGGATTAACCGGTCTTCGACTTTTTCTTCTCTTCTTGTGACTCTTTCGTCTTGCCGCGACCCATCGTCGTCCTCTGTCTCTTTCATTCTCGTTTGTATTTCTCTTCCTTCTCTTCTTTTTTATTTCCTATCTTCTCCCCATAGATTCTTCTTCTTCTTCGTTCTTTTAACCTTCTATTATTTTTTCCAGTCAAAAATCGAGGATGTTCGCAAAAGGCGCGAGAATTTATGCGTATAAGATTCACATTCCAAGCGGGGATATATACATTGTTTTTTCCAACATCGGGACCGTACCTGGTAGATTCAATTTGTAATTAGATCTCACTTCTCGTTAATCACATTGAGAGTTTGCAGGTGCCGTATATCTGGGTCTATCGTTTATACTCGTTCTCAAACTAGTATTGAATGCGATTCCATAAATAATTATTGTCAACGGGAATCGTCTTTTTAAAGAGAGAAGTAGAGGGGAAAAAAGAAAATTTTCTTTTTCTACCAAGAGAGCTTTTCGAGTAATACATATTTTATCGTCGCGTCGAAATGCCGATATAATAAATCCTCCATTTGTGCAAAAGGTAGATGAATGTGCATTTTTTCGGAGTCAATTCTTTTGGTTTTAACTCACTATATCTTTCGAGAGTAATCTTCCAACGTCCGCAAAAGGCTTTCATAATTCGAGTGACTAAGGTTTATAAGTGGCTTAAGTAATATATAGAAGTAAAAAATTTGTTTCAATAATAAATCTTCTTTTGTATATTATTATTGCATATTATTTTAAAAAATCAGATTCGTCTTTCTTTTGACAATTTTTAATAAAAGAGAGAGATTTTCTAACCATTCCTCATCCCACCTTACATGAACTACCGCTTATAATATAATTTCTTGTGGAAAGGGTTGTCGTGAATATCAGTTTAATATTTCTGATGAAAGACTAATTATTCTCAGGCTTATCAGAAAAATAACAAGTAGCCATAAGTAGAAATAAAATTTCTATTTACGTGTTTTTTACATCACATAGGAAACCATTTGAGGGTAGGAATTGGTTCCAGGGTACAATGAAATACGCATTTAGCTTTTAGCTCTGCAATCTATTGAACTAAGAAGAAAAATTGAGGGGCTGGATGCTATAATGTGTTACGCACTTTGTTAAGTAAACGGCGCGTAACACGTTATAGCATCCAGCCTCTCAATTATGCAATGAGAAATCAGTGAAAAAACTAAGGGGTCGATTAGGTACCTTTTTACGAATTCTACATTTCAAATTCCTGATTAAACATTCCACATTCAGACTTCACATTCCTGATTCAACATTCTGGATTCTATATTTCGAATTCCAAATTCCTAATTCCACATTTACCATTTCAGATTCCACATTCATTTGAGACATCGAATTAAGAATCCAGAATTTAAACTGTGGAATCGGAAATACAATAGAAATGTAAGGAATCTGTATTTTAGAATATTGTCTTTGAAATGTTGAATCCGGAATATGGGTCAGAAATGTGGAAAACGAAATAAAATTGATTTTGGAATCTAAGATATAGAATTTAAAGTGTGGAATATAGAAAGTCGAATTTAAAATATGAAAACTAATTTTGCAATCTACAATAAGGAATGTGAAATCTGGATTTTGCACTGAGAAAAATGGATATTGAGCTTTAATATCTAGATATTAACGGTCAATATCTGTGACAGTCAAATACATAAACATCTTAGATGTTTAAATTTAATATCCACAGATATTGGAAAAGACATGTTCACACATAACCTCAAATTTGTAGATTATAGCAGTTAGCATCTGAGATATTAAACTATAACATCTAGATGTTATGAAATACGATCTTTTCTTAATATATAGTATATTAAGTTTTTTAACATCCATTTTTCTCAGTGTGGGATCTTTAAAATTAGATTTTTGATTTACTTATTATTATTTTTAATTGCAAAATATCATTTGGAATTCCAATTCCAGGTTTCACATTTCGTGGAGTGTGAAACCTGGAATGGGAATTTTATATGTGAAAATCGGAATGTGGAATTTAAAATATGGGAATCCGGAATGTGGTACCTGAAATGTTGAATCCATAATGTTAAATATGGAATTGGAAATGTGGTATATGAAATATGGGAATCCGGAATGTTTAATTTGAAATGTGAAATGTGGAATAGGGAATAAGTAACGTAATTAGTCCCTAGAACTTTGTTGGTAATTTAATACTATCAATAAGCCTGAAAATTGACTACAGAAAAACAATGATAAGTCTTCGAAATCTACTCTTAAGTGGTTTCTGGATCCAATGATACGGACTATACTTTTGAGGCGGTCTTTCGCGTACACAACTTATTGAACAGGATACTCAACAAACTTACAATGGTATATGTGTACGTGTGTTATTTTCATTCGCACTTGTGAGTCGGTCTTAATCCGTAGTCGCAGCGAAATGAACATTTAATGGAATCGCCAATGGTTTTACGCGGCTGCGAGGCATTAAAGTCTTAGCTGCGTGAGTGTTTCTTTCCCTACTGCTTTAGTATCATTGGCGGTAAATTAAAGCCGACCCCTCAAAGCAACCGAACGAAATTGAAAGCTCCACAACTGTATTCGCCTGAGATTCTCTTTTTTGTACAGAAGCACGCAAACGGATTTTAATCGATTCACTCAATTTCGGAGAGATCATTTGAAAATTGGATATTATTTGTGATTTAAACGGAGAAGAGCAAAATTATACATAACAACCAAAATATGCACCCAACAGAAAAAATAATTCCAAGTCAAAATTTTACACTTATAAATTTCTAAAATTCATATTGAAGGCGAAATTCATTTAAATAATCATTAACCAAAAAACCCATATTAAATTTTATTCTTAAAAAATTAAAGATTTTTTTTTAATGAAATGAATATTTAAAAAAATTATTTTATAATTCTTTGTAATTGCTTATCTAATTGTTTAATTACAAAATTTTTTGTTTAATTAAAATTTGAACAAATGAGCAACTTCCCTCACAACAAAAGGACATCCCCAGGATATAATCAAGATGTCTTTAATAAATATATGACATCCTAGAATATCCATAGGAAATCCAAACGGCCGCTTTGTAGGATATTTTAGGGATATCACTAGGACGTCCTTGAGATATCCTCAGGATACCTTCATAATATCCTCAGGATATGTAAAGGCCATTCTCAGGATATCCTAAGGATATAATAAAAATATCTCTAGAATGCCCTGAGAATATTTCTAGAACGTATACTTCAAATGCAACCGTGGACCACCAATGGCAATTGCAGAATATGCATATACGTATCACCTACTCTATATATCAACTTGCTTCCTTTCTAATTACACTGAAAAAAATGATATTGTCTATTTTGTCATACGAGTATAGTAAGAATGTATAGCTGAAACAGCAATACTATATTGCTGTTCTTAAAATACAGTATTGGTGTTCTTCACATACATATTACTGTCTCTCACATACATATGGCTGTGCATAAACAACACCGAGAACAAATTAAATGAGTTTTTCAATTTTGCTGTCCGCCAAGAGATTCAAAATTACCTTTAAAAACCCCTTAGTAACAAAATTTAAGTCAATAGAATGAAATTTAAAGATTCTTGTCCGCCATATTAAATCCGGCATTCTGAAAGTTTAAAAATAAAATTTATATTCGTAAACAGCGACCCCGAAAACCCCCGAGTAACAAGTTTCAAGTGAATTCGATAAATTTTTGTAAAATTCGTCCGCCATATTAAATCCGCCATTTTTAATGTTTGAAAATGAAGTTTATATTCGTCATCAGCAACCCCAAAAACCCCCAAGTAACAAGTTTCAAGTAAATTTGAACAATTTTAAAAAATAAGTCCGCCATATTAATTCCGCCATTTTGAATTTTGAAAATCTGAAATCAGATTTGTAGTCAGCGACCGTGAAAACCCCCGAGTAACAAGTTTCAAGTGAATTCGATAAATTTTTGTAAAACTCGTCAGCCATTTTGGATCCGCCATTTTGAATTTTTGAAAATGAAGTTTATATTCGTAATCAGCGACCCTAAAAACCCCCGAATAACAAATATTAGGCGAATCCATTGACTTTTGGGCAATTTGACAAATTTTGCCCTAAATTTTCAAATTTTACTTTAGATTTGACGCCATATTGGTCAAAACCTTTAGAAAATGTACCTTTGGTTTAAATTGTCAACCGTTTTATTTATAATTACGTATCTTGAAAATGAGCAAAAAATTTTCACGAGTTGGGCGTTAATGGGTTAAAATAAATAATTAGCATATGAAAGAAAATTTGCTTCCGAGGTGTAAAAATTAAAATTCAGTTTAAATATACCGTGATTTTTAGAAAATATGTGAAAAAATAAATTATTACTGCATCCCTTGCCTCAATCCTTTTGCAATTTGTTGATGGGTTCTGTTATTAAAAAAATAATATTTCCAAGTGTATAGAAATATCTTCCAAGACAAATTTAGTTCAATTTCAGGGAATTTTGGAAAATCTGTGATAAAAGAATCTATATCACTGTTTTTTACGATTTTATCCTATCGAAAGTCGTTTTAAAAGTCTTTTGCGACATTAAAATAAGTAATTAGTAACAGTTATCATCAATTAAATATATTGTCAAAAAATTGTTCGATATTATAATTTAAACTTTTTATCAATACAAAGTTTGAGAAATTTTATTAAATTTATATGAACTTACAAAATAATAATGATTTATTGGAAAAATTACTATATGTATTTACCATTTCAAACTTCAGTCGAATAGAGGCACGGCATCATATGAGGTTTTTACCCAATACATTTCTGTTGATGAATGAATGAAGTGAAAAAAGAATGACGGTATGAGTCGAAAAAGTTGAGGAACCGTCCAATCAATTATTGTTTGTACTTATACCGTCATTATTTTTTAATTTAGTCAGCGTCATTTTTTAAATTAGTTTATGACGTTACAAGCATTATTGGGTTAAAGAACTTGGATCATTTTGCGTCAATCATGACACGCGCTAAAAATCACGCGTGGGTTGACAAGCCTTCTTTGTGTTTTCAGGCAAAATAATCATTTTAATCCAACTCCTCTTTTTTTCGTTCGTCTTCTTTTCTTTACCTACTGCTGAACAGTTACTTTAAAACCCAAAGGCGGCATTTTTTATAATTTAATTTTTTAATGTGAAGTTAAGTTCGAAAGAATTAGATACAATAAAACTGAATTTAAATAATCATGTTTCTAATTACGATTAAGTTTACGCCGAAAACGATATTAATCTCTGTTCTTCAATTTAATTATTAAATTAGAAAATATAAAATTAAGCAGCCCTACAAAAAATTGTCTGTGTTCGGGAATAGAATGGGACGCTAAACTTTTAAGCACATAAGTTCATCTAAACACATTATTGAATAAAAGTTTGTATACGAAAAAATAAATAAGGTTCTTTTAAAACAAAATTCGCAAAAACGTTCTTCCTTTTCTTGTAATTCAGACACTTTTTCCCTCTTAAAAAAATTAAAAATTAGTATCATATGTTATGTCGCAGAAGGAAATTGAACCTATCTTAAATTATTTGTATTTAAATTGTCCGGCATCGGCGATTTATACCTGATTTATTCACAGAGCGGAAAACTCTAATCTTAAGGAACATGTTATAAGAATAGAAAGAGGAACTGTTATTTATTTTTAAATTTGTAATTGACAATTTATTTGAATCCTTATACACGGAAAAATGTAAGGTGCACATGCTATACCTTTAAAAAATGTATCCAACAATTAACTTCACTTCATATAAAAACAATAGGAAATAATAAGTGTGAAGTAAATTGAATAGTAAAATTTTTAGACAGGGATAACAAATGCACCGAAAGGTGCAGATACTGTCCCAAACATTTTTCCGTGTATAATAGAGAGAGAAAGGAAACAGATCTACATATCTATTTGGAACACTGGAAGAAATTAAAATTCGTAAGAAAAACAGTTGCGAACATAACTGTGATATGTTTTCAGGTTATTTTATTTGTTCGATCTAACTCGTAGAAAAGCAGCTTGGTTTGTAGTTGAAATCTTCTATGTTCAGGCGAAAGATTCTTGGTGATGATTCACCACAATTTAGATACGATAGAGATCGTAGGGGTCACACGAAAATAAAAAGAAGTAGATTCGGTGGAGATTTCTAAACTAACGCGAATGACATGCGAAGTTGATTTGGTGGTGACTTCTGGGCTATTGAACTTGAAGAAGTTTCCTGGACTGGAGTCAAAGGTGACACTTGGGAACAGCGCACAACCAGTTAACATGGTGACGATTCTTGGACTATCCTATTCGGCAAGAGTGGCACCTGCTTTTAAAGGTTCCTTTTGCAAATGGAACTTTGTTCACAAAATACAGATGACCATATTTGGTATCTACTATCGGATTCAAATTTTAACGTCACAAAATTGACAAAATATTATTTTATAAATATGAAATACGTCGCGATGACGTGACATATAGAATATTTTTTGGATCATAAAGTTTCTAATAGTGGTGTAAAAATAATGTCAGTATTGAAATAGAAAGTAGAATGGAGAAAGTGAAAACATGAAAAACAAGTAGGATGTAGATAGTAAAATGCATCAGAGGATAAAATAGAGGATGGATGTGGAATTTTATGACAAAATGATAACAAATGTTTTATTTCCGTTTTTACTGACATGACTTTCCGACTGGTTCGGATATAACACTGGGAGTATGAAGTGTGTTTTGAAGTTGTTGAAGTGAAATGATTTATCTCTCCCATTCCCTGAACGAAGATAGGTGCAGGGGGCTTTCAAAGACTTGGCTTATGTGTTGAGTGTACATATATACAAGATCTATCAACATGAATGCCAAGACCTCCCTTAAGTGCTGTTTGAGACAACAGGGTGCCAGGAGGTCACCAGTTAACCGTTACAGTTATGTCACGCCCACTAGTTATTCGCTACTTCGTTTTCACAACGAGCAAATTATAAAACAATGAGACAAACCTCCAATTTTGTTTCATTGACTTTCACCTACTTTTCACACTTGAAAAATTCGTGCAAGCTCTAGAAAATAAATTCTAATTTTAAAATAGTATTTTTAATTTAATTCAAGTTCCTAAGAAACTGTTTAGTTCTAAGAAAATGAGTAAGTATTTGGGTTGGCTGGTTATGATTTTTTTTCTTGCTGCGATTTGCAGTTTGGAGAGCGCATTAAGTCGACAATAATATTTTAATGGGATAGAAAAAAAATTGGGAAAATGACATTTGCGACAAAAGCAATAAAATAAAGGTAGAGACGCTCTAATGGCGCAATTCTTCAAGAGACTTTGCAGCAGCAGCAGAAGCAGCAAAAAAGTAAGTAACTATTTTCTTCGGACTTCAGCCAGAAGGCAAAAGAGACGGAGAAATTGGTCCGCGCGCCAAGTTGCAACGAATATAATTATTTCGCCTCGATGACTTCTTGGGAGGTTTACATTCGCAAATGCCACACATACATATATTGACATTGAGATAATAAAGTAATAAAACAATGACGATGATTTACGTGGTCCTACGGCAACTCTTCCAAAGTAAATTCTGTGCGCGTGTCGGGCATTGCGGAGGGTGCGATTTATTAGTTCTTAGTCGACACATACGATGAGACTAGATGCTGGGGATTATTTATTTACTCTGTACGATTCACCGCCTACGAATGACCTCGAGTTCCACCTTGAGAAGATTATTTTATTATTTCGCATCATTGTGAAGACACTTTTCTCCCCGCCTAGTGCCAAATGGCTCTTGCAAGTGTTGCACACTCGGTTGGTGTATGTGCTTCTTGAACAGTGGCCTTAAGAGCAAGAGGTTTCATCATTCTTTCACAGACCTACATGTCTGCTTCGAAATTTCCTTTTTCCAACTGATTTTTGATTTCAAATGTAAAACTTTTATTTTGAATACGTTTTCTGATCAACAGAAAATAATCAAAAAAATAATTTAATTTTGGAATATTATATCAATAAAATTTATTTATTAACAAATATTTATAAAATACCGTCCATGAAGAAACAACGTACTTCTTCTAAAAGTATGGTCACATTTAAAACGTCAACTGACTGAAACATAATCAAAGCAATTTTTTTTGCTAAAGATGCAGGAGTAATAGACACATTCCACATATTTTTTATATAAATAATCGATCTAATCATATTTCATTTCTAATCTAATCATATTCTTGCAAAAATGGATTTTATAAATTTAACCTTTATTATATTTAATATTGTTTATAAATTTAATTGCAATAGTTTCGTCCAACCACGTATATTAGTGGAAAATCCACAGCAATTAAAAATAGTGGAATTATTTGCGAATTCGTGAGTAAAAATAAAGAAGTTTTGCGAAAAGAGTTTCCTGTTTTGGTAAGAAAAAAATTTTTATTTCAATAAAGTTTGCGCAATTCATTTGCTTGTGTGTTGTTTGCAGACCTTGCTACCTACAGCAGAATCCTTTCGATTTCTTTTCAAGTGTATAGAGTACGAGACCGTAGATCACATTTGCCACGGTCTCACGCTATCTTCAGCAGATGCTACCAACGAGTCTTTGAAGATGGCAGCGAGTATTACAGAAGAAGACAATTTCAAAGACAGACAGACAAACCCTCCAGGGTGTAGAGTCATTGTTAGTTGAGTATTCTCTCATATACGTTCATCTTTTCATTTTTGTCATTAACGCGCCATCGTCAAGTGGACACGAACGCAGCTTGAGAGAATATTTCGCACTCGTACTTCGTCTTGTGTACTTGTGATTTATGCATAGCGTACATTATGGTTGTCCTTCAATGAAAGCTAAGTTGCAACTAATTAAGATCGATGAATGGAACAGAGAAGTCATCAATTTACTTTTAGTGATAATTCGGTATGCATTAAATAACTCAAGGATTTCAGATTGGATTGGGACTGTTTTCAAAAATATTTATTAGATATCTGTATTTATTATTCTACTTCCGTCTACACACCACTTCCTTAATCTCGACCCTAATTCCTGGTATTACATTAATTTTCACTGACGCATTAGAAAGCGGAAACATCCGACAATAGACAGGACTTTTCATCAACTCGTCGCTCTCTTTCACTCGAGCGGTTTCAACTGAGATATACCACTCACTTAGAGCATTTTGCGAGTCAGCCACCCACGTCCGGTAGATTTCGCCAGACATGGAAACTCTCTCTCTCTCTCTCTTTCTCTCTCAATATAGTTGAAGAATGCGTGCGATCAAAGATAACTACACGAACACTTATTTGCAAAATTATACTTTAAATTTCTCCTTCCTCAAATTTTACTTTTTGGCAAATACTTTTGTCAAAAAATTTCATTCTTTCTAAAAATATTGAAATATTAAGAAGAAACTTTAGAGAAAGTTTATTAGTAAATGGTTATGAAAATAATACTAATCTATTAAAGTACATGAAAAAATACACCTACTCATTTTTTATTAATATTTTCCATGTGAAGAGATCATTTTTCATAGATTCATGTTTAAGAAGATTCAATGGATTGGAGTAAAAAGTGTGATGATGGTAGAAAACATGCTTGATAGAAAACGAAGGTAGATTGAAGAACGTAGAGAGTGCGCTTGAGAGAGCGAGACGAAAGTGAATTGCTATACTTTGCTGATGGTAATAGTGATGGTATTAGTGGAAGTAGACAACGTGGTCTTACTAGTAGTAGTAGTAGTAGTAGTTGCGGTCGAGTAAAGTCTCCATATATACCTATATTCCTTTACCATTTACTATCTAGTGAGCCGAGAATTCTCTTGTCAGTTTTTCCAAAACCACATCAGTCTCAAGTCACCGCGAAACTTCCAGATACTCATCATAATTACAATTCAAACAAAAGCCACAAATTCGATCCAATGACCTTGGTATCCATAGATCGTGAACCCTAACCACATGTCCCACATCCTGCCTGTTAACAATTTAGCAAAGATAAATAGACACACGAAATTAAAACACTTAGTTACAAATTCAAATCCTTATTCGTTTGGTTATAACAATAAGAGTTTTAGAATTTTTAAAATAGGGCACGATACCCAATAACAAATTTCATCCTTTAATTTGTTATTTGCTAAAGATAATAACTAATTGAAATAGCAAACTATTTCAATTAGTAATCGAAATTCTTATTTGCAAAAAAATTCAGATTTAACTGTTAGTTAAACAAATTTAAGGTTCGTCAGATAATGAAATCCATTTTAACGATTGATGATTGATTGATTAAGGATTTAATCTTTAATTAACTATTAATCGGTAATTATGAAACTGTCCCTTAATTAAATACAAGAACTAAAAATAAAGATCTCATGGTAAAACGTTCATTTACTCTTTTAAAGATAATTTATTATCTATAGGTACATAGTGGACCCTTTCTTAAAACATTGTTGATTCAATGCATTTGGTTAGAGGGTATTTTAATTTAGAAAAAATAATAAAATAAAACAATATTTTGAATTTTGTACAATAGATGTAAAATTTCAATTCAGTGAACTTAGAAACCCTCGCGTAAAAGATGTGAAAAATCCTTCCGATCATAGAGGGGTCAGAATTTCTCAAACAGATCACTTTAAAAAAAATATTTTTTATTTTCATCCAAAATAATTTTTTTTTACTCCTGGTAGAGTAAAAGAAAGACCCTGAAAATTGTAGACCAAAAAAATTTTTTTTGTTAATGTTATTAACAATTTAATTTTTTTGTAGTCTTAAATTAAAAAATTTTTTTCTCGAAATCCAGTTGACCGATTTTAAAAATTCAAAAGGGGTTTTCTTCTTCTTGAAACAAAGTATTTAAAAATAATTTTTTTTTTAAATTAATTTTTAATAGTTTTTTATATAATTTGTTTAAAATTGTTAATAACAAATTGTGTTCTGCGCCTCCTAGAAAAAAATAAAAATTGTATTGTATTGCCAATATCCCCCTGTGAAAAAAAAACGTTTAGAAGAAAAATGTACATCAATTGCAAAAAAAGTTATTAAATAATTAGTGTCGCGATGCAGAGCGATATATGACTCGCAAGCACGGCTCTCATGGCACCTGTGCGCACTGGCGCTACACTATAAGTTTGTACAAATTCTAACAGTCTCAACATTTAAGGAAAAAGTAATACAGTTTAATTATTCGTATATTTATAACATTTTGTTTAAAAAATACTAATATTACAATATACCTAATAAAATAACAATATAATTATATATAGAGTTTAACGTCTTGTATCGCTTTGTACGGCCGCGGTTATTATTTACTAACTTTTTTCATAATTAACGTAGGCAGATCACAATTTGTTATTAACATTTTATAAACAAATTATTAAAAAAAACTATTAAAAATAAATTTGTTTAGACACTAAAATTATTTTTAAATACTTTGTATTATAAAGAAGAAAATCCGATTTATTATTTTTAAATCGGTCAACTTTATTTGTAGAAAATTTTTTTTATTTAAGTCAACAAAAGACTAAATTGCCAAGAATATTAACAACAATTTTGTTGTTCTAGAATTTTTAGGGTCTTTTTTTGTACTTAACGAGGAGTAAAAAAAATTATTTTCGAACTTTTTATAACAACGACGGTGAACGAAATAATTTCAGATTCGAAATTTGAAAAACTTTAATGATTAACTATTTTACTAATGAGTTTTCATTTATTATTATTTTCGAAAAGTTTTTTAAAATTCTTAGCAAAAATTAAATTGATTTTATAAATAATAAAATTGTTCGGAATACTTCAAATTCTTTAATAAACAATACACCGAAAAAAATAAAATCTCAAAGTGAGAAGAAAATTTCGCTTAACAGTTATTTTTACATTTTATTTTCAATATACGAAGATTCATCAACAAAAAAAAGAATTTTTTTAGATTTGAAAGTTTTTTAAATAAAAGATGAATTTTAATTTTTCTTCATTGATTGGAATTATTCCTCTGAAATTAAAACAAATTTACATTAAAATGAAGATTTTTAAGTTTCTTTTGTATTTCTGAACACAGCTTCAAATTGGTTAAAAAATGATATTTAATAACAAAATATAAAGAAAAAATCCTCTCAATTTGAAAAGAAGAATTTAATGCCCACATATAAGAGGAAAAAATGCTGCAAAAGAAGAGGAATCGTATAAAATTAAAAATATTTTTTTGGGTGTAAAATTTACAGAAGAAATCTAACTATTTTCAATATAATTTTAATAAAATTCTTTGAAATGATTAAATTATTTTTCTAAATAGTAAAAATATTTGTAAGAATTTAATTTTTTGATAGGAATTCAATTATTTTTAATACATTTTATTAAAATTTCTCGAAATGATTCATTTATTTTAGTGTAATAAAATTTTTCTAAAAAATTTAATTATAGGTACTATTCTAAAAAATTTAATAAATTGATTTACAAGATCAATTTTTTAATTAAAATTATTTTAAAAAATTTTAAATAAAATATTTATAAAATTCTATTATTTATGGGCCAAAATAAGTGAAACCGGCCACTTGGAAAATTTCTGTTTCCAATTTTTAAGTTATCTGTGATTTTTGGTAGATATATGAGTACACTTTTTCCCCCTGAAATATTTTTCAAAAAAAAATTATTTTGGAAGTAATCAGGTGTTAAAGTTTTGGGTCATTTTATTTTCATTTTATTATTACTTTGAAACAAATAAAGATAATGAAGTGAATTTTTTTTAAATTAAAGCTTAAAGTCTATACTTCAAGGATTAAATAAAGCGATTGCTAAAAAATGAAAATTTATAATTGTTTTTAACAATTATTTTAAACAATTGCAAATTGAAGAATGTTCTCAATGTTTTTGAAAGATTAAGTTACGATGTATTGATGCGCAAAACTCCAAGCATTGAAATAAGAAAAAAGAAAAATCAGTAACCTCCAATATTATAGAAATTATGTAGATTTTTTTGACAAAATGCAGGATAAATTCGACTCGAATTACTGGAAAAAGATAAAATTTCAAACGAATAAAAAAGATCGTCTTTTGTTTTGTTAGAAACTTCACGCTTTCAAGCGGTTTTTTAAGATTAAAAGTGGATTTTTGCCTGCATTTTGTCAAAAAAATCTACATAATTTCTATAATATTGGAGGTTACTGATTTTTCTTTTTTTTATTTCAATGTTTGGATATAATACAATTTTTATTTTTTTTCTAGGAGGCGCAGAACACAATTTGTTATTAACAATTTTAAACAAATTATATAAAAAACTATTAAAAATTAATTTAAAAAAAAAAATTATTTTTAAATACTTTGTTTCAAGAAGAAGAAAACCCCTTTTGAATTTTTAAAATCGGTCAACTGGATTTCGAGAAAAAAATTTTTTAATTTAAGACTACAAAAAAATTAAATTGTTAATAACATTAACAAAAAAAATTTTTTTGGTCTACAATTTTCAGGGTCTTTCTTTTACTCTACCAGGAGTAAAAAAAAATTATTTTGGATGAAAATAAAAAATATTTTTTTTAAAGTGATCTGTTTGAGAAATTCTGACCCAGAGGTTGTCGTGAAAAGCGTAGTCTCACTTAAACTGTAGTAAAGGAGGTATTTTTGTATTTAAAAAAATTCTACTGTAGTTTCCTCCAATAAAACTTTGTAAAAGCATAAACGATTTTTCTACATATAAGACTTTATATCGGAAATTTAAAAGTAATTTTTAAAGGAAATCGCATTTTGTCTACGTAGGAATTATTAATTTGAGAAGTCACTGTTTATAAAAATTAATGAAGTTCGTTTCATTATGTCGGTCTTTGTGAAGTATCTATGATTATTATTAAAACCATTACACGTTGATAAAAGGTATCCTAAAGTCATCTGAAGGATCACATGATAACATTCGAACTAAATGTTATGTTTGGCCATGAAGGGTTCTAAAAATATGTTTTTGAAATATAAATTAAAACTATATATTTAAATACTTTAAACTGTCTTATGGACGTTCTAATGACTTGCTTGGAACGATTTTTATAACATTCGTCAGTCAGACGTAGAACATTCTATAAACATTCTAGTCTAGTCCCTAGGGAGTGAAATCCTTTTTAAATAGCGTTTTTGCAATTTCAGTAAAACTTTGTAAAATAGTTTGCAATAATTCTGGGAGCACTTTTGATCTTTGTCCACTCTATATTTCTAATGGTTTTGAATTCTGGATGTCATTGTTAGTGAGGAAGTGTGAAGCGAGGTCGAGGTTAGCTGACAGCTGCTGTTGAGCCAGCAGGACTATCTTCAAGTCGAGTGGACGCAGTAAATAAGGTAGAAAGATTTTTCCGCTCTTTCTGCCTTTAGCGGTACTTTAGATTGCGCGTCCTGATATCACGTGCGGTAGTGCCGGTAATCCTGGTCACGTGATTGCTCGAAAATTACCTTTAACGCTTCGACAATGAGGAACGGTCAATAAATTGCTCACAATTCTCTTTTTCTCTCTCCTTTAAATGGAAATAGATTCCATTTCACGATATGACTATACACAAAATCAAATATGATTTTGGATCTGAATTTATTTCCATCAATCTTGGCGAGAAAAATTTCCTCTAAATTTAAAATCTAAACGAAGAAAGTATGAAAACTAGATCCCTATCAAGAATAACGGAAATTTGAAGTTAATAAATGTTTCGCAGTCGCCGATGATGGTAAAAGGCGTGGGCCATATGGCGCGTGGGCGATCTGTCCATATTAGTGGCGACTTTGATTTTCTCTCTCTCTCTCTCTCTAGAAACAAGTCTGCGATAAGATATAGAAAAAGAAAATTTTTCAAAACAAAATGAAACATAACAAAAAAATAACACGAACAGTAAAAATTAGGTTTGTTCCGAAAAGCCGCGTGAGAAAGTGTTGCATATTAGTAAATTGTAGTAATTATCAATGTCCGAACGGATGATGCGTCCATTTCGGGATGAGTAGGCTATTAAAATGTTAATAACCATCTTGAAGAACTGATGATGCACTATATATATTCAGCGGAGGAGCAGTTTCAGATTTTAGTTTTACAGTTCAAGCTTACCGAGTCCAAGGTGAGAAATCGAAATTAGAAGTGGCATATATTTAAGGGAACAAAGACGTTTAAGAGAAATTCCAAGTAACGCCATAAAAGGATCGCGGTCACTAATCAACAATATTCTCATCCTTTCTCCCACACAATTTGGAAAAAGAAGAATAACAACAAGATGCTAGATTTTTTAAAATTCTATTTTCGTAAAGCTATAATTTCTTGTCTCCTTGCATGCGGATTATAAAAGCTCTGTGCCTTTGAATTTTTTTTGAAATCGTGATTTAGGATCATCATTTTAGATGATCAATTTAAGAGATGATTACAAATGATGTACTCATCTCGTTCAATAGAAACACTTTTGACGACTAGAAACACTTCTAGATCACCAGCAAAGGTCGGGGTCCGCAAAACTGGTTTTCCGATATCTTAAAACTTTCGAGAGGTATTTGCTAATGCGCCCCTTAAGCTCGGCGATGCTACTGAAAATGGTGTTCGGCGCGGTTCTAAAGTGTACTCAAGTTACACGTGCAAGTATATATATACATATATATGTATATCTCCCTGAATGCTCACGCGATGTGAAGATCTATCTATCCATCGTTTCCCTTGCTCTCAATCTGAAGCGCGTCAGCATTAGGAACCGTTTCGTGCGCCGGGATCAACGAACTTATTGAACCCTTTAGAGGCATTGAATTCTCGGATAGAAAATGATCATTCGACGTTCCTACCGATAAATGATCTTGTTTCATAGGGATTGATCTGATTTACGTGAGCGCACATCTATTCCAATTCTTCTCCCTTGAGTTATTTACAGACCACGAAAGATAATCATTCTGCAATTCCTAGCTCTTCATACTCAGTATCGATGATCTCCTAATGTTCAAATGACAAATAAATAAATGACAATAACATTGAAGACACCATAAACCAGAAATTTATTTTCTCCAATATAAACATTTTTAGATAAAATTTGTCAACCTTACAAAATTTGATTATTAGATCCACCATTTTGAGTTTGAAAAATCTGATAACAGATTCGTTATCAGTGAACCCGATAACCTTCCGAGAATCGAATTTCAATCGAAATATTTCAATTTTCAGATTATCCACCATATTGGGTTTGAAATTTTGAAAAGTATGAAGTTTAAAGCAAATTCGCTGGACTGTTAATTTTCTCATCTATCCTATTGGAAAATGGGTAAAAGATGTTCTTTTGTATGTTGGATAGTTCTACTATTCTTTTTTACAATTTAATGTTTTACATTTATCTTGCCTCGGAGTGATCGACTTTTTCATCGTTTTATTAATTTATTGGCCAAGTGATAATATTATTACTATATAATAATTATAACGTTCTTTTTTATTTTAATTATTTTTTAATAATTTTTATTTTAAGGCTTTTAGGCAATTCTAATATTTATTTTGACATTTTAATTATATTTTTAATTTGTATTGCACCCAAAACGAATCAACTATTTTACAATGAGTCAGAAATAGACGTTATTTACAATTTCAGTTTAATAATTTTAAGGGATTACGCCACCCTGAAATTTTCAAAAAATTAATTTTTTTGCTTAATTTCAAAGTCTATATTCTAACGAATATTTTGAGATGTCTCCGAAGTCAATGTCTCACTAATTACGAAAGTTATGATCATTAGAAGTCAGCGCGGTAGGGACGCGCCGAGAGCTGCTAGAAGCCGTCTGGCGCCTTAACGATTTTCCATTTTCGAATGGTCTAGGGGGCCCTTTCATGATTTAGAAAGGGTCCTTTTCATTGTATCCCTTCCTCTGAAATAGAAACTCTTTTCTAAAAGTATTTTGCACCTACGACAAAGGAGGCCAGAAAATTAAAAAGATCTCAAAAGAAGGAATCGGAGGACATTCTTTACATTCTAGGAGTAGAGTATTATGGCCCAGGAATTGCTGATTAAATAGTAAGTTCAAAATTTTTCAAGTTATAATACACTAAAGTACATTTTCTGCTTTTTTTGCCTTTTTCTCGAAACCACAATTTTCGAGATGGTGTACACGCTGACTCAAAAACTATTCAACCGATTGACTTGAAAATTAATATACATCTTCCTTAATAGATTTTCCACAGTGACGTGGGATTTTTTCGATTGAATAATTAATAAAAACCCCTTAATAAATTATGAACCAATGCTTTTCGCTTCGTTTAAAAGGCTACCAAGCCTAGGCATATAAATTTATAAACTTGATATTTACGTCATTGAAAAGCTTGTTTCATTACCTTTCCAACGATATATTTAGTTATGCTATTATCTGCTTCCATATTAATTTTATAAAGAAAACTTGAAGAGAGTTTTTATTCAATTGGCCGCAATTTTGCTGATTAACATTAAAAAGGAAATTTTTTAAAATTAAACAAATAGGTTTCATTCTTTGAACATTCTGAAGAAAAAGAGACTAGACCGGCCAAAATATATTGATTTTTGTGGACTTTACATTAAATTTACGAAAAAATGTTTTTTTTACTTTTTAGAAACAGCAAGTTTGAGTGCTTTTAAAAATGGTTTAATATTATTATTTTGAAAAGTCAAATATATGGTTTTTTTCGTCTTTTCGTCTACTTTAACCCCAAGGAGTTCCGGAAAAAAATTTGAATTCCCTTTTTTAAAAGCCTTATTTTTGGAACATCCTTCCAGCAAGACGGGCGCTTGGACGTTCTATCATTAGAGAAGCAAAAGAGAATCAAATTGATTTTCGATTGCTCCTCGAATAATTCTCTATTTATTAAAAATTTTTATTTTCTATGATTTTCCTTTGATCCTCTATAGTAATAGATGAAAAACTGCGTCATCGCTGCATGTTAAAACTTGTCTGAAAATTGTTTTCGTATATCTGTTTTAGTAGCATTTTTTATCATAATTTCAGAGAATATTAACAGTTTTTTTAAATATCAATGAATTGTTATCACATTTTTATGTAATATAACTTCTCTGTATACTTGTTACTAAATTTGTTCAGTATATTACGAAAATAATTGTTACGGCCGAACTCCGTAACTTTTATATCATAAATAATTATTTATAATACTAAAAACTAACATCACACACAACACCAAATTTGTAAACACATAAACATTTATACAAAAACAACCCTTTGTAGTCTCACAAAAGGAACTCTCCTTTTTTTAGTTTTTTGAATATCTTAATCCAAAGCATTTTAGTTAGATGAAAATAAGTGAATTTAACATTCCTTTCAGTTTTGCAATTTTCGAGGTGAAAAACCTAAAGAAAACAATACCATATTTCTTAATAAATTCCTTTTCTTTGACAAACAGTTTATTAACCTTTTTGATAAATAGTTCGAAAATATTAAAGTAAAGTAAATTGCTCAATATAAGGAGTGGTGCATCCAAGTCACTGAACTCGGATCACGCCACTACCAAAATCTGCAAGCTTGCAGAATTGGCTTGGCAACAGCCAAGTGCAATAAACTTAATATACGATTTCCCAATTAAATCGTCTTTCAATAAAATTGATTAACATAAGGAAATCTGGGCAGTTGAGTTTAGGCCGTGTAGCTGACAGCTAGCCCAGGCAAAAAATATAAACAAATAATAGTATAAAAAAGAAGGTTGAATTTAATATATATATATATGATTAAAATAATAAAGAATAAATAAAGTGATATAATTGAAAAGATAAAAAGTAAAAGATAATATTGATCTTAAAAATAATTAAAAAATAAAGAGTTAAAAAAGAAGAATTTAAAAAATAAAAAATCTGTTAAAAAAATAAAGTTATTCATAATTTTGTCGTGAAAAGAAACGACTACATTGGATTAAAGTGACGAATCGAAGGAAGTACTGAGTAGTGAGTATTATATTTCTACTCTACGATTTACACATATTACACTTTTCATTCACACATATATAAGCACTGTTTTTATACATACACCATCATATGATTTCCTTGCACACATAAAAATTATAATTTATTTGTATTAGGTAATTTCTCGGATAAAATATAATTACAGTTATTTTCATCTTAATTTGTTTATGATTTTCATAACCTAAAAATTATATTTCCTTTTTTTAGAATGAGCTTCTTAACCCCTTCACAGTGTTTGACGTCTATAGAGGCAAAAATAATTCGTGCTTTCAGTGTGTATGGCCGCTATAGCGGCATCGAAAAAATGATGTTTAAAAGTAAACAAATCTTGCTAAAAATACCTACTCGGGGGTTTTCGGGGTCGCTAAATCCAAATCCGTTAGTGAAAATTTTTAATTCAAAATGGCGGCTCCAAAATGGCGACCAAAAAAATTTAAAAGTTTACGGATTTGACTAAAAATGTTTACTTAGGGGTTCTTGGGGTCGCTGAATTCGAATATTGAATTAAAAAATACAAAATTTAAAATGGCAGCTTTAAAACGGCGACCAAAAAAAATTATAAGTTTACGGATTAGACCAAAAATCTTTACCTGGGGGTTTTCGGGGTCGCTAAATTCGAATCCGTTATTAAAACTTTTAAATTCAAAATGGCGGCTTTAAAACGTTGACTAGAAAATTTAAAGTTTTCAAATTAGTTCTTAAAACTGAAAGTAGAGGTGTTGATATGTCTATTAACTATTAATAACTGAATAATAGTTAAGTAGGAAAGGGATCCACTACCTTTCACGTTTTTCGTCCGAAGGACACGTTTAGTTAGGGTCAAAATAACATCTTTTTATAAAATAATTAATATTCGTTAATTTCTACTTTAACAATAATATTCTACAAATTAATAATACAATGGTTACGCAGATTTATAGTTTTTTACAAGATGTTTTAAGCACATGATATGAAAAAGTGTAGGAATAAAAAAGAACACATAAATTTTCACCTTTTTTATTTGAATAACAGTACAGTACGAGGGATCAAGTATGACTAACTCTTAAATTGTAATTATTAATAATGCCATAATAATAGCCGAAAATCAAAACTTCGACTCGGGGGGTAAGGAGATGAACACATTAATTAGAACACTGTCACTGAATTTAGATTTATCATAATTAATTTCATTCAATTTAATTTACGACTTTAAATTCAAATTTAACAATTTCTTTATTTATCAGTGTTAAAGATGAATTTGATTATTTATTTAATAAAAATCCTTATTTTGAGCAAATTCAACTTTAACTGTATTGAAAGTAATTTCAATATGTTAAATAGAATAAGACTCAAAATCAAACACCTCAAGGTAAACGTTATTTGCTTTTCGGGAACAAAATTTATATTTAAAGGTAGTGGATCCCTCTCTTAGGTTTATTATTAATTCAATAACCCCGGTTAGACGGTATTTTAATTGAAAGAAGTAAAAAAAAGGATTAGGTGACAACAGTTAGAAAACCGTAATAAAACACTACTTGCAATATGATTCAATATAGAATGCTCTTGTTTATTTAATTCTAAAAGATTAAAATATTGATTTAAAATAATGATACAACTAACAAGAATTTTGCTAGATTCTAAATTCTTTATGTTTATTAAAGCATAATAGTTAGTATTGTGAAACATTCCTTTTATAAAATACAATAGAAAATTCTTTTTTTTATGCGTAATAATAATATGACATTTATGATATCCAATAGTTATTATTTCTTTTTGTTTATAAAATAATAATTGTTGTGCCAATATAAATCGTAATGTGTAAAAGTGTATAAATGTGTTAAGTATGTAATAATTAATAATCAACTCACCAACTTATAAATCTTTTATTTATATTAGAGACAGAAAAGTCTCCTGTTACCCTTTATAGGTGAATCACTCAGATTCATACCTGTAGTATACTCCTTATCAAGATTTTCTCTTCCTTGTTTCTTTAATTTCTTTTATTCTTCAATAGTTTTCATTCCTTCTTTTTAATTATTTATTTTCAGTTTAAGACTCTTTGCTTATCTTAATTCAAAATTATATCAAAATTGATTTTAATATTCAAAAATCGGGGTCACCGATTTTGAACTTTTAATCAGCTCTGATATTTGCAGTAAAGACAATTACAAAAAAATGCTTTTATAATCACGAGATAGAGGTTTGAAATTTAACACTCTGTCTTCCCTTTTAAATGAATCACTTTTATTTATTTTTTAATAATCACTATTTTCTAGTAATATTTTCTTTAAACAATTATTTTTTAAATTTAACTTCTTTTTAACTTTAATTCCTTTTCAATGATATGGTAAATCACTTTTCTCACTTTATTTCTTTAAAATTGCTTATTTTTCATATATAATTAAAAAAAATCATATAAATTATCAATTCACTTCAATTCGATTAAAATCAATTAATCAATAAAACTTCAAAATCAACCCTTATTTCTGGGGACAAAAATATAAGCTTCCGCCTTTTGCGGGAAATAAATTCACAACTATATATAATCAACCGCTTTGCGGAAAAAACAAATTATTAAAACTCTCTACCGATTTTCGGGAGGAACACTTAATTCTACGCAGCTTTACTGCGGGAGGAACAAATTCGGACTCATTAGTTAAAACGATCGAAAGTATGGATCACACCTTGAAATTAATTTAAAACGATAGAGTGGGGATGCCTGTGCACACGGCTCGCCAAACTTCGTTGTTGCCAGGCAATCTTTTTGCAAGCTTGCAAATTCTTCAAAATGGCGTGATATAGTTCGATGCTCTGTATCATCTATTGCCAATGTTTGAGTGTATACTTTTTCTTGGTATTTTATCAATACAATTAAAAGTCTTTTCTGTGGAAAGTAACTTATAACAAAGTAGACAAATTCCTTTTGAAATAAGAGTGATGTCCATATTCTTTCAATCAATTTTACAATTATAATTTTAAAATAATATTGAATATTATTGGGAATGAAATCCATTGAAGAATAGTTATCGTTATTTTTAAATTTGGATAATATAATTATGAAAAAATAGTTTTAAGACAAATTAATTGATGAGTTAATTATGTAAATATCCTCTTATGTCCTGATTATATGTCTATTGAGTACTTAATTCTATTTACAAAAGTCCCAAATTTATAATGAAATTATATAATATAACAAATTTTTAATTAATAAAAAAATTAAAAATAGTTACGGAGTCATACGTAACAATCAGAAAGCCGAAAGGTTTGATTACCCCAGAAGAATCAGACAATTTCTTTGTCGTGGTATACGCCCTATTACACTATCAAATCGAGAATGAATAAAATGGCCGTGTCCCGAGTCGAAATTTAGAGTCGAATCAAAGTCTGCTAAGACCTACTTTATGGAGGATCTAGAAGAACCTAAAGAGGCTTTAGTTATGTTGTTACAGGTTCGATTTTAGATCGTATAGGGTCTACATAAGACCGTTTTCGCTATCTATAAGGCGTTAAAGAGGTCTTAATTTAAGGTCTCTTTAGAGCATACTAAGTACTACACACTACAGCTTTTAGAATTCGCGCTTGCGCAAACAAGAAAGAAAGTACTGTTAATATTGAACAAAGAATCCAATTTGTTTTATTAAATTTGTTGTTCTCTTGCATTTTACTAAAACACAAGAATACAACTCGGAACACAAGATGAAAACAAGAAACTTTATTTTTTAAATAAAAATAAACACTATTTTTAACACTACAATAAACACAAAGAATATTTAAAATGAAAAAAGTTAAACTGTTGTTTATTTATTACATTTTTAAATATTATTGTCCTGGCAAGCGCGGTTTGAGTGTATATCTCTCAAATGCTAGAAAGCAACTGACGCTTCAAGGCATTTCTTTGAAAATTTCCCTGAAAATTCATAAAATTCCTAAATATTTCTCATAGAAATGTTTGTAAATTTCTTTCTTACCAAGTATATATAAAAAAAACTTGTACAAAAAATGCACAAAATAGACGAGAAACCTTTATGGCTGGTCATCCTAAGTGAAACCAGATGTGTCAAACTTTTCAAAACGAGAAAATATATCTAAAGTTCTTGCTCAAGAATGAAAATATTTAACTGTACACAAAATGATTTTTCTAAGAATATAGTTTTACTCTATATTTATAATTTAAACTTTTAAATAAATATAAAAATCAGAATATCATAAATATTTAATATTATTAATATAATTCTTCCTTATATTTTAATTTCAATATATTATGTTATAAACATAATACAATATTAATAATATTAAATTAATTTGAAATTTTATTATAAACACTAAAAATTTAATGTTTTTTAAATTCACTGTAAACATTTTAATTTTAATCTATACCTTAAAAATATAGCAAAATATTACTTATATGAATTTGTCCAGTTAAAATTGATTAAAAGTTTAAATTATAGAAGTAAATATAACTATTTGCTTTTGTATTTATATATTTACAAACTATCTATTATAAAAAATATGTTTGTAGTTGTAAAATTAACTCAAGTCTAACATTCAGTAAATAGTTCCTAAGTATTACTTTGAACTTAAAGCGCAGACGCAAGTCTCAACTGACAAATGCAGGATATGAAAAAAATCTTGAAAGTATCTAAAAGAATATAAAATGTTGTTTCAGGACTTGTTAGATTTTAGGGAGAACTAATTCTAAATATGCTCTTGGACACAGCAGAGTTTAAAAGTGTTTAAATATCCTTTACTAGGTCTTAGTAGACTTTAAGTAGAATTTAAAGGATCTAAACGTACTTATAAAGAAGTTAATATGCTCTATTAGATCTTAAATCAATTCTAAATTTCGACTCGGGGTACTCGGCAACCAGACAAGTCATTTCATTTTACTTATAGGTGAGTCCCAGGCGTACTAGACTATTACACTTTTCCCTGCTGGATTCAATCGTCGGTTGATAAAACAGAACACCTTATTACCTATAGTCACCAGCAATTCTCTTAGGGTCTTTAATTCAAAATATCCGCTGCCAGTATTTTGAAGAAACGAAAACAACAAGTAATTTTCATCTTCCTGGTGCTCTTGAATATTCGACTAATGACGGCGTTCACAGAGCAACAGATTTCGAATGAACATTTTCTTGATATCCATAAAAATAATAATATGGGAAAGGGTAGAATGCTTTTTCAAGTTTTGTTATTATTGCAGATCTGACGAACTAGCAGGTTTTACTTATTTAATTTAATTTCAATGTATTAATTGTTCCAGTTTACAAAGTGTAATTTATATTTTTTTCTGAAAAAGAAAAAGATTTTTGTTTGGACGGTTTACATCTCAAAACTAAATTCCATTACAAAATAACGATCAGTTTTTTAAAAGTTGATGGGCTATTTTTGTAATAACCTCTGAGTAAACACTAAAGACAAATCCTCCAATATTTTATCGGGATGGAAAATTAATTAAGAAAATTACTTGTTTATAGTCCTTGGGAAACATGTGCAATTTGTGGTATTCACACATTGTCAACCCTTGGGTTTTGCAAGAAGCGTTTAAGTAACCTGGTGACACGTTTGTCGAGACGTTATCGCAAACGATGTGAAATGTGTGACGACAATGCATTCTTGCATTGCCATAAGAGAGAGATGGAGACTCACAAACACGACCTTAAAATATGTAATGCGTTCCTTCACACTAAGGCTGTAAAAGTGGCAGCAATAAAAGCTAGCGTCTCTCACGAGAGAGAAAGAGAGTTGCGGTCTTGAGATAGTGTTTTAAAATGATCGCCAATTTTATCATCGTCAATGCTAACCTCCAGCTAAAGGAATCGTTGCATTTATCCTCGGTATGAACCGATTACAGATGAACTTGCTCATTCTATGTAAAACATAACATAAAACTTGTATTTATTTAATGGAACAGTTGTTACGAATTCCTCAGTTTAAAATAGCAACAAAGCTTGCAAAATATAGAGAAGGTGTTTACTGAAAAAGCGTCGACTTAATTTCCTGTAAAATGAAGAGGTATAGTAACGTTTCGAAACTAGGGTTCAACTTTCGTCTCTTTGTTCTAGCAAATAAAATTTTTCATATACACAGAAATTAACCGAAATTTTAAGTTTTTTGTTAAATTTAAAATTGATTGCGAAATTTCTAGGATGAATTGTAATGTTATAATTTTAGAAATATCAAAATGTGAAAATTGCAAACTTCCACCTTCTTTATTAAATTCATTTACTACCTCGTGTATTCTTTTTTATTAACACACAAAATGGTATCCTCTAAGTATCGATAGTAGAATAAGATTTCGAAGAGAGTATTACTAATGATTCTGATACTACTGAAGGAATAGGAGAACCCACAGGGGTTCCAAAATTTCATTTGTATATTTTATAATTATATTGTAAGTATACACTGTTCATGCAGAGTTGAATGTGTCATAACTGTTGTATTACTACTGTAGACCTGAAGATCTATGTCCATGGTGAAATGGATAGTGAAAGTATTTCAGAGATAAAATTAAATTTCTGACATAATAAATAACAGAATTCTTAACTACTTGACCAAAGGCCACAACAAAAAAAAACTCCAACTATTAATTCTGTAATTGGACTTTTTACTTCCTTGAATTGAAATTAAGGGAATAAAGTTTCCGATTTCGTGGTTTACATAATCGTCAAACCGCCCTAAAGTTTCTAGAACATTCAACAAATCTACAATTTTATATACCCTCGTAATGTACTTGATACTTTAATGTAAATGTACTTGACCTCTATACAATTGATTGAAAATCTGTGAGTATTCCCACTTCTATAAAAAGATCGTCATGCTTTGACGCTTCACGTGGTTATGAATGATTTTGAGGTTTACACTATGAGCGCTTTGAGAATAAATGTATCCTTTTCTGCATAATTATGTTAGCAAAAGATGCACTTATATATTCATAGCGCTCGTAGCGTGAATCTAGAAAACATCTTATATTGTTCCTTCTCACAGTGGATCCAACCTAACAAAAACATGGCCAAAAGTTGAAGGTAAATTTTAAATTGAAATAGTATGAAAATAATTATTAGAACCATTTAGATTTTATTTATTATAGTAAATAATTCTATACATTTCCTTGTAATGTAGATCGACTTACATGATAGCCTAAAATATCATCAAATTCTTGTCCAAAACGTAAATAATAGGATAAAGTTTTGCAGTGAGTAATCTAAGAGAACAACAAGAGAGAAAAATGTAAAATTACTGAATTTTTAAGAATCATCTAAGTGTACAAAATGCTAATAGCATTTTCAAGAACTTTCTCAAAACAAATATGCTTTTGTACCTGCACTGAAATATCAATTCTGACACCGCCTTATGATCAGAAACAATTCGAGTATTGCGACTGTGGAAATGTTGGGCTCCGGTATAAAAATTGCAGTATGATCAAAGCAGCAGGTGAATCAATCTCTGATATCTCATGCGTATCAAAAGGGCGAGGGTATATACACTTCTGGCGTGCACCCGGGCAATTTAGCGTTCTATATATACATATACGTATATATATATTAAGCGCGCTTGCACTAAATCAATGGCGTCGGGCGCCAGGTCTCTTGATGTTTCAAGAGTCATCTCGGTCAGTTTTTGCTGACAGGAAGTGTAAGCTAAGTGAAGGTCGAGCGTTCCAATATAGAGTAGAAGGAAAGGAAACGAAAAGAAAAAGGAGGGGAGAAAAAAAGAAGAAGTAACGAACAACGCTTCTTTGCTGTGTGGTCTTTTCTACTTGCGATGTTTCACAGTGTGGGTGTGACCGCAACCAACAACGTGAATAGGCACTTCCATGCTTCTGGGAAGGAAGAAGAGGTGGTGCCAGGTCATTCCCCGTCGATCCCCTCAAGAGACTCACGAGAGGAAATCGTGAAACGATACGCCCTTTTTCGCCCAGCCACCGTGTACACTTTGTCGTCTCGTCACTGTCAGCGTTTGTCGACTGAGAAATTCACATTGGTCCCGGTTACGTGAATTATCAGTCGGTGAATATATCATACTTTTTTCAATATTATAACGACCCGTGGTAACATCATGGGAAGTATAATAAAACTATATGTATAATAGCGAAATTTATATATACTGGACGTTTAGGCGTATTAAGATATTAGGATTGTAACGCGATTTTAATTAACTTAATAATTCGCATCAATCGGTTAAAGATTCACGTACAAATTTATTTAAATATGTTCAATAATATCATCGAAAAGAACGACTGCTGTTCTTCTCGAATTTTAGAACACACCTAGAGACCTTAAAGTTTATCATGAGTTAAAGACCTGGTGGCTCTAAGGACCATAAAAATATCTTTCGATATCTCCCTAAAAAATTTAGTGGGGAGGTCTCTTTTCAATATAATCAGGAATAAAGCTGACACGTATCTCTGATAAAAAGCGAGATAAAAAGTATAATATTCGTATACCTACCAGGAAGGTCTGAAATATTTAATAGCATTCATTCCGATCATTTGTGATATGTTCCGCATTACACTAGATTTCAGCAATGAAAGCAGAGGTTATAGATAAAAAAGAGTTCAAGAATAAATTGTAGGACTTGAGTTTCCAAATGGTATTTCTAATAAATGGTTGGTTCTGAGTTTCCAACAGTGGCTGACAGCAGAGTCAGACAGGCATGGCAGGCTATTTTGGGCTACAGCAAACTAAAACATTAATAAGAACTAATATGGATCTCAAGAAAAATAAAATTCTGCAAACCTAAGAGAAAAATGGCAAAAATCATAAGTTGATTCACTAGCAGTTCTCAACAAGTTAACTTGATGACGTTTCCTGGACTGCAGAATTCAGCAACGGTGGGACGTACAATATTCAGTTCATTGCAAGGGAATAATTTGATAACGCCACCCACTTTAATTGCTTGAGGGGTCAATTTTTTGTTATTGTTATATTATTCCTTCTCTAGGCAACTGCCTATACATTGTCTATCTAGTTAATCTGCCATTGACACTACTGGACTTAGAAACTCTGGACACAACGAAAGGAAAGTGATCACGAGCGTGAGAGGGATTTATTGATCGTGGACAGAGTCTGTCCAGAACTTAAACGAGGACTCGCTTAATCTAAGATCCGGTTGGATAGCAAGATCAGAGGTTAAAGAGAGAGTTTCCCAAACTTGTTAAGCTGATGACATCGTGAAACTCAAGAGTGGAAGATTTTCAAAATCATACCCCTTTCTTTGAGATTTTTTTCCTACAAAATTAGATTTCATTCAATCAAGTTTGGGTGTATAAATTAAGGAAAGTAAAGAAATTGTAGATTTCCTTTTCAAAGATGTTTTAGTAATGCGTGTCTTAGTTTTATTATTATGTTCCACAGATCCCGGTTTTATTACTTTTAGAGTTCTGTTTTTTTATAAGATTGGATTAACTGTCATGAGATTCATTACAAACATAAGGAAAAGACTTTGCCTGACCTGAAAGCAATGTGATTGAATTCTCCTGCTACATTCTGTTTCCGCCAATCAAGATCCTCTACTTTACACTGTAGGAGCTATCACTTGCTGAGTCTACGAGTCTAACTATAATTCTAAAAATTAAAAAAACTATTACTTTAAATTTTGTCTCCATTTAAATTCCTTTTTGATTCCACAAAGTTCTAATTTTGTTTCCATTGGATCTACTCTTTCTCTCTTATTCTAATGGTAAAGGATTTAAATAAATCTTTAATAATTTAATTCCAATTTTAACAGTTCCTCTTTCTTAAAACTGATACCTTAAGATTATACATAACCATCCAGCTATTTATTTGACAACTGTATAGTATATTTTTATTCTAAAAGCTTAAAGTCAACCTCGTAATCAAATAACCAGATATAGGTCCTAAAAACGGGCTTATTTACAATCATTTTTACACTATATTTTCATTGGATGAATAAAAAAATGTATACACGAAAAAGAATGTAATGTTTTGTTAAATGTTTTTTTATTTGTTTGTTGTACAAACAAAATTTTTGAATTATTATCACTATTATTAATTGAAATTATTTAGTTTTTAGCTATTACAACATTACCACAAGTCTCTACTTCATGGGTAAATAATTTTTCTTTTTGTTTACTCATCACTTCGTCGCATTTCTTTAAGTCTGGTGTCATATGTTCAACAAGTTCAATCATCTGTCGAGCATTAAGATAAATAACTTCGTATTTTTTGCTTACTTTTAGATATGTCTGAAAAAAATTAAAACAGGATTAATTTTTAGATATTTTTATTATTATTTCAGGAAATATAGCGTCCTATTTATTTTAGATGATATGCTCACCTGAAGTGTAAAATCGGAAGTGTCTAAAAATGCTTTTCGAGAATCCTCATTAGAAACGTTTTTATCATAAATTTTGACTCCAGTGCTTTTTATTCTACTTTCAATTTCATTATCAGTGATATTTAAAAGTTGTAGGAACAACTTGTAATTACTAAAAACTTCCTGCATATTAGCATTCTTGAAATTGAATTTTCGAAAGACAGTTTCATAACATTCATTTGCTTGATCTAAAGATGCATTTCTCAAATTTACATAATTTTCATATATGGCTAAACATTGGTCTTCACTTTCACCATTTGTATTGGCGTAAGCGTTTTGAAGAGCCTTTGTAAAAATGAACAAAACAAATTTTAACTTTTTCATAACAATATGTAGTTCTTAATTATTATTGGAAATTAATAAAAAATATTATCATTAAACAAAAATAATTTTAAATTACAATTGATTATCAATATTAATTTTATTTAATTAAAAAAATAATTAATAAAAGTTTATTAATTTGAATCAAATTTTTAAATGTTACTGATAACAAATATATTTAAAAAAATAATACTTACTCTGTTTGTGCTTGCATAAAATATATTACTATAGGTTTTTAAATAGGAAGTTTTGAATTCAGCTTTAGTTAAATTGGTTTCTAATTGATCGAGATTAGTGAATGAGGAAAGAAAGAAATTCTTCTGATTCCACAAATCGCTAACATCAAAAGAATGTGCGTTCTAGAAAAATTATTTTTCTAATCAGATTCTTAACTAAAAAGCTGTATTGAAATTTGAGTAGTTTTAAGTATTTGACTTTATCAAAAAATAAATATCTTTTAATTACATAATAATGTCATTAATTAATTAAAACCTTTAATTATAATTTTATATTTAATTTATAATTGTTTAATTCATAATTACCGATTATATATAACAGTATTTAATTTTAATATAAAACATTAGCATTCAATGTGGAACTTACCCCAAATAAGAAAAATGAACAAATAATAAATATCATTTTGAAGAATATTCTTTACTTTTGTGGATTTTTAAAATTTACTTTATTTTATGGACTTTTACGATTATTTCTTTTCTAGAAATTACAACTCTTTTTAGTAAATTTCTTACTATTTATACTAATTATAGTAAAATAACAGTTATTTTTGCTTTTGTGTACTGAAAATAAAACATGTTCATAATTAAATATAAAATATTCTGCTGTAGAAAGTAAGGTGCTTTATTGTTAAACTTATCAAATACATAAAGGTTCCTATAATAATTATACTGTGATACATTAAAATTTTTATGAAAACATTTTGACACTGTTTCGCAATTGAAATAAAAGTTAATGTATAAAAAATTTATAAGAAAATATTACAATAGGACAGGTGTTCTTTAAACTACTATTTTTAAAGAGTAAAGTTCTTTGTGCGTTTTTTCACAGCACACAAATTTCAATTTATTATTTTTTAAAGAGTATTGTATTGAAAAATTCTATTTAAAATATTTCATTGAGTAGAAGATAAAAAGTTGATAAATTGTTTGAATTGAATAATTCATTCTTATTTTTTAGTTCTATATTAAGTTTTTATGTTTTATGACTCTATTAAGTACACTTTAAAATTTGTTGAGAGTAAAATGTAACCAATGTGAGGAAAGAGAGCAATTCCACGCCAAGTGATCATAAGAATTTTTGATGATTTTAGCAATATTAATAATACTTTTTGAATTTGTAGATATTGTCAATAATGTAGAGAATACTTCCTGTAAATTTAATTAATAACTTTACTAGAAAATAAACAAAATGTCCAGCGCAACGTGCCGAGACTTGTGCAGTATTCGCTTATTGGCGATTTAAACAGTTGAAGCAGCGCCACTGTTGTGAAGGACAGCTGGTCAATGTTTCTGTTTGTTTACTTAAATTTTGTAATGATTTGAATAAAATAATTTATTTAATTGTATAATATACAGTTTATTTATTAAAATTATTATAAAGTTTAAGTAAACAAACAGAAACATATACCAGCTGTCCTGCTTATATTAGTTCCAACAGTGGCGCTGCTTGAACTGTTTGAATCGACAATGGTAGCGCAAGTTTTGTTTCAAATTACTCTACAGGTAACTGTCAAGTTAAATACAATAGCAAATTTTTTAGATGTTGGATGTTGGGAATGAAAATTTAAGAAACGTCCAGAGAATGTAGGTTTCATGAACTAGTCAGTTATTAGGGTGTCATTTTGTTTAATAACTAATACGTCAAGGAAATTAATAGAAAGGTTGTTTTCAATTTCGTAAGTACATTGTAAACGATCATTATAAGAATTAAAAACATTCAAGATTTCTCCAAGTATATCCTTAGGGATACATGTAAGAATGTCGTCGACATAACGAAAAAAGAAAAGTGGTACAAAAAATAAAATTTCCAAACAAGCTTGTTCAAGATCAATCATGACGAGATCCGCAAATAATCCTGATATAGGTGATCCCATAAGAGTTCCATAAGTTTGTTTACAGAATTTTACATTAAATTGAAAAAAGGTGTTATTGAAAAGAAAACGTATTATATTTTGAAGTTCGTCTAACGGAATATCAATTTTTTTAGAAATTGATGAATATCTTCTTTCATTGCTTTGCAACACTAATTTACATGAGCCATTTGTAAAAGGAGATTTTACATCTAAACTAATTAAAATATAATCATTAGGGACAATTATATATATTTATATAAATATATATTTATAAATGTGAAACTATTCTCAATATATGAAAGAGGAAAATTAATTAATTAATTAAATAGTCTTTAACGTCCGAGATACTTAATAAATAAGTCAAATTAATGAAAACGAAAACATTCGGACAAAGTAACAAATTTTATTTACTCCAACGTTTCGAAATCAAATCGATTTCCTCTTCAGGGAGTCTATTCAAAAAATACATACAAAATTAACAAATAATATAAACTATTTTAACAATAAATAAAAATAAATAAAGTACATATTCAAAAAATTATCTTACCAAAAAATAATAATTAAATAAACGAAGACTTAAAATTTAAACCCTGACGATGGAGTAGAGTCTGAAGTCAGAAAATAATAAAAATTGAATTAGAAAAAATCAAAAATAAAAATAAATAAGAACAAATAATAAGAACAGAAAATGAAACACAATGAGTATTATCACGTTAATTACTTGAAATAAAATTTAGAATCATTTCGTAAGATTTATCAAAATTATCTAAGTCGGTCATTTTATTTAAACTATTTTCTCCCTTTTTTTTATGAAAAACATTTCTGACAGTAATCGTTTGTTAAGACTTGGTTCAATATCCAAAATATAAAAATCATCCCATTTTATAAAATGTGGAGAAGTGTCACTATTATAATTTGTCAAATGGTTAGTAATGGCATTATGATCACTTTTTAAACAGTTTGAAGCTGCTTTCAGTAAAACAAAAACCAACTTAAAAATCTTCTTTCTATATAGGATAAATTTGTTTCAATTTTAGAGGAATAATTTTAATCAAAGAAGAAAGGTTAAAACTCATCATTTAGTTTAAAAAACTTTCAAATCTAAACAAAAATTCCTCTTTTTTGTAAGTGAATATTCGCACATTAAAAATAAAATGTAAAAATAATTGTTAAGCGGAATTTTCTTCTCACTTAAACATTTTATTTTTTTCGGTGAAAAAAATGTTATTATAGAATTTTCATTAAAAAAAATATATATATAAATTTAATTGATTTTGAAAAATTGCTCCTCATTTTCTTCTTATTTTAAAATGACTATTTTATTATTAGTGTGTTGAACTAAAATTTATTACTTTCTTAATAAAAATAAAAGTATTATTTGGAAAATTTATTTTTGATTTTGTCATTTCTAATAATAAAGAAACGAATCGTTCAAAATTAAATATTTAAAAAAAGTATTAAAAACATTTTATTGCAGTGAAAAAACTATGGTTTAAATAAAAAGAATTCGATTTTTTTTCATTCTTTTACATGATGATTTTTATCAGATCTGACAATGATTTAAAATTGTTGATTTTCCTTTTAATTCTTTTTCCAGATCACATGAATTCCCGGTTCGATTTGCAGGAAAATGAAATGATTGAAAAAGAACGTTTGGCTTATTCGCTTAATAATCTCAATATCGCAGAAGAGAATCCAATTTCAAATACAATAAAAAAAGAAACTATTGAATCAGCACCACCGGTGATCCACGCGGGTCAAAAAGTTCAGTACGATGAAAATTTTCATCTTAAAATTATCAACTTGGAAAATGAAGACTCCTCCGATGATAATATGGACTTCTTGGAAGATGCGGTTCAAATAATTCCAGATGTCAAACCACCAACTGATTTAAAGCCAATCGGTCCGCTACCACTGCTTAATTATAATCTCGAAACTATCAACATTCCAGATGAAAACTCTTCTGTTGATATTTTGGACTCAACAGAAAATGCTGTTCCAATAATTCGTGGCGTCAAACCAGTCGGTGGTTTGATGTCACGAGAAGTTATGCGTTCGTTACCAATGCGAAATAATTCTGTAACACCTACAACACCTCAACCGTTGAAACCATTCGTGTATCAACAACCAGGACTGAAAAGGAACGTGTCTAATTCAATGGTTATTCCTAAATTGGACAAATTTGCAGAAAAAAAAGATATTTCAAAGCGAGATGAAGCCGCAGGGGAAATAATCCTCTGCTGTCAAGATATTCGAAAGGTAAATGCAAGGGCTATTAAATTAATGCATTTAAAATCTGAAAAGATTCTCTCCAAATGGGAAAAAAATAATACAATAAATCCAGTGTATGAAAACATCATTCAACATGTTACCCCTCCAACTGGGTATTTAAACTTATTGTACAAAGAGTGGCTAACTCTTTCAGAAGACGAGCAAGACGATTTGTTTGAATCAATTGTCACAACAATTCAAAAATTTATTTAAAACATATAACATTTGTTTTCCCGAAGAATCGAGAGAAGGGGTTACTGCCTCCAAGTAGGATGCAGAAATCTCTTAAGGAGAGAACTCTCCTCACGTTGAGGAGAAAAAATATTTGAATTTTCAAAGCATTTTATCAAATCCTTTAATTTGGTATAAATTTGGTGCAAAATGTTTTTAATTATTAAAAAAATTAGATTCCTTTTTTTCCAACAATTAATGTATAAAAAAAATAATAAAATAATAAAAATTTTTCAAGTTTTCGTTTCCAGAAGTTGGTAACTATGTAGGTGCTAATCTTAACAAGCTCTCTAACCAATTCTTGCAAAGCTGACCTCTTTAACGTTTTCTGTTGTGGACTCAGCCTAAAATACCAACATTGTGGAAAAAACCAATGAATAGAGAAGATTGCTACTTTTACATGACCAATGTAAAGGGCTATAATAAAACTTACACAGCACACGAAAAAAAGTTCTGATCTGGGGGTCACACTATGAAGACTTTATGTTTGTTGGGTCGCTGAATTCGAATCCGATATCCATTTAACCCCATCAGAACCATTTAACCCATTTAACCTCAATCAAAAAAACTCGAAAAAAACGTGCTACGTTGCAGGGATTCGGAACCCCAGTAACGGCGGTTGAGGGTGAGAAAGCAGGCTCTCAGGCGTCGTCATCCAACAACTGCAGCTCTTCATTGGTGGGAAACTTGGTTAATGTAGAGTGCTATGCGACAAAAAGAAGTAACAATCCATCTCACAATTGTGATAGCAATCGTGATATGTTTTGTTACATTTGCTCTAAGTACGAAATTAGTTCACTGCGGAAGAACATAGATGATGACATCAAAGTCACATACAAGGAAATTTTCGACTTGAATATTGGTGAACATCTATGGATTCCTAATATAATTTGTAATTCTTGTCGAATAATGTTGAATCGTTAAAAAAAAGACAAAAAAGAAACTAAATTTTCTTGTCTAACAGAATGGAAGGAACCTCTTAGTGAGAAAGACTGCTTTTTTGTTCTAATAAGGTAAGTAAAAATTTTACTATTAAGAATAAACACACGATAGAGTACAAAACAGTGACATCTAAAAGCAGTATTAAGGCAGTGTTATTGCATAATACTAACGTCTATGCTCCTATACCCATAGCTCATTCGACTGTTAAGAAGGAAAATTGAGGCATTATTCCTGAACTGCCCAAAAAAAAAAAGTTTTTGGATTTTGTTTATATTTCGGAATTATGTTATCCTAGTAGGTACTAGTTAATATATAAATTTATAGGTCCAACCCTCCACCCCTGTCAAGAGGGTGGGGG
Organism: Leptopilina myrica (nomen nudum); assembly: GCA_032872475.1. Lineage (NCBI taxonomy): Eukaryota > Metazoa > Arthropoda > Insecta > Hymenoptera > Figitidae > Leptopilina > Leptopilina myrica (nomen nudum). Next base: position 27,126,833 of record CM065466.1, on the reverse strand, counting down.
GTTGAAATTTCAGCTTCAACTCGAACAAGCGTTTTTTAAACATTTGTAGTTTCTACTTAAATTATTCGATTAAAACAAGTGAATAGTGGTTTTGAAAGGTTTTTTGTGTACTTTTGAAATATTTTATTGATTTAGGAAAAAAAAAATTTTTATGCAAAAATTTTTAAAAATTAATTGTTTTTTGCAATTTTTTGCAAGTTCGGTAGTTTTTTTTAATCTCAAAAGAAAGCTTAGGTTTTCACCTAAAAAAAGATATAAGGTACAAAATGGGCCGAGAAGATTTGCCAAAGATATAGCAAAAGGCGTGAAACTCGTCCGTCCGTTCGCGCCCTACAGCGCGATGGCATAATTGAAATATGAAGATTTATTTAAGTTGTTAAACACAAAAATTTTCTTATACTTATTTTCAGTAATTTGACATTAGATAAACAAATATAATAATGTCCGTAGCTCTTATTTTTTATTTTTCTTATTACTTTTTAGTCTTTTTTGATGTTCCTTTTTTTATTTTTTTTTATTTTCTCGAATATTTTGATTTTTTCTTTTTAAATTGTCTTTTGGTTTTGGAAAAAGTTGAAATTCTGTGTCATCTGATATTCGTTTCAAACACAATTGACCGTTACCATTTGGACAAAATGAATGGTATTTGAGTGTTCCAGGAATAGTTTTTGCTTCCTTAAACCTTTCAGACAAAGTCTGCGTCATCTGCTCGTGATCTTTCTTCGAACTAAAAAATACTACAGTTTCCTTTAAGTTTAGTTTTGCCCATTCGTATAAATCTGGAGCATTTAAAATTTAGTTTTCGGAAGATCGTTGTAAATTAGCTCTTGCTGCTAAACGCTTTAGATTTCCTCTGATTCCATCACACGCACCTTTTCCATGTGCAGTTGCATGGAAACTCCAGTCTGCGGGAATATTAAAATCTTCTTCATGATGGAGAAGATTTATGAAATTGAATTTGTTTTTGAAATGTTGAGATGCTCCGTCAGTAAAATAATGTATAAATTTTAAAGTGAAGTTTTTTTTGAGATAGGCAATAATTATTTGCTGATAAACATAAACCGCAACTGTGTCATGCTGTAAATTATCGGAGATTATTGCCATACTAATATGCTTTATTTCGTCTTCTACTTTATAATAGACAACAACAGTAAATATTGATGCTTGATCGTTATTCCAATGCAACGCTTGAGTAGCATTTTGCATAACGTAAGCATAGTTCTCTACGAAATCAGACATAATCAAAAATTCTCCTTCATTTAAATTGTTTTTCAAATTTTTTGCAAATAATGATTGACTTTTTGCATAAAAATCATGTGCTTTAAGGTCAATAATTTTTTCACAAATTCTTTCCATAAAATCGTCACCATTTGCTACTTCTGTAACTAAAGTGGTTCTGTCTGTGTTTTGCCAATGCTGGAAACGAATTTCTTCAATGCTATCTTTATCTAGCAGATCAATTAAATGATTTTTCAACACTTCAACACCAGGGCAATTTGAACATTCGTTGAAGTTACATTTTGTAGTAGATTCATTACACATTAAAACGTTTAAACAATCACGGTAATCTTTTAGTTTTAAGTTGGACGATTCCGTCAATTTCTTAATATTTATTGCATCCAACATCAATTTCACATTCTCATGGTAGATACAGACACAAACGGTGTGAGTGCCACTTCCTCCAGCTAGAACACAATGCCGAGGTCTTAATTGTGCAAAGCGAGAAAACCCAATTTTAATATTTTCATATTCTTGTTTAAATTTCGAAAAAAGTTCTGTCAAATTGCCCAGAATTAACCTTTTTTGTACATGTTCACGAGTTCCATCTTCTTTCTTAATAGACAAGAAATCTTTCATACCAGGGAGAAGTCTACTATTTTCATCATTTTCATAAAATTGTTTTACTATGACTTCAATTTCTGGATCAAGTTTTCGTCCCTCTTTTTTTCCAGGGAACGTTAATATTCCGTTTTCTGCAACTAATTTTTTTGCTTTTCGGACTTGACGCTCGCTTGCTTTAAATTCTTTCATCACTTTTCTTCGGCTCCAAGATATTGGAGCAAGTGTAAGCAGAGCAATTTTCTCGTTTTCATTCGTGCAAGTCTGAAATTTATTTCTTATTTGCTCGAAAGTTTCTAGTTTTGACAAATCAATTTTTTTCAAAAACTTCATTATTTTCCATATCAGATAGTTCACCATCTGAATCATTTTCAATCTCTTCATCAAACTCCTCATTTTCAGTGTCAAACAAATGAAGATTTGAATCATTCTCGACTTCTGTTTGTTCTTTTTCAGGATTCTGTGGAACAAAGTTATACAACGCTTTTCTGCAATTCGAACATACTTTTGCTCCCGTCGAAAATTCAGCAAAATTTAAAAGCTGCTTATCTGTCATTGACCTTAGACCAAATGTAACATAATGTTTTTCCTTTCGAAAAGGATTCACACAAGAGGAATGGAAAGGCTTAGAAGATGACATTATTACAAAAAAAGTTTTCTTTTCGATTTATTGAGAAAACTTAATTATAAAACATTTGGAACCAAGCAGTCAAGAACTGCAAACGAGCAGAGTTAGATAGATAATTTTAAAAAAACTTAAACACTAATAAAAAACTCGAAAAAAACTTACTAGCTAAATTAAACGAACAAAATAAATGTAAAAAACTAAACAAAAAGAAAAAAAACTGTTTTTCTAATGAAAAAGTATACACTGCAAAAACAGCAGAGTAAACGAAAGTAAAATGAAAAAGAAACTTACTGACTAAATTCAAAAAAATACTAGAAAAAACTTAAAAAAAACTAAACAAACTGTTTTTCTAATAAAAAATTGTACACTGCAAAAACAACAGAGTAAACTATAGTAAAGTAAATAAGAAACTTACTGACTAAATTCGAAAAATACTAGAAAAACTTAAAAAAACTGTTTTTCTAATAAAAAATGTACACTGCAAAAACAGCAGAGTAAACGAAATTAAAGTGAATAAGAAAATTACTGACTAAATAATTCAGTATTTAAAAAATACTAAAAGAAAACTAAAGTACAGGAATTCACATTCGCCAATAGATAAACGTTAATATGAAGCACTTATTTGCTCTGTCAAAACTCAGTGACGGGAAGTCGAGCCCTGGGAGAGTGGAGTTTAAATATTTTCAAAGAAGTATCTTGTACGCGAGAGAAGTGCAGTGTAGCCATCTATGCAACTATTCACAAACTACTTTTATATGACGATTCACAAAGTATTCGCTACTCTCCGCTTAAATGCTGCCATCTATGAGGCAAACTAGAAACTAACATTGAGTTAATAATTTCCAGCAAATACATTTTCAAGAAATATCTATAAATAATTAGATTATTTTATTCTATAATAGTTAATGTTTAAAAATGAAATGAGAATAAAATATAAAAGGAAATTTTTGTCAATAAATTATTATTATAAATTAAGTGAGTGATTTAAAAGTATAATAAATAATATTTTTCCTTTAGGAATAAACGAAATTATATAAACCTCAGTTTATAATAATTTTCTTAGTTATTAGAGATTTTAGTAATAATAAAAAGTACTTTTTTATACTTGAATAATTTATTGATTCAAAAACCCATTAAATTTAGACAAATAAATTAAAAAATTAGAATAACCCTGCTCCATGTTTGAGTCACCGCTCTAGATGATCGCGCTGTAGGGCGCGAACGGACGGACGAGTTTCACGCCTTTTGCTATATCTTTGGCAAATCTTCTCGGCCCATTTTGTACCTTATATCTTTTTTTAGCTAATAAAATAACAATAATAAAATAATAATAAATTTAACCTAATTTAAGTAGAAACTACAAATGTTTAAAAAACTCTTGTTCGAGTTGAAGCTGAAATTTCAACCCCCCACCCTCTTGACAGGGGTGGAGGGTTGGACCTATAAATTTATATATTAACTAGTACCTACTAGGATAACATAATTCCGGAATATAAACAAAATCCAAAAACTTTTTTTTTTTGGCAGTTCAGGAATAATGCCTCAATTATGAGAATATGGTAGTACTTTTGAATAAAATTGGCTACGAGCAACACAGATAGAAGATCTGTGGAGATTTAAAAATTATTACCATGTTACTCGGACAACAGTCTGGTTTTACAAAATACCCCTGCTACTTATGTTTATGGGACAGTAGAGACAGGCAGAATCATTACAATGTGAATGATTGGCCACCTAGGGAATCCCTCACACCTGGTTCATATAATGTCATTCACGAATCCCTTGTAGATCCATCAAATGTCCTGCCTCCTCCTCTTCGTATAAAACTAGGTCTTATGAAGCAGTTTGTCAAAGCTCTTGATAAGACAGGTAAATGTTTCAACTATTTACAGAAGGTTATCCCTAAACTTTTGAATGCTAAAATTAAAGAGGGGATATTTGATGGTCCACAAATTCGGAAACTCTTCAGGGATAATAACTTCATCGAAACAATAAATAATAGGGAGAAAGCAGCCTGGCAGACTTTTCGATCAGTTCTCCAAAACTTCCTAGGAAACAGAAAAAGTCCTCGGTACAAAAAACTAGTTAACAAGATGACGACGGACTATAAAAAACTAGAATGCTTGATAAACTTGAAGCTGTATTTTCTGCACTCGCATCTTGATAAATTCCCGGAAAACCTGGGACACTTCAGTGTCCATATTGGATCCGCCATTGTGAATTTTTTAAATCTGACTTCAAATTCGTCATCAGCGACCCCAAAAACCCCCGAGTCACGAATTTCAAGCGAATCCGATGAATTTTTCAAAAACGTGTCCGCCATATTGGATCCGACATTTTGAATATTTGAAATTTGACTTCAAATTCGTAATCAGCGACCCCAAAAACCACCGAGTCACGAATTTCAAGCGAATCCGATGAATTTTTCAAAAACGTGTCCGCTATATTGGTTTTTTGAGGTTATGTCAAAATCCTCTTCTGTTGGGGTTAAATAGACCTCGGATTCGAATTCAGCGACCCAAAAAACATAAAGTCTACATAGTGTGACCCCCAGATCAGAACTTTTTTGTGTTGCTGTGTAATAAAAGGAATATAATTCACACAAGTGTAGCATCTATGACAAAACCCGAAATTTTATGTCATTTAACTCTTTCTTCTGCAAATATGGAAATCGACAGTTCACCATTAGAGTATGTACTTTCCGATATAAGTGATAGGATTAGTAATATTGTAGAAGACAATGATGATATTTATATTCCAGATGGTTATCAGGAAGAAAAGGTTGAAGAAGGCTTTACGCAAGACGAGCTTAGCAACCTTATCAAAGATTTGAAATTGCCCAAAGATGGAGCAGAATATCTAGCTTCAGTTTAAAGAAAGAAAAATTTGTTATCTAAAGGCACAACAGCTTACTTTTATCGTGACAGAGAAAAGGAAATTCTGAAATATTTTACAAAAGACGATGAGCTTTCATTGGTATATTGTTCTGACATTGAAGGACTAATAAAGGAATTGAAACCAAACGTGTATGAAGATCAACATTGAAGGTTATTCATTGACTCTTCTAAAAGAAGTCTAAAGGCAGTGCTAATTCATTACACGAATGTTTTTGCTTCAATTCCCGTAGCCCGTTCCACTGAACTTAAAGAAGATTATTAAACTGTCAAATTAGTTTTGGAGAAAATTAAATATAAAGAACACAATTGGCAAATTTGTGGAGACTTACAAATTATAAGTATCATGTTAGGCCAACAAGCAGGTTTTACGAAAACACCTTACTTTGTATGTTTGTGAAACATTAGATATATTAATGAAATGGAAAGCAGATATCAAGGTAGATGGGACGTAAATATGATGGCTGACTATTGTAGGATGCTAAAAAAGGATATTGTTCCAGGAAGAATAAACTTAAAAATTCTCTCTAAATCTGATAAAACGATAAGTAAACAACTGATTTCAATTAGCTTATATGCGCTGTGAATTAGTACCTATATATGCTTTTGGAATTATTGGTTGTAAACTTATCGCTTTGGAACAGTGCAATTTCGCTAATTCGAATTTAGAGACTTGTTTGGTATCCTGTGAAGTGTCATATTTTTTATTTTCATTTTCAAATTATCTTTTTAATTTAAAAAATGACTCTTTCTCGAATTTAAGAAAAGACATCCCAATGAACCCAGTCAAAAAAGTTCTATAGAATGATTCTATAGAATGATTCTATAGAGCATTCTATAGAGTATTCTATAGCGAATTCTATAGAATATTCTATAGAAATTTCGTAGAATTTATGTAAAAATATATTTTTTAATTTCTACATGAATTCTATAAAATATTTCTAGTCAAAGTCTATAGAATTCGTGCAGATATTTACAAAAAATATTTCTTTTTACAAATTCTATAAAATATTCTATAGAATACTCTATAGAATTCGCTATAGAATTCTCTATAGAATGCTCTATAGAGTCATTCTATAGAATGACTCTATAGAACTTTTTTGACTGGGAAAACCATATACCACCCAATTCTTTTGTTTTATAGGTTTTGTTTTAGTTATATTATTAAAATAAATTGTTTTTTTCAGGCCACCAGATGGAAGAGGAAAAATAAATTAAAAATCTTTATTATCAGTAAAAATATGATATTATCAGTATCATTTTTAAATAAAATTTAAAAATGCCTTAAAATTTTTATTTATTTCGTATTCATCTACTTCTAAATACTCCATAATAAAAGAAATATCGTATTGAGTGACAAGGAAAGAAAGTTAATGTTTTTATGCACTTTCTAAAAAAGATACTAGATTTGTGAAAAAGATGTCTTTTGTAAATAAAAATCGTTTCTTTATATTTCTTTTGTTAAAAAATTTATTAGTTTTTTAATTATAGGCGACATATGTTTAACTTAATAAAAAAAATAATTATAAGAATTCATCAAATTTTAGGATGTAACTTAAAAAAATACAAAATACGAAATTATTTTTATAATTATTGATAAATGTTTACAGTATAACGATTTACTGAAAACATAATTAAACTTATTATTATTTTAGCCTTAAATTGAAGCAGTGCCTAAGTATAATTAACATGTCTGCAAAAAGTAAGTACAATCGAACCTGGATAAGTGAAAACCTCTATACCTGATAGTTATTATTCTCACCTAAACTTCTGTAAGCGAAAAAATCTGCTCTCGGACTTTTATAAACGAAAGTCTTGACAATATATTTCATAATTTTATTAAACTAAACCTGCTTCAAGATATATTAACATTTGTTTACTTCCAAGTGGGCACACTTGTTTAAAAGACGTTTTAAAGATGTTTTTTTGCGGACATGTTTTGGACCTGTTCAAAAAGACGTGTTAAAGACGTCCTATACATGTTCTATGTCTTGGTCATTAGATGTCTTTAAGATGTTTAAAAGCCGTCTTTTTCATTCAACATTTGAAAATAGAAAAATTTTCATGAATAGAACCATATAAAAAAACAAATTTTCTTATTACTGTCATTTTTCAATTTTGTTTAAAATTAAACCACAACTTTGAAAACTATAATACATTGTAATTAATAAAATCTACATAGAAGTATATAAAAGATCCTGCATGAGATCGTTCATAAGCAACTTTTCAATAAAACAATAATTTAAAGGAAATCACATAGTAACATGTGTAGGATCCTTTAAGGGATCTTTTATCATATAGCGTTTTAATATTTATGCAAGAATTTACAAAATATCATTTAAAGAAACCGTGTTCTTTTATTTTTTAAAAAAGGTTCAAAGTTTCCTACACAGGAACTCACATCACCAAATTTTAATAAAAATCAAACACAAAGGATCCTGTATGAGATCTTTCATAAGCAACGTTTTAATAAAAGAATAATTTAAAGGAAATCACATAGTAACATGTGTAGGATCCTTTAAGGGATCTTTTATCATATACCGTTTTAATATTTATGCAAGAATTTACAAAATATCATTTAAAGAAACCGTGTTCTTTTATTTTTTAAAAAAGGTTCAAAGTTTCCTAAACAGGAACTCACATTACCAAATTTAAATAAAAATCAAACACAAAGTATCCTGCATAAGATCTTTCATAAGCAACGTTTTAATAAAAGAATAATTTAAAGGAAATCACATAGTAACATGTGTAGGATCCTTCAAAGTTTTTTTTTCAGATTGCTAATGCAAGATCCTATAAAAGATTTTACAAAGGAAACTGCAATATTGTGGATTGTCTTGGCACAAAGGATATGACGTCTGATCTGATGAAGTTTCTTAAAGGAACCCTGGGTTACAGCGTTCTTATGTACGATCTTTCGTAAGAACTGACATGGAATCTTGTAAATATTCCTGTAACAGGTTCCTGTTTAAGATCTTTCGCAGGAATTTTTAACAGGGGCACCATGATACCTTAAATACCCCCGAGAAACAAGTTTGAGTAAAATCTAATCAATTTTTTAAAAAATTTGTAACTTACATAAATTACATAAAATCTGACAGGTTTTTTGAGGTTAGAAAAAAATCCTGATATGATGCAGCAAATCTGATTTAGGATTCGTGTTCAGCGCATCAAAATATATAGGGGATGATTTATTACTAATATAAGAATTTATTTCTTTAAAAATAATTTACATTAACACATTTTTATATTATGTCAGTTAAACTTGACAAAAAATCTTCTACATGCATCTTGTTCTTTCGAACAATATTCTACAAAACGTACATTTGTTAAAGCTTTTATTTCATCAAAAGTATCTTTATCGTGTTTTACATTCTCCAATGCTAACTTGACAAGATTTCTATAGAGATCCTAAAATGGAAATTTATGTTTAAATTATATCATTGGAAAATAATATTCCTAAATGTTAGTTTATGCATGTTGTGACATAAAAATGTTATCGATAACTTACCATTACATTATGGTCCATATAAAGTAAAACACTGAGAATGATATCCACTATATTTTTCCAAATAAAAAGATCCGCTTCTCGTTTGATATACGAAAGAAAATTGTAAAACATTTTTCTTGGCATTATTCCTTTAACTGCAAAAAACCTAGCATCCTCTAAAAGCTTCATTCTATTTCTCACGTGAATATTCGTAAAGTTTTCTGAATTCATGTAGTCTGATATTTGTTGCCAAGTCTCATTGTCATAATTAACTCTATAATATCCTATATTTTAATTTAAAATTAGAAGTGATTACTAAATAAAAGTAAAGAATTGAATAATGAAATTTAATTATGTTTAGTAAGGAAATACGTCTATTTATAGTTACCCATTGATTGTATATTTAAAATAACCCAATCCTTTGGATTGACGTATATAAATAATTTTTTGTACGAAGGAAGAAAAAAATGTATAGATTGTTGTAATTGAAAATTTAGAGACGATTGTGTTGTATAAGTTATTGGAACTGTCCATTTAAGATCAGTAGAATTTTTGATCTTGCATACAAGACATTCCTGAGTTAATTCTACTATTCCAGTTCCATTAATTCGGTTAACATTGATAACTGGATAGCCAACTTGAGTAACATATGGCATCAAAAATGCTTTTACATCAAATTCTCCATACATTTTAGGAAAAATGGAATTATCTATTGACTGTTGAATTAATTCTAAGAACTGGTCCATTGTTATCGTTTGGTATTGACTGTAACAATTAAATGTTCAATTATTCATTATAAAATAATTTTGTCTCTCGAATGTTCACTGTTTAAAATCATAAAATAGAAAGCATAGCTTTTTACAAAGAATATACAATAGAACAAAGGCTTTGTTGTCTTGTTAATGAAATATATATGTTTATATTCAATTGTGTTCAAACATATCGTTCTAACGCTTTCAAAAATTGTTACACGTTAGAGACGAATCCTGACGTAATTTTTCCTGATGTAATTTTTCCCTCAATAATAATTCTAATCTTGCCAAAGTCAATAACATGTTTAAGATCTGTCAGATGAAGAAGAATCATAGCCGGTATGTCAACATCCAACTGGTAATTTAACATAATAATTTGGGATTAATTAAAGTGCTAACAACCTTCACCCCGTGAAGGAAGACGAAGAAGAAGGCTACGAGGGGATCCTAAAAAGAGGGAAATTTTTTTTCATATAAATGTTAGTACAACAAGATAGACTCTGTCCAGAATACAAGAAGACTAGCACCTGATGAAGTGGAGAAGCTGTTAGTTGGACTCGCATGAAGCTTGTTCTAGCTTATTTACTCCATTGCGATGGGGTATTATCGGTAATAATACATTACCATCGGGTACCTCGCAGAGGTTCTGTTTTTTTGGACCATAGTAATACATTCAAATGAAAGCTGAAATATTAATTATCACTTAGTCACCTCTTACAATACGCTATGGCTAAGGATCTCTTTGCCAGCAAAACACGGCACCGCGGTTGGTGAGCGCCTTTTGAATCGACGACACCAAAAACAGGCGAACACATTGGTGAACAAGCTACAATACGCGAAGGCCTTCTTAAAGGTCTTTTTAAAGATCCTATGCGAGTGCCTGGGTACATTAAAATTATAGCCCTATGACAAGCTAAATCTATTTCTTGCGAAGCAACTACAAGGTACGTCAGGATAGTAAAAACGCTTCAGAATGCTTCTTTCAAGCAAGTATAGGCGAAAGATAGACAGAACTCTGAATGCAAGAAGATTGATGCTTAATTAAATGAAGAACTACAAGTGGTTCTACAGAGGTTCTGCATCCAGACCGTAGTCTGGAAGACCAGTGCCACAGTGGTATGAAATCGAAGAACGGGGTTCAAAATAGCGTAGGGCCCGTAAATCTTAACCGATTTTTATCCTTTTTTTCTAAACACTCGTCATTAAATTCCTAAGAGATCGCTCGAGGCAGATTTAAAAAAAAGCTTCAATTTTTTTATTTTATTTATAAACATTGAAAGAAAACCACTTTTTTCATAAATGTAGTGCTCGCTTGAGATATAATAACTGCATTCAACGCTTATAGAAATAAATTAATATAAAATCATCAAAGAAACATTATCCAATTGAGCCAATAGAAATTTTTTTTTCTATTTGTTATAAACAATTTAGAGACATAAAACTTGATTTTTTTGAAATTTGCTATATTTAATAGTTTAAAAGTTATATTTATGGGAGAAAAGAATATTTTATTATACCTGTAATTAATATAATAAGAAAAAATTAATTGTTAATTAATTTAATAATTAATTAAACATTTTTAATAAACAAATAAATAACGGAAATGTTTCTCATAGGAGATTTTCTATTTTTCATGCAGTTGACTAGTAGAACCTTTCATTCTTTTAACATATTCTATTATAATGTTTAAACAATGAAATAACACCGTAGAATTATAGTCTATACGTATTAATTTTAAGTATGTTTAATGATTATTAGTTATTAGTTTTAATATTAATACTAGTTATTATTATTATTATTATTAATTTTAGAGAAAGAGATCTGTATTGAAAGAATTAACAAAATGACTCATTCGTTAATTAAAGTAAATAAAAAAGATATAAGACATTAAATTATAAGGCTATTTCATTATATTACAATTATAAAAAACGTTCTTTTCTTAAAAAGTTGAAATATTTAAATTAAATTTTTTAGCATTTGTTAATTAAGATTGTTTAAATAATCGATTATTGAATTGTTATATTTTAATTCTACTACTTTTAAATGTAAGTTGGTTATATTAGAATGATTTTGTGTAAACAAAATTGCTTTCTTGTCAAAATTAACAATGTTAGGTATTTGTTAATTAAAATTGTTTAAATAATTCAACGGTGTTATTTCATTGTTTAATCATTATAATAGAATATGTTAAAAGAATGAAAGGTTCTACTAATCAACTGCATGAAAAATAGAAAATCTCCTATGAGAAACATTTCTGTTATTTATTTGTTTATTAAAAATGTTTAATTAATTATTAAATTAATTAACAAATAATTTTTTCTTATTAGATTAATTACAGGTATAATAAAATATTCTTTTCTCCCATAAATATAACATTTAAACTATTAAATATAGCAAATTTCAAAAAAATCAATTTTTATGTCTCTAAATTGTTTATAACAAATAGAAAAAAAAATTTCTATTGGCTCAATTGGATAATGTTTTTTTGATGATTTTATATTAATTTATTTCTATAAGCGTTAAATGCAGTTATTATGTCTCAAGCGAGCACTACTTTTATGAAAAAAGTGGTTTTCTTTCAATGTTTATAAATAAAATAAAAAAATTGAAGCTTTTTTTTAAATCTGCCTCGAGCGATCTCTTAGGAATTTAATGACGAGTGTTTAGGAAAGAAAGGATAAAAATCGGTTAAGATTTACAGGCCCTACGCTATTTTTAACCCCGTTTTTCAATTTCAGACCACTGTGAGTGCGTTCAAATAAAAAATAAAAAGTACCTCTTAGTCATTTCCTAAGACACACAATGGCTTGTAGATTAACTATTTTCTTACACCGGTTAAGGGTATGTCCAAGTTGTGAAATGTAAACAAAGCAAAATGTAAACAAACAAATCACTAAAATCACATTTTTTATACATATTTTTCTCTCACAAAAATTAGCATTAGAAAACTATTTTTTACAAAAATGATAAATTAGAGTGTCAAAGTTTCCAAAAAAATCATTTTTGAGTGTGATAAATAAATAGCAATTAGTAAAATAACTAATTAAAATGACCTGTAAAATAGCATTTTTGACGCGTCGCGAAAAATAAACAGTTTGAGTATATCAACAGCACTGACGATGAAGAAGTCACATATCAGCGATTGGACCTTTAACATGTGGAAAGGGAAATTTTTCCCTTTCCTCCATGAAATTACAAGGAGAAAGGGTAAAAACTTCTTCATCGTCCGTGCGGTTGATATAGTCAAACACTTAAATTTTTCGCGATGTCAGACGATTGCTCTCCGCGCACGCGCAGAGCGCGCTAAGAAAGCATTGACAACACTATGCAGAAAGACACATTTTGTTTTACTTTGAAACTCACTTATTTTCACATACTTTCAGGTATACTTGGTATAGATACCAAATTCAACACTTCAATTTACCATTTTCATAAAAAAACTGTAAATTTTTATTCATTTACGAAAATGTGATGGTCGAAAAAATCCTCAATATTCGGTCTTCTACTGCTGCTTTTTTCGACCATCACATTTTCGTAAATGAATAGAAATTTATAGTTTTTTTATGAAAATGGTAAATTGAAGTGTTGAATTTGGTATCTATACCTAGTATACCTGAAAGTATGTGAAAATAAGTGAGTTTCAAAGTAAAACAAAATGTGTCTTTCTGCATAGTGTTGTCAATGCTTCCTTGGCATGGTCTGCGCGTGCGCAGAGAGCAATCGTCTGACATCGCGAAAAATTTAAGTGTTTGACTATATCAACCGCACGGACGATGAAGAAGTTTTTACCCTTTCTCCTTGTAATTTCATGGAGGAAAGGGAAAAATTTCCCTTTCCACATGTTAAAGGTCCAATCGCTGATATGTGACTTCTTCATCGTCAGTGCTGTTGATATACTCAAACTGTTTATTTTTCGCGACGCGTCAAAAATGCTATTTTACAGGTCATTTTAATTAGTTATTTTACTAATTGCTATTTATTTATCACACTCAAAAATGATTTTTTTGGAAACTTTGACACTCTAATTTATCATTTTTGTAAAAAATAGTTTTCTAATGCTAATTTTTGTGAGAGAAAAATATGTATAAAAAATGTGATTTTAGTGATTTGTTTGTTTACATTTTGCTTTGTTTACATTTCACAACTTGGACATGCCCTTAAACATGGCCTCATAGTTGGCAAAAAACATCTACCTAATCATTATCGGAACAAAGCTAATATAAGCCACTTTCAGGAAGATGAACGTGATCATCAAACGAACCTAACAGACTCAATACAAAAATAAACAACTGAAACGTTTCATGTCCATTTGAATTTTATAAATTGACGCACTAACAACTACTCTAGCTATACAAGGTATCAATTCGATATATTCTACAAGGAGTTGTTGTTTTATTGAAAATAGTATCTTCTTCAGTACTTTTAAAGAAATGTTGTCAATATGACAATTAGAGAACGTGCACTAGGTATTTATTTAACGGCTTCTATGGGGGGGGGTTGCTTCTGTGTGGAAATCTTATAAATAATAATAATAAAAATTAATACAGTTTCTTTAAAATATTTAAAATTACTTACAAATTTTTTACCATATTCTTGACTGCTCTGTTAAGAACTTGTTTAGTTATAATGATAGACAACATATTGAAAACAGCAGGCGCTGTAATATAATGAACATTCAGAAAAATGGATAATAATTTAAGTTTTCTTTCACTTATTTTTATGCATTAATAAACACTTATACTCTTTTTTAATAATCGCGTTAATGATATTAATTGAATATTACTTACATTTCATATATAATTGTGTATCGCTATCAAATACATTAGATGCATCACTTATGTTTCGATAAACAGGTAGATGATCCAAAAGGTCTTCTCCAATGAAACTTTCCCACATGTTTGAGTATAAAGATTGCGTTAAAGCATCAGAACTTCCATCTGCAGAAATCTGATAATAATACAAATATTTTTTTCATTATTTTTAGTACAATTAACAATATCTAAACTACTGTTACTGTCCCTCACTTACTTTTCTAAGAATATAACTTTCAAAATAGGAGGGTAAACCCTCGGTTATCCATAAATCAGACCACCATGCAGGAGAAACTAGATTTCCTATCCATTGATGAATTATTTCATGACATAAAATTTTACTAATTTTATTTAAAAATCCTATTCCTGTCGTATTGTACTTCAGAAAATTTCTTTGTCTAGAAAAATAATTTATCAATTAGCTGAGTTCATTAAAATCTTTAATTAAAAAAGTAGAATAAGATAAGAAAAAATTATCCTACTTAATAATAATTAATCCATAATTTTCCATTCCACTGATTTCAAATTCCTGTGCAAGGAAGATATCTATTTTTGAAAGGGGATGTGGAACACCGAGAAATGTTTCCATAGCATCAAGTGCTTTTAATCCAACATTAAAACCATAGTCCATACTTTCGTCAGCAACAGTTCTACTTGCCCAAACCGTATAATTTCCAAATTTGTTGGTAATATTCTTAAAATCAGAAATTGTGAATGCTAATGTATACGTTGATAATAATGGCGTTTCCTTAAATTTTGTCCAAATTTTTCCCTCTTCTGATAAATTATTTATTCGTTTCAGTGCTGGCATATTAGAAAGAGCTGTATAATTTGGAAAATGTTGAATATTAATTTCGAAACTTGCTTTCATTGCCGGCTCATCCCAACATGGAAATACTTGACGAGCGAAAGTCGGTTCAAAATGTGTTAAAGCGTAAAATCTGCAAAATTTATAAAGCATTTGAATTATTTCTTTTGAATAATTTTCCCTGACTTAAATATGAATAACTTACATGTTTTGATCTCTTTCATTAGTATATGAACTTCTAAAAAATCCATATAATTGATGATCATGTATATATCCTTTATATTTTAAATTAAGTTCATAAAATCCTGAATGCAAATCGTCCAAAAAATAAATTATTAAAAATTCAGTAGATAGAACCATTCGTTGACTTATTGGTAAGAACTCATTTGTTTTATTGTTTAGAGTTGTATGTGAAATGTCAACTGTCAAATTTGATGCATGAAGTGTAATATTTTTTGTTGTACTTAAAACCTCTATTATAATAGACACATTTCCATTAAATGTTCCAACTTCAGCAGTTATATCAGGATTTAAAAATAATTTATAACTTTGAGGTATTACATTGTTAGGCAAACGATATTTATCTGCTTGTGCAAATATAATTAAATTGAAAGTAATAAATAAATAGAAAGTATAAAAATTTCTTTGCAACATATTCCAAAAATAATTAACAATAATCTAACACTAAGACTTAATAATTTAAATAAACTTCTATAGTTAAAGCCTATGCGAAACTAAAAAAAATACACATTTTTCGAAGTATTTAAATTTTTTAAGTTTAATGTAGTGTGTGTTATAAGCAACAAGTTAGATATATAAAACGGTGACCTTCTTTTTATGCGGCGCGTGCAGTATAAATTTTGTACCCACCAAATGCTCAAAATTTAGTCACACTTGTGACAACAAATTATCATTTAGATTACATTGACATAAAAAACTAGTTCAATCTGCAATGAAAGAATACCTTTGAAATTTACCACAATGACAAAAACATATACATCATGACAAAAAAATATTTACAATTTAATATATTTTGCTGAAAATGTACAAAAACTAATCCAAACTTCTATGAGGTCTTTAAAATTAAATTAGGTGCATAAGAGGCATTCCACGTCAAGTGATCAAGGGGTCTTTTGGTGTAATGTTTATTTTAATAATTTTTTACTCTTAAACAATTAAACATACGAATTTGACAAAGTACATTTTTGAAAGGTTTTTTCATGCTCTTTTGATTAGAAATAAGCATTTTGAAAAAAAAATTTTTGACCCAAAAAAATCAAAATTAAAAATAAATTTCAATTTTTGGGGGGAGAGACCCGATTTTTTTAACGAAAGCTGAGGTTTTTTCCTAAAAGAACATATAAATGAAAATGTGGGACTAGAATGTTTAAACATTGAAAAAAGGGTTTTCTAATCACCGGAGAGCTCTAAACCCGGTTTTTAGCTCTGTTTAGGAGAACATTCTTTTTTTTATTGTTTAAACATTCTAGTCCCACTTTTTGATTTATTTGTCCCCTTAGGAAAAAACCTCAGCTTTCTTTTTAAAAAAATCGGGTCTCTCCCCCCAAATATTGAAATTTAATTTTGGTTTTTTTGGGTAAAAAATTTTTTTTTTCAAAATGCTTATTTCCAATCGAAAGGTCATGAAAAAACCTTTCAAAAATGTACTTTTTCAAATTTGTATGTTTAATTGTTTAAGAGTAAAAAATTATTGATATAAGCATTGTACTGAAAACCCCAAAAAATTAACCCCTTCCCCCTCGGAAAATATTGAACTAGGTAAAAAAATATTTTCACGAAAAATTACTATCTATTAGTACTACAAAAGCCCCAAGTTTAGGCACGATTGGAGAAAAAAATGTTTCCACCTTGATCACTTGAGATGAAATGCCTCATAAATACTTTAGAAAATTTTACCTTATTTCATAACCCAGTAAGAAACGAGAAATTGAAAAGTATTAAAAAGATTCTATTCTTTTGTATGCCATTTCTGTCCAATACTTTTCTATCCAGTGAGAGCAATATGAAAAGTAACGATATCAATCCTCTTGAATACCCAGTACACTCCAAAAAGAAGTATCTTAATTTAAGATGTTTTGGTAGTCATTTCTAAGATGTTTTGGTAGACACTTTTCAGTTACTTGAAACATCTTAATTTAAGATGTTAAAAGTATCTTCGTACACATTTTCTGTTGTATTTTTAGGGCAAAAAGTTTTGAGGTTAACTATGGACTCTTATGGAAAACACTTTATGTATCTTAATTTTTAGTAACTTACACTTATGGCGCATCTTACGATTCTCAAGTAACTTATCGCTAAACATCTTATTGCAACAGAAACATCTTAATTTAAGATACTTTAAAGAACTTACAAAAGTATCTTACTTTTTTAAGGTGGAAGAAATATCTTTATTACTACTAAAACGTATAAAACATCTTAAATATCAGTAAGACGCTTTAGAAAACATCTTATTTTAAGATGTAAGACACCATTTTGCCATCTTACATCTTATTTTAAGATATCAAAAAAGACACCTATTTTTGCAGTGTAAGAAAGCAAAGATTAAGAAGCATTAAAAAAATTCTATCCTTTTGAGTTTTGAATACCATCCTTTCAAATGCTCATACAAATATAGTATATAATAATATAATACTAATATTGTTGACATTGCATAGAATGTTCAATTACTTTCAAATAACTGCACTCATGACTTTATTTGCTATTTTAAATAGGAATAATTATTAAATTATCAGTTAAGAGGGTTAAAAGTGTTTAAAAGTCTCTGAAATTTTTAGGTTATGATTTATTGTCTGACAGAATAACGGCCCTTACTCGTTTAAATGACGTAAAATTGGTAAACAATCAATTTTTCAGCAAGTTTTTCTTTGAACACAAACACTTCTTACAAAATCTGCCAATATATGTATCTTATAAATTACAAAAATCCAAAAGACTGCTTGAATGCCTGCAGAAACGCGGTTCCAATGAAAAATTGAAAAGTGATGTAATGACAGGCTGTAATAATTTCGAATGGGATTGGAAAGCATTCAGAAAAAAATTTTGTCTTTGTTAACAATTACAAACAAAATTGAATAGCATTCATTTTTTGACGAAACGTGGTCCTATCATGGTATAGAAATGTATTGGACAGAAATGGCATTCAAAAGTATTGGATAATTCTACTACACTGTACAGAGTTTGAATTATTTCAATCCTTTTCAATTCCTCGCTTCTTACTGGGAAGATTAAAAATGTAGGATCCAATGCAGCTACAGAAAATTAAAAAGTTTACACTTTTTTTAAGGCTATGTCCAAGTTGTAAAATGTAAACAAAGCAAAATGTAAACAAACCAAGCACTAAAATCACCTTTTTTATACATCTTTTTCTCTCTCACAAAAATCACTATTAGAACACTTTTTATTACAAAAATGATAATTTAGAGTGTTAGTTTCCAAAAAAATCATTTTTGAGCGTGATCAATAAATAGCAATTAGTGGTTCCTATTTTTACAAATGAATATAAAAAGTTTTCTAATGGTAATTTTTGTGAGAGAAAAAGATGTATAAAAAAGGTGATTTTAGTGCTTGGTTTGTTTACATTTTACAACTTGGACATAGCCTTAAGGATATTTTTGCGAGCTACGCCAGAAACGCAATTATTAGATCAGGAATTGATCCTAGTTCTTCCATTTTAAATGTGAACTTCTTCCCCCGGTTTAAAACCACCAGGTCATTTGTGGAGATGATCTAATCTAATCTGACAAACGACATCGAGCTGGATTTTTCTCAAGAGGGGAAAGTAAGCACTTAGGTGTAGACCAATAAATTGTACTAAATTCCAGATCGCTCGTTTTCCGCTACCCCTCAAAGTCATATCCTTCTCCAGAAGTCCAATATCTCTTCTATCGATAAGTTGCTTACCTGCTTTGGGTGAATAATTGTTTGACCCCAGTTAGAAAGCCTAATCCTAGCCAACGCTGGCATTCAGATTATATGTGAGTCGAAGTTTCGTTGCTCAACTCACAAAATCTGCACTTTGGTGAATCTTGTCTACCTATTTTATGCTGATGGTAATTCAATAGCTTATGACCCGTAAGCAAAAGAGCGGACCTATAAATAATGTCTCGGAACTAATTTTTGCCAAGACATATACCCTTTCATTACCCTAAATCTCCGAGTGACTCAGTACACAGAACAATGAAAGTTTATTAACTGAACCTAACTCATCTAGTACACTACGGCATTTCCAGACTAGTTTCACTTCAGTTGTGGGATTTTCCAGCGCCCCCAAGGCTGCCTTACTATTCACACAAATACTTATGCTCTTGCCCTTTGATCTTTTCTAGATTGAATTTCGGACACATGTTAAAATCGCGCAGATCTCAGTCTGACAAACCATGGCATATTGTCCCAGTGACTCTAACAATTTAATGTAGCCAGTTTTTCGATAAATTCCGAATCCTGCACCGCCATCCATCTTGGAGCCATCTGTGTACCAGACTTCGTCCCCAAAGTAGAAAACCTTTCTGAAAGGTATAATGATCTTAAAGCGGTGTTTAAATGATGTAGAGGTACCTCTGTTAGTATAAAACCCAACAGTTCCTCTCACAATCCTACACAGACTTTGAATAAGATCGTAATTCCTTTCTGTTAAAAGTAAAGAATGTTGACTCATTACCCTGATTTAAATTTGTATCTATCAGAAAATCTAACAGACTTCTACATCTGTCGTTAATGTCAGTGCTAGCCCATAATGCGTGGTGCGCACTGGCAACACAACTATTCACAATTAAAAGGAGACCCTGGCGCTGACAGTAATCCACCAGCTTATACACCTCTCTACGTGGTGCAGGTTCATCCTCTGATCCCCGAAAATAAGCAGAAGCTACAACCTCCCTTTTATTTCTATTCTTTTCTGAGTACTTACAATTAGGGTAATTTGGCCCAGTCCAAAACACATCTTGAGTCACCGAGCCTGGAGAGCTTTTATCTTGCTCTCCAGTACTCCGATATTTTGCCTACCGAGGTTTTTAAGAATTGAAGCTTGGTTCACCTTCGGACTGGGCACCCAGGCAACAACAACAGGCAATCAGCTTGATCAGCTGCGATGGGTTTATTAATAAATAGAATTAATATATTAATTTTTTTAGATCATGTTCATTTTATTTTTAATGTTTTTGAAGACAATTGAAGTTTGAATGGAAATTTTTTTTCCAAGATTGCCTGGAATTTAAACGGAGAATAGGTACCAAAAGTTTATAAAATTTTAATTTATATTACTTTCATAACCCTGATTAAAATTTTAAATGCAGTACAAACAAATTTGTAACTAATCACAAGTATTTACACCCACTTATTTGGATATTTAAATACATGTCTAATGTACGCGTACAAACATGAAAAAATTTTTACACGTGTAAAAAAATTTTCTTCTGTATTTACACAAATGTATATATACATGTATAATCAATACGTGTAAATATATGTAATCAATTTGACTAGAGATTGAATATTATATTGTGCAACAAGTTGAGAACAAGTGCGATTTCTCGCGAGCTTGAAGTTTACAAGCTAGCGAAAATCGCTGTTCTCGACGAATTGCACATAATACTTTGTCTAAAAACTGAAAAAAACTTTAGTTAGTAAATAAGATAGTAAGATAGATAATTAGTTAGTAATTTAGCCAGTAAGGTAGTAAATTTGTTAGTAAATATATTATTTTTTACAATTTAATATTTCAAATATTTGTATACATTATTATTTTAAGAAAATATGTTTAAATATTAAAGATTAGAAAATGTTTGACAAATAAAATAAAACAGGTACTTTTAGTACAGTTATGTGATTAATAAAAAAGTCTTTGCTTTATTTATGCCACATCTTTTAATATTATTAAAATATATGTATGTTAAGGTTATAGAAACGTAAGATTGAAGTACCAAACAGAGTGAAAGTGATTACAAAAAATTTTTAATATTCCTATATTTAATATACATTAACCCAAAAAGAAGTTTAATTTTAAATTGTAATTAAAATTTAGGAAATATAGAAGATCTGTAGACCTTCGCATTTGTTTAATAACAAAATTTTAATAGCCAACTGAAGCTAGCAGTCGCGCTCAGCAGCCTTCTTTAGGCGTTTTGTAGGTGTTGGCTATTGTTTACAATAATTTTGTTTATTTAGCTTCTGGAAATTTATCAGCGATGTATAAACTACAATTCGTAAAAGTCGCAATGTTTTCTTGTCCCTCAGATTTTTTTTATTTCGAATTTACTTTAAAAATTACTAAAATATCAGAAATGTTGATGGGTGCTGACTATTGTTTATAACAATTTTGTTGTTTAATTTTTTAAAATTCATCACTGAAGTATAAACTACAATTCTTTAAAGTTGTATTGTTTTATTACCCCTCAGATTTTTTATTTCAAATTTACTTAAAAAATCTATGGAAGGGTGCTGAGCGGGACTGCTAGCTTCAGCCGGCTAATTTTAATATTCAATAAAAAAAGAAAATGTTTAAAATAATATATTGAAAGCTCCAATTGTTTGAATCGGATTTCAACATTGTCTTAGTGGTGACAAAGTTCAGAACAATTTGGTTTCAAAGAAACAGAAATTTTTCTAGTTGGGAAAAATATTCCGTCTCCATGACCCTTAGAACGATAAGCGAGCATACTTTGCAAAAGGTTAAATAACCTGAATAATAAATCATATTCTTGACTGTCGAAATAGCCTCTTTTGATTAATTGGATACTGCAAAAACAGAGAACGTAACTCATACTTCAAAGCTTCCAGGCGAACGCATAATGGCAAAAAAAGAAAAAGATCACTGTTCAAGTAACCAAACACGGTATCCATCATAAGGAGATTTCTAATTGAATAAGAAGAATTGAACAGGCGTTAGTTACGAGTGGTCATCTACCCGTTCGCGAATCCCTTTAAAACATTACATTTCAAATTTATTACTTTCTCCTGTTCTTCTTCTGTTCTTAATTGATTCTACTCTAATACATTAAAAAAAATAATTTACAATTGTACTCAATTATTATTGTATTGACGAAAACGGAAACTGGTACGAATTTAGGTTGGCCGCTAGAGTTTGAAGGTAGGACTAAGGTTGGTTGGCCAAACCTTGGCCCAACGGTTGACTTAAATTTTCCTAGTCGGCCGATCTCCGGGTCATAGCTCACTGGGTAACGAAAAAATGGTCATGTCGTGTTTATTTAAAAATTCTTGAGTTTATTGAAAGTTTGGGAGTAGAAAGAAAATACCCACAACAATTTTTTTAATTTATTCAGACCCCTAAAAAGGGGGGTTGAATTATTAAAAACGGTGTTTTTTCCACTTTTTGAAGTCCTGTAAAAAGATAATGTGAAGACATAAAAGCACTAATATGGCTTAAAAGGAAACTCAAACCTTTATTTTTATGAACCAAAACTGAAAAGTAATGTAAAAATTTTAGGGAACCCGTATTAACCGAATACCCCCAAATGTGTATATTTGACATCCTGGTAAAAATCACTGAGAATTAAAGCATTGGTACATATCCACTTTTCGTAATCGGATTGGTTTGAAATTTGTTACTCAGTGGTATTTGAGGTCGCTGAACACGAATCTTATGTCGATTTTTCAAAATTCAAAATGGTGGATCCAATATGGCGAACGGCTTTTTTAAAGATTGATCCAATTTATATGAAATTTGTTACTCGAGGGTTTTCAGAGTTGCTGATTACAAATGTGAACTCGGTTTTTCAAAATTCAAAATGGCGGATCCAATATGGCGAAAGATTTTCTAAAAATCAGATCAGCAGTCAGCAACCCCGTCTTCTTAAAAGAACCGTCCAAGTAACTTATTTTTAAATAAATTGGATCCATTTTAAAAAAGACGTCCTCCATATTGAATCCGCCTTTTTGAGTTTTGAAAACCGATATCAGATTCGTAGTCGGCGACCCCAAAAACTCCCAAGTAACAAATTTTAGGTCAACTGGATCAATCTTTAAAAAATTCATCCGACATATTGGAACCACCATTTTCAATTTTGAAAAACCGACATAATAATCGATAATATGAGTTTGTAAAAAAAATAAAATAAACTGTTTTCTGAGCATCAACAAAACCTTGACGTTGATTCGATCCGCATTGGTGTCCATCCTTCTATATCATTGTTAGAATAATTTTTTTCCTGCCTTTCCAACTCTCTTTCTGTGGAACCGCGACTTTCAAGTCAGTGACTTCAATTTACGATAGTTTCTTAGGAACGACCGTGAAAACAACAGCGTTTCGTAGACTAAGGACCTGATTTCCGTGCAGCGGTTTCCTTTAAGAATAAAAACAGTCAATTCGATAGTGCATCGTTCTCTCTCACTTCATTTTTTTCTAATCGACTATTTACTCTCACACAGCGATCATAGTCGATTTCAATATTAGGTTATTGACAATTTTTTTTAAATTTAAATTTTATGCTGCCCATGAACTTTTGGATATTGTTAAAGAACGAGAAGTGATTTAGGCATCTTTCTAATAGAAATGTAGACGAAATTTTCGTTTATTTACGGAAAACTGTGCGTCGAATAATTTAGCGTTGACCATAAGATTCCACGAAAGTCCTGTCCTTTTTCAAAAATAAAAAATAGCGGATTCAATATGGCTGCCGGAAATCAATTATTTAATCAGATTGTTAAAAAGTATGTTATTTTTGACAATAGTCATACTATAAAAATAGTTGACAATTCCATCATGGAATGAACAATCATGGACAATAAAAAATATTTAAAAACCCTCAAAATTTACATACTTTTGACCATGGATAAAATCTAGCAAACCATGGTCAACGACAAAAATAATTTAAGAACTTTTAAATAAATTTTAATAAAAAATTATCAACTTTTCCTTTCTTGAAATATGCAAATCAACATGCAATAAGCATTTTGATACTTTATTTAGTACTTTTCTAACTAGAATGAGAGATTGTGACCTTGACGATATTTCCAGACCTTAAACAATTCTTCGAGTAATTGACCTCCATTAGTCTGTACTATTAACGTAACCTTGCTTGCTGGACTCTAAACGACTTATCTGACAATATATTCCTCTTGCTGTCTCGTTTCAGGTTTTATATCTTTCGAAAAATATATGTATATTGAAAGTAAAATGCCTATCTTGCGATTAATAACTCGCCAACTGAAGATAATTATTCTTAATTAGTGATTAAGAAACTTTAATTTAACGTACAGAAAATTTTAAGAGAGTTGCAGTAATAAAAAACTTTTTTATTGATAAATCCTCCATTATATTAATTTGCGTCTTTGAAATTTTTTAATATTTTTTTTTAACTTGTATAATGTTCTGTACAACTACATCGTTACTGTTCTATAAACTGCATTTTTATTTTATTGCAATTTAGTATTAAAGTAACGAACTGCAATTTTACTATTTGTAATTTCAATTTTTCAAACGAGAGTTAAAATATTTTATTTGTACTCATTTTTCGTTTGTGGAAAAAAATAAATATTATTTAATCCTTCTTTGTTGACTGGTCTCGAGTAAGAAGTTTTAATCGAATCCGAACAATTTTAAAAAACTCCTCCGCCATATTGAAACCGATATTTTCAATTTTTAATTTTCAATTTTAAAAACTGATTTCATATTTTCTACTCAGTAGTTCCAAGAACTCCTAAGTAATAAATTTCACATGAAGCCGATCAGTTTTAAAAAATTCATCGCCATATTGGATCCAACATTTTGAATTTTTAAAAATGGACTTCAGATTTGACTGCTTTTTGTGTCATTGGAACAATTATGCTGATTTTCGCTAGACTGACCCTTTTACTTAATTGTATCTTCTACATTCTGCAAAGACAATAATACAGTAACACTGTCTTTATTTACAAAAAAACAGTGTGATTATACAAGTCCTTTGGCTTAGGGCAATCTCAGGACTACGATTATAGTCTACTTTTATTTTCTTGATTCAGGTATTTAATTTTACCTAAGGGGTTTCTTTTTGTTTCTTCTATTTTTTGAATTGCTACGATACAATCGCTTCCGCGCAATGTCGTGACCCTTGAGGCAGAACCGTTTTCACCCGACTTTTTTAGAAATCGAGTCTCCACAGGGATCAATTCATAAAAAGTTAATATTTTGCTTCAAGCTTATTTGTTAATACTGAAAAAATGTTTTTCTATACAAAAAAATTATTACTTTATGCAAAAAATCCTTTTAATTACTGTCTATTTTATATTTAAATTGTAAAAAAGTATTTTTTTGAAAAAAATTTAAAATTGATAATTTTTTATAACTTTTATGATTATTGAGTAAGAGTTTTTTTTGAAAATGTCAACTCGAAAGACAAGAGGGATTTATTTAATAATTGCAATTTTTCGATATATTGAGGTCTGAGAAAACGTGATGTGATCTTTCACTGACACGCATACTTTACGACCATCGATCAATATCGATAATTTTTGCACATGATATTATATTCTGAACACGATTGAATCGTGACTTGAACGCGAATCAAGAACTTTTAAAGTATACCACATTCGGTGAAAACATTTTAAATTGTAATTTTTTTATTTATTATTTATTATGAATTGCAATTATGAATATTATTCTATCAAGAAGAATTTTTCATTGTCAGGAAATAACATTAAAACATTGATTGCATTACGATAAAAAAAACTCTTATTCTCAAATATTTATTTTACGAGTTCGATTATATCATGAAAGCATTATAATACTTTATACACTCATTTGTACGGATATTTAAAGTTAGAATTTAAATAGTGAAAAAACATTTTAATTTTATATCTTTGGAATTTTAAGGTGATTCATTTAGAAATATATATTTATTGGTGATTTATGAAGTGTGGAGATAAACGTAGACGAATTTTTTATGAAGACGAAAGACAAAAATAAAAGTGAAGTGTCACGTACGTGCAATTTATGAACAGCTTGGAATGAGCAAATGTCCAAAAACATTCAAGCATTCAAGTTTTCAGCAGTCTCTTGTGAATCGTGGCTTGAATTAATAAGCTACCGAATAACTTACGGTTTATTGTAAAAGCACAAGACAACAAATATAATAAGCCGGTTTTTACAAATTATCTGCATATGTACACAAAATTCAACAGTAACTTATTTGGTTTCTTTAAATTATCCGAGTTATTAAGGTTCTGTACACTGAAAGAAAAAAATAGAAGATACAGGCATAATTTAGGTTATATTACCCATATAGTATTGCTGGAATAGAAACAGCCCAACAGTTAGGGTATATCAACCATACCATTAAAATTAGACGCAAATTTCTAAAGCGCACTAACCTCTTAACTAGATTTCACATTAGTTTCATTCGCACACAAAAGAGGTGCATGTGATTCTAACATACAGATATTTAAATTACTGAAATATATTACAAATTATAGGTTACGTGTTCCTCAATTTTAAATTTCTCATTTAACCTAACTATTGAGGTAAAATCAACATTTGGTTTCTCAAAACTTGACAGAAATTCTTAAACATAACCAAATTCCTAACATACCGAAATCATTTCTTTCAGTGTACTTTTAAGATACCTGTTAAGTAAAATTATAATCTGTAATTGTTGTCTTATTTTTGACCCAGTTTCTAAAAATTTTCCACTGTAATTTAGTTTAATGATTTCCAATATCGTTACGTCCTAAATATTATATACATCGCAAGTATTATTTACGTTTTAAACATTAATCATGAATTAACTTTTGTCTAAATCAGTATATGTATTAACTCTCTAGCAAGCTATTGATTTCAATTGTATATTTATGTACGAAAAGAGACTCGCTACTTTATTACACATAAATTTTCAATGTAGAAACTTTAAGTGTTGTCAGGTGAAATCACAAACCTTGAGAGATATTCTTTTCAGCAAATTGTTTCTAAATTACAATCCCGCAACTACTATTTTCATGCCTTTACGTGTTTAATGTTATATGACCAGAAAACGTTTAATGCGTGTTAAGGTGTTGAATGACATATTATTAAAATAAGTCAAACGGTTAGAAAACATACACTTTCTTTCATAAAAGAAAAATTATAAAATACACTTTCAGGTGATATCCATGAAATATTATCGTAATTTAAGGACATTTTTAATTTTTAACATTTGGTATTAACTAAACGTTACATTGCATGTGTCTGTACTGCAAAAAACACTGCTGCGCATATGTAACTATAAAAAAAACTTCTGCGCATGTGTAAATATGATAGAACACTAATGCGCATGTGCGACTGCAATAAAACACTACTGCGCATGTATGTATATAATATAATTCTAATGCGCATGAGTGACGTTACTGCGCATGTACAAATATGCTGGAACACTAATGCGCCTGCGCAATTACAATAAGACACTATTGTTAGTCAATAGTAGCAATTATTTTAAGACTTATTTTCAATTTCAAGGATTGGACCAAATAGATACTGTTGCATTACTATAGAGAGTTAAAAGTTTTACAGTGTTTTCAAAACAAATGTCATAGAGAGTATAAGCATTGATCGAGGGCTGAACAAAACATCTAGAGGACGAGGTCAAAGGCGAGTCTTTATTTGGTGGCACTAACTTTCACCTCAGTTCTGGATGCTGGTAGTCGTGCTTGAGGGAATGTGCACGCCATGGTGCTTAACCTATGACTGTTGTGGAGGAGAATCTTCTCTTCCTTCTGTCGAGATTGCTCGTGTGCGACGACTTTGACGATAACAATGACGACAACGACGATGCCCGTGAAGTAACGCTATCAGTCTTATGTGCGCCACGACTATATGGAAGGAAGGCGTATTTTACATGCTTACGCGATCTTTCACCTCTCGGTGTGAATTAGATGCCCATGAATGTGCTGCCGTATGCTCTTTTCACGTCTCCCTAACACAAGGAATTTGCGTCAAGTGCATTTTGTTGCAATACAACGGATGATGGTATCCGTTTACTTTTCCCGAGGAAAGCAAAATGACCTTTCACCCTATCATATTGTAGTTGCTGTGTATACCGCGTGAAAACTTCACGTTCCATCGTAGCCATCTTTGTCTGCTAGCGGGACCAGTTCGCGTATACTGACCTCAGACACCTGAGCTGATTCCTGAGTCGACAAAAGTCATGTACGGGACTTACGCAGCGGATGCAAATGTTTCTGCGCTATACCATGGGAAATGTAGAAAATATTCTCTATTGGAATTGAGGAAAAATTAGTTTAATACAAAATAATAACTTACTAATTTATAGCGATTCTCGAAAGACATTGTCGCTATTATTTCACTAGGATCTAATTATAGTTTAAATAGCAGTTTATCAGAAAACGATGTTTTTGAAATTATTAAGTATGTAGACACTAAAATTCATACTCTAGAAATTTATAACGACATGAGGAATGAGATAAGGAGAAAATTACACATCACATTTTCACTAATGTAAACAAAGTTTCTCATATAACTTTAAGAAGATGCATAATTATTATTTATTTAAGTTCCTCTTAATTTAGTCATTAATGATTTATAAACTATCAAATGGCTTTCTCTGAAATTGAAGAATGCATTAAATTTATTTTCAACAATACAATTTAGTTGTTGGCAAAAAATATTATAAATAAATTGATGGTACTCCAATGGACGTTAAAGAACTAAAATCTCAATATCATTATATTCCATTATTTTACTATAGATACGTTGACGATGTGATAATATGAATTCATACATCACTTTTTGCCAAAAGTTCTAAATTTCTTCTTGTTGAAAAAACTAAAACTCTTTCTGATACTTGGGAATCAAAGATTGAAAAATTTTTCACCTGACAAAGTAATCGCAAATCTTTCTGGAATGTCACCTAATGCTTCGAGAGAAATAGGATTAGAAGATAAGTCACGTCCGCGACAACTTCGCATTGATTTTATTAAATTTGGACGATCTGGAAGTTGAGATAAAACACCAGAAGGAACGTTTACGAGTTCTGTTCGTAATATATGAGCGGGTGGCTCTTCAGAGTGTACCTCAACTTGGCGTTTTACTTGATGTGTAATTCTCTCAGCTTCAGCTATTAAGTTTATTTTTATGAAATCTCAATAAATTCAATAAATTGTTAAAGTTAAAAAACATAAATGGTAGATACTTTCTTCCCGATTAGGTGGATGAGTATGCACAGATTGGTTTGGTCCGTGCAAAACAATAACTTCCTCGCCGTTTAATATTGTGACAGCTCTAGCCTTGCATTCACCTTTTCGAAGACGATTACAATCCCAGTATGTGTTATTATTACGAGTACGAGACCGAAGATAGAGAAAACCGTCTAATAGCAATTTTTTATCGATAATCTCTGGTAAACTATCCGTTTGACACAATAATTTTTAAAAGTGGACTAGAATTTTGAAGGCAACTGACATTTGAACAACAAACTACACACCATCAAATAATTTACAAACCTATATATAATTATTGTCGGGAAAATGCATTCGGAAAGAAAGGTGTCAGGAAATCGTTATCGGGAAAAAGAGTTGTCAGAAATAAATGTTGTCGAGAAAACAGTAGGCACCCTGTAAAAAACACTTAACAAACAATGAACCGTGCTAAGTAAAATAGTTTATAACTGGCATTTGCTTTAAGGTTGTTGTTTCCCTTAGTTATGGGGGATAAGGAGAGACGCATTTGTTTTTGGTGTTATTTTTCGGTTTCAGCGAACCAAAAAACATAGAAATAGACATCCTACTCGACGTTTTTTGAAAACTGAAATACCAATCCTATTACTCCCGTGTGGGAGTATAAAGGGAGCGGTAGAGAGAAAATACACCATCACAAAATTTTTTCATGCTCATATTCGGCTTCAGCTACCCCTAAAAGGTAGGAATACAAGGGACTGTCTGAAATTTTAATTTTTTTGACTTCTATCTAAACTTGTGGAATCCGGCTTTTCTCCTGAATTTGTCAGAAACCCTAATAAGATGCTTAACACCAATAGGATTATCGTTGTCTCTATCATTTTCAATGAATCCACTGTAACCAAGGTCCCAGAGAAGGATAATGTGATTAATTATAGCTAGTATATTTGTTGGGATGTCACCCTTACCCTTTCCAATTTTGTTCTTGATTATTATAATTCGACTCTACCTCACCAGACTACACAAGCCTAGATCAACCTATGGAGCAAAATCGCTTCATAGACCTAAAATAATGTATGTTTTTTACAATTCTCCTCCAAATACTTTTTTCAAAGCAGCTAACTAACTTCTAGATATTCTTCCTACTCTACAAGTAACCGTCCGAGCTGAGGACTGCAACTCACCCAGCGAGACGCAAACGCTACTTGCTCAACATTCGAGCTTTCAATGGAGAAGCAGTCAGTTGCACTCGTATTGACTCTGCTAAAACCCCAAGTTTGCGATTATCAAGTGCAAGTCTCGATAAGTGTAGTGCGTTCAAATGAAAAAATAAAGTATCACGTTCGCCCTCTCTTACGACACGCTTTGTGACTTGTGGATTAACTATTCTCTGGTACCGCAGAATCGAACTCCTCTTCTCCAATGGTAATCGATATTTGGCTTGCCGAAGACCGGAAGGCACAGCCAGCTACGGCTCTGGGACTCACCAGCCCTCACGGAGTGAGTACATCACTCCCCCTTGAGATGTCAAAGGGGGTTCGTCAAGCCCGTGGGACCAGTCCTCTGTAATGTGTCCGCTTATAGCCCAACGGAATGACAACTCAGGTGACGCAAGTGATGTGAAAGCCTGTAAGATTAAAGTCTTCTTTAATGCAGATCGGGATCATGTGTGCACTAAGCCCATGTGTTGTAACGTTGATTTTAAATAATCACGTTATAAAAACCGAATTAAGTTCTAGCCGAAACTCATTCAATCTATTCTTGAATAATTATTATAAATTAAATATGGTAGCTAGAATCGAACTCAACATTTTTACTTTATGATTATATCTTTGAATTGTATAGAATCGATATAACACAGAAATGTTGAGCTGTACAAAATATATTGTTTATCTCAAAAGAATTCCACACCTTATGGTTGATTATAAAACATCAATTTATTTTTTGTTATTTAATTATCAACCGACCGAAAATGTGTCAACAATTTATACCAATCGGCACAAATCTACTGTAAACTGACAACCACCTGCCATAGATGTTGGGCCTGTTATCATGCTGCTGGGGCGAACCCATGGTGCGCATGACCTACATACGGGACCGAAGCAGGACGCCAATTTACCTAATTTCGACAGTTCGTGCCTGGCTGCCGATTGTATCTTACGGTGACACCGCGGTTGACAATTCCAATTATTAAAATAGTGAAAGATGGATTTCCGTGCTCGTCTGGACCGGATCAAAGGTTAGTGTCCAGAATCCATCTTCCTCGTTGTCTTGGAAATATCACCAGTGCACGGTGTGGCCGAGAAATCATATCTAAAAGGAAGACCGCATGGCAAGCCGATAGGACGTCGCCATTTTCGGTCGACCAACGCATTCACCGGCGTGTGGAAGTTCTCAGTTCTCTTCACAAAAGTTAAAGTTAAAAATAAAAGAAGAGTGATTTTAAATAAAATAATATGCTTGTGTAGTTTAATAATTTTCTTTATTCAACCGTTTTATTTGTGTGGTTAATTCATTGTGTCTGTCTCTCTCCTCTGTGTGCGGTACTTACGCCCTATTATTTCAATATAAAAGTAACTTCGCATAAATAAAATATTGAACTCGGTTAGAGCTAGTCCGGGAAAGTTCTCTGTTTTATTTCCACATCGTGATCCGGGTAGTTTACCTGCCTGGCGCCGGGGAAGTTCCCTAAAACAGATCATCAGTGGTATATAAGTTCGAAGTGTGGAATTTATAATTCGGTAACCGGAAAATCGATAGTTGCCATTTTTGTAAAAATTGATGGGTAAAACCCGTAAGTAAAAGTAAATATCGCTAGTGTGGAGCAGCCCCACATCGCTAAGGAAGGAAAAAATATAGATGAATCGGTAAATTTTTTCGCCATAACGATTACAGATTTCGTTAAAAATAAATTAATATATTTCCTTCTTATTAAAAAATTGGATTCTGCAGGACTATATAATGCGCAGCTTCATAGGCTTTAAAGAACTAATGCGCAGTAGATCTATACTATTATTAAAGCTGGGCAATAAATGTAAATAGTTTCTGAAGATTCTCAATTCAGGTAGAGTGTACTTAAAATTCACCAATAAAAAAATTAGAAAAACAAAAAAATTTATTTTCTCGTCACATTTTAAAATGGTGAATGTATTGCTTTTAGTTTATGCTCACGACCTTGGTCGATTTGTAAGTAACGAGACGACAGAAAACTTGCAATTTGGAAACTCTTATGGATATACCATTCGGTGAATATCTGATGGTGAATTTAATAAATGTAAAATGTATTTATAGATGCAATCGAACTTTAAGCATTCGAGCGTCTCCATATTGCAGACGCTCACGGACGTTCATTGTCAATCGCAAAAGAAAGTCGAGGAAGTTGTCATTGTGTGGAAATGATTAGCTTGAAGCAGAGCGATCACTTTGTACGTCTTTCGACTGTCATATATTTTCTCTGTACCTTCGTATTCTGTATATGTAATATATATGTATTCAAGAGGTGGAGTCAATCCACATGTCCTTCGCAAACCCCAACGCGAAGGATTAGTGGTTCACGGTTAATTGACCGTCGTGACTAATTAATTAAGTGCTATCGTTCGCGATACGATATTTGCTTAATTGCACCAGATATATCGGTTAATGAATTCTTTGAATTTTAATACACTTCGCAACATTGATACATAAATCATAAATTATCATTTTCTTGGCTACAGATTACAATGTGCGGATGCGCATCAATTATTATTATTCATTTAAATGACTTAAAATTTTTTTTTATATTAGCATTTTATTAGAATTAATGATACTTTAATTGTGGTAATAAATTTCAGAAATCTATTACTTGAAAATCGAATAAATTTCATTCTTTTAAACTACGCAATAAATATTTTAAAGTTTTCAAATATATTACTACAAAGTTTCTGTGCGGATATCTAGTAGATTACTGATTACTGTAAAGTAGCAAAATATTTTTCAGATAACTGCAGAGCGTGACTGAGTTTAATAAATAAAATGCGTAATAGGTGTTTAAATTCTATATCGAAACGATATAAGAAATAGAACATTTTTGTTGTTTATAAAGTTGTAAAGTAAATTTAATTGTCTACAGATGCGCAATGACTTATTGACTTCTACAAATTTGCGCTGTCTAGCGTCTTTCTTGATTCTGTACTTAAGTTGTCTTGTGAATAATATTAAATTATATAAAAAATATTTCTTTAAATTAATATAGTATAAATTAAATTCAAAATATTAAATATTCTTGCATATGGGTAACAGTTACCATATATGGTCATCAACGTTTTGTCACTCTCTTAAAGGGTCATTCATTAGTTTAATGCAGGGACTTGGCACAATGGCTCGAATTAAATCAATAAAAAGAAACTGACACCAAAAGCAACTAAAGTGGTTGGCAGTAACAGTTGGATCCATTGAAAAGAACTGTATAAAATGTGACACCCTCGTTGAAATCGACATTCCAGAAAACGCCTTAGTGTCATGTTATACTTTAGCCATGTGCCCCAACTACTTTACTATAAAGTCTGGTCTTCTGACCTTTTACTTTAGCTGGCCCAAAAACAATTCAAGGGAAATCTACTGCATTTTAGATTGATTTCACAAAGTTTTAATTATATTTCAGTGTTCCTGCAGATATCTGGATCTATTATTTTTTCTGATTCTAATTATAATGGATTCAAATAGAAACTTTAATCATTCAATTTCAATTTAACAGTTCCTCTTTCTTAAACCTGTCCTTAAGATCAAATTCTTCTGTTTTGTAAATAAATCAGGTTTATATCACCGATGCTGGTGTTATGTCTTACCACATTATTATTTTCTCTAGTGTTCCTCGATTTAACTTTAATAGAGAATAATTAAAGTTGGGACAAGGTTAGATAAATGACAAGAAATAATTCTATTTGAACACAATATATTTGAAAAAAATCAATATTATACAAAGATGGAATGAACACAAGCTTTCGGAATATGAGTCTAAGTGGTTTGTCTCTCTTTACCTTCGCTCAGCGGTTGGTGATCCTAGCTCGTGTCGCAGGAGTACAATAGGTC
Source organism: Leptopilina myrica (nomen nudum) (assembly GCA_032872475.1). Taxonomy (NCBI): domain Eukaryota; kingdom Metazoa; phylum Arthropoda; class Insecta; order Hymenoptera; family Figitidae; genus Leptopilina; species Leptopilina myrica (nomen nudum). Next base: position 27,092,429 of record CM065466.1, on the reverse strand, counting down.
TGGTTTGGTAATTATGCGCTAAGTGGCTGCACGTTAATGATTTACGAGACTTGTAAATTATCTTCGTTAAATTGGTATTATGTTTCTTTCAGATTTTGTCATAACTCGAACGATATTTTCTAACACCAAATTAGACTTCAAGATGAACTGAATTTATAATGTCACGTAAAGATCAGGTCAAGAAGACCAGAGACAGGAGGGCTAACTCAGCTGTTTTCTCACTCACAGCAGTGAGTCAGAATTAGTGGGATTATGAAGGCGTAGTTAGATTGCGCCAAATATCTTGTTTAGGTTCTGCACAACACGCACACTCTTACGTTATATATTTAAATACGTGACACGTGCGTGTGAGGGGAAGTACAGAATCAAAACACGATTAGTAATCCCCCTATATTTGTCCTACCCCCACTACTGCAGTTAGCCCTCCTGTCTCTAGTCTTCTTGGATCAAGTCAACTACTGTACTGGGTATGAGATTACTTATACGAAGAGAACCACTTGATTAGATTGTAGTAAGGGTGACTACTACTGATGATTACATTTTTTAGACTGAATTGCTGTTAATGCTTTGGTCCTTTTTATACCCAAATTTTTATGTTTTCATGTTGATTGTTAATTATTTATAGTTATTACAATTTATATTAATGTTTATATTATTATAAATTATCGTTATTAATTATTATTTTGTAACAATTTATAATTATCTCTTTATTAAGAATTATTATTTATTATTATTTTGTTGTTACAAATTAACTTGTTATTATTAATTATTATTGTTGTTACAATTTATTATTAATTATATTATTAATTACAATTAATTATTATTATTTTGTTATTATTAATTATTATTCGTTGTTCCACATTATTATTGATTAATTTTAATAATTATTTTATTATTTTTATTATTACTATTTTCATTAATTAATAATTGTTTATAATTGTTAATAACAACTATTTGTTGTTATTCCCATTATTATTATTATTAATATTGAAAATATGATACGGTGACATACAATATAAATGTATATTTTCAAAGTTCGGTGAAAGATCAAAAAATTTTCTCTAAAAACTGAATACAACTATAACATCCAGAAAAGCTTCGTTGTAGATCATTCAAGTTACAGTATAATTATACTTTTTGAATACCTATATCTTTTCAATAAATCGAAAAGAGTTTTGTTTGTTGGCATTCTTGATCGTTTTCTTGATGATTCGCAAAACATGATCTTTGCATGGTCACAGTTACTTGGCATATCGTTTTAAGAGCGAGGGATCCCATATTTCATCGATTTCACGGTTAAATACACTGAAGCGTGTACTCAACGTTACGATCGTGCTTACTACCGATCGACCAGTGAGAATGAACAGGATGGAATGTGGTAGAAAGCAAATAAGAGACGCGATCGGACAGGGAGTTGGAACAAGTAAAAGAAAATGACCAAGGTCATAGAAGTTAAGATCAAAGTTAATTACCGTCGTCGAACTACCGCAGTTAGCCACGGTCGCATTTTCAGGTCTCAGCGTTGTTACACGGCTTTCAATAATCTCACCATGATACTCGACTCTAATAATAATAAAAATAATAATCATCATTATCATCATCGTCTTCATTATCATCATCATTATCATTATCATTTAATCCATTGTCTTTCTCAATATTCACAATTTATTTGCAAAAAAATAATAAAAATATTTCCATTAAAAAATGATTTAAAATTTATATCTAAAAGTATTCGCGAGTTTCTGAATCTACATTTTGTGACCGTGTATCGTGATCTCTTATTACGTAATATCTCTTGTAAATAGTCCCACTTTCAGCAGTCATACAACTTTCTCCATTTTCTATATCCTCAACGATACACACGACATAACGAGATCAATAAACGATGTGGATCATGTTACAAATTATCGTTTTGTTTCCTATATCAATATTAATGATAGAACGTCCAAGCGCCCGTCCTGCCGGAAGGATGTTCCCAAAATAAGGCTTTTAAAAAAAGGGAATTGAATTTTTCTTTTCCGGAATTCCTTGGGATTAAAGTAGTCGAAAAGACGAAAAAATCCATATATTTGACTTTTTAAAATAATAATATTAAACCATTTTTCAAAGCCCTCAAACTTGCTGTTTCTAAAAAGTAAAAAAAAACATTTTTTCGTAAATTTAATGTAAAATCCACAAAAACCAATATATTTTGGCCGGTCTAGCCTTTTTTTCTTCAGAAACGTTCAAAGAATGATACCTATTTGTTTAATTTAAAAAGTTTCATTTTTAATGTTAATCAGCAAAATTGCGACCAATTGAATAAAAACTCTCTTCAAATTTTCTTTATAAAATTAATATGGAAGCAGATAAAAACAAAAACAAATATATCGTTGGAAAGGTAATGAAACAAGCTTTCCAATGATGTAAATATCAAGTTTCTAAATTTATATGACTAGGCTTGGTAGTCTTTTAAACAAAGCGAAAAGCGTCCTGCCGGCAGGACCGGGTTCCATCATTTTGTGACTAAAAATTATATGAATTTTTGGAAAATTCAACTTCTTTAAGTTACCCTGCTCTTCGGTTTGAACTTACAAGCTCGACATTTACATGCGCTGAAAGCTTGTTTCATCACCTTACCAACGATATATATTACTTTTTGTTTATGTCAATCCATGTTTGTTTTATTTAGCGATTTCGGACGGACTCACCTGAGTCATTTTGGTCCTGCCGGAAGGACGTTGGACGTTCTATCATTAAGCTACTGTTGATATATCAGTGACTATAACTATCATTAACACATGTCAAAAGAGATTTTCAGAAAGATATTAAGTATTTACATTATCATTATTGACTCTTATAGCTTCCTCTTTTTACGTTTCTTAACGAATATTTTACATGTTTTTCGCAGATATAAATTTTTCTCTAGAGATACATCCAAGTTGATGAGATTTTTATACTAAAATTCAATGGAAAAATCATTATTGACTTGGACATCCTCATGTCTGTAAAGATAAATTTAAATTTTGTTCGACCCTAGATAAGTAGTTTTATAAAAAAATGTTTGTTTTTTATGAAATTACTTAATATTATACCCGCCATTTTGAATTTCAAAAGATTGACATAATTTATAATCCGTATGTGATTCATTTCAAACCAATCCGATCAATTTAAAAAAAATGGTCCATCATATTGTATCCGACATTTCAAATGTTGAATAACTGATTTCATATTTGTCATCAGCGGCCCCAACAACCCTCGAATAATAAGTTACAAATTAATCAGATCAGTTTTTTAAAATTTGTCCTACACTCTACTAATAAATTAGTAGAAATTACTATTTATTAGTAAAATTTACTAATTCAAAAGCAAAAAGTCGGTCACTAATTCAAATTAGTAAACATTTTTACCAATTCAAATTAAAAAGCATATATTGGAACATAATATTCTTTTCAAAATTCTATTATCTTTCAAAATACATATCAATAAAATTTTTAATTTTTATAGATTTTCTGTATAAAAATTTTCTTTTTTCCCTTAAAAATGGGTGGTCTCCCAATTTTGAAAAAATAAGTTTAAAAGTTTAGAGTTAGTAATACACTAATACATGTTAAAACCAGAATGTTGAAACAGATTATAGTTTTTCAAAACTCTACTTCAATATACAACCTGTAAAGTTTCAACAAAATTCCCATCTCACCGCCATAGTATCTTTATTCAACCATTATAACAAACATTCTAATTACCAGAACTCTCATTTTGTACATCTGTCATTATTCTATTCATTCGGTTCATTGTGTTCATAAATACATTGTATATCTATTCATAAAATAATACTTATAATTCAACTACATTCTATAATCTCGTTGTGAAATTTTACTTTACGCTTCTTTTAATTGCGAAGAATATTGTTAATGTATATATCTACATAAAAGAAAAAGGATATGATACAAAAAAATTCTGTTTTGTCAAATTATATACATTTATTGTTATTTGACCTTTATTATTGAATATCCCAAAATGATTAAGTACATTCTTCATTTTCTGTAATGATGTTATATAATTTCGTATTTATAATATTGACCAGAGAAAAAAGAGAGAAAGATGGGGGGAAACAAATTGCGAAGAAAATTAGTAATTAGACATGGTAATCGAACGATTACATTATATTATATACCAAGAGCGTGATCATTGGTAACAGTAAAATTCTCTTCCTCGATGTAACCTTTATATTAACTACATATATAGAGTTACTTACGCTTGTCCAAAGTGCGAGGTACCAATGATTTACATTCTTTCAATGATATCCATGTCCTTTCTCTCCAGTTTTATCTATGGACATCAAACTTGATCGATTTTATTATCAATAGAAATAAAATTAACAAAAAATAAGCTAAGATAATAATATTTAAAAAATTATATAATGAAAACAATAATAATAGTTAAAAAATATTTTGAAGTATTTTTATGTATTTGGAAAAAATGTTCATTCTCTGTGCAGGAGATCATTTCAAAACCATGAATCGACTGCAATTTTCTTTAAAAAAACTACAATTACGCAATATATTTTTAAAAATTAAAATATACCTATAGTAAAACCTTATGGTTACTTTAGCTGCGCAATAGATAATTTTAAAATAATTAATTGGGAGAATATTTTCTGTTTATACTTAATAGATCTTGAATTAAAATATATTGTTCCACTTTTTAATTTTCATCTCTGTTTGACGGATTTATATATTTTCATTTTCAGGGGGTCGATTATGAAATTGATTTTAATTTTTGCTTTCACTTTGAGTTTTTAATTTTCACATGTACTTTAACTTTAATACATTTTTAATTTAATTTTCACTTTTACTTTATTGATAAAATTTCATTTTTATGTTTATATTTAATTGACAAAATTTTTTATTCACTTTCACTTTTATTGTTATTTATTTACTATTTTTATTATTTTTACTATTTAATTTCACATCCCTCTTATTATTACTATCACTTTGACATCTCTCTAGTTTTACTTTCACTATGACAAATTTAAAAAATAAATTATCTACTGTGCAACAAAATCGCGATGGATAAAACGCTTTAAGCTTACGTTGGCATTTGAATAAAATTTCAAAAAAAGAATTTTTTATCTGAAAATTGACCAATAAGTCAGAAATTAAAATAAAAATGAGAACAAAATTCGAAGGGAGAGATGAACCGACAAAAAGACTAATAGATGGATCGGTTAAATATTAAATAATTTACATTTACAATTAAAAATTCTTCTTTTGGCGGTCATATATAGAAGAATACTTTTTTTTAATTATAAATCTCTTAATTGGATCGTGACGAAATAAAACGAAGACAGATGAACGATAATGATAAGAGGTGAAAATGGAAATTATCAGAAGCGATTCTTTGCATAAATGACCATTAGTATTATATAATCGTGTCGATCGCGATTAGTTTAAAAGGGAGTTTGAATATCCCGCGTTGATGTTTTCTTAGGATCTGCGCGGACCTGCATGCGCGCTCTCACGTCCAGGTGGTCTTTTATATAAATAAAATACAGTACAACAATTAATACCAAACGACTTCTCGTCGTAATATCGTGAACTTGAATACACGCAAAGACTATATCTAGATTCTAGGTGTATATATACACTTGTATGTAGTATATAGATGCGAATACTGTAACACGATAACGAGCTCTTCTCTATTTAAAATAATTACAATATATTAAAATACCGCACACATTATCTCCAGTCGTTTAATTTAATTATGAAATGAAACTCTTGTTTCTTGTTTCATAATTTTAATGCTAACATATCAGATTTATATTTGATTTTTGTTCTGTTTCTAAAATGGTTATAAAAGTAAGATATTTTTTTCTCAAATATTATGAATATAAATATTTTTTGAAGGAAATATTGTCTAACATTCCGAATATTTTTTTAGAAATAATTTATGTTTCTTGTTAGTCTTCCCGACTGCGTTCACTTCTAGTTCTTCTTTCTTCGGTGTTTTTCTCTAATTATTTTTTGCTTCGTATTCCATTAATTTTACTTTTCTCGTCTCCCCGTTCCCCTTTTTCATATTGCATCCTCTATTCTTTAATACCACTAACATTCATATCCCTAAATCGTAATATTGGATAACTTTTTTGCAGAAAAAGTCATGTTCCCTCCTTAGTGCTGACAGTTTTTTTTAATTGAAAAGATAAAAATTGATGTACATTGTGACGTGGCATAATTTTTGTGGAAATTTATAAACAAGATTTATTATAAACAAAACAAATTTCCTTGCGCCGACGTCGATGGCTGCAACAACTTCTCAATTCTGGTCAATTTGGTTATTTATAGAATTTCTTTATTTTTATTATTGTATTCCTTTTCTTGAAAACACTTCCACATGGATTTGAATTCGAGATGTTTCCCGGCTATCGTCTTACAAGCAGAAAAGAATTTATAATTATTTTATTATTTAATTTATAATTTACTTATAATTTTTTAATTTTTATTGCCTTTATTTATTTTTTCTACATTTCGTTAACTCCTAGCAGAAAAACTAAACGTCAACTAAAATAAAAATCGAATTGACTCGATAATTTGTCACTTTTAAATGCAACCTACACAAATGTCATCTCACAAATAACCCTTTGAGTAAATTAGAATTATTTTCTACATTGGCCAGATTTGTCGAATTCTCATGTCATTGATCTAAATATCACTTTGATCTTTTTTGGAAATCAACTTATCTTTTTCTTTTATCAATAACGATTAGAGAATTCTGAAACTTGACGATAAGGAAAATCCTTCTTGAAATTACAATTGAAAGGGTAAAAACTTCTTCATCGTCCGTGCGGTTGATATATTCATACAGCACAGAAAAAAACCCGACTTAAGGGTTATCGTAAAGAAAAAATGTTACCCCTTAAGACTCATTTTGAGTCTTTTGCCTAGAAAATCAGAATGTTTACATTTCACAACTTATTGGACTTACCCTTAATTCTATCACTTTCATAAAGAGACATTTCTTCAACGTTTTTTTCAAAATCTGCAATTGTTTTCATTCTTCTTTTTTTGCAGGTCTTATATTTGTTTCACTACCGCTTTTGTCATTGGTAGTTTCAATTAAATAATTTTTTAATTCTGATGTTTCAGGTTGTGATGACTCCGATTCCAATTTTAGTTTCAAAAACTAGGCTGCTCATGCAGGATCCGCAAATCATCAAAAAGCGCCGGATTCCTCGGGATTTCGGGATCTCGCTTTGCGGGGGTTGCAATCTCTAATTGCAATGATTTAAAATTGCTTAGAAATCAAATTCAACATGTTCCCTTTAAAAATGTGGGCTTTTATTATTTATGACACATATTGAAATTACTTCTTCTTCCATAGACAATGTAACTCCGTTATATATGGTTACTTTAAAATTTTCGTTAAAAAAGTTATATGAAGTTAATTGGTAAGTTGTCAGAATTTAAGAAAATTTTGAAGGTACGCCATTTTTATCTTAATTGAGGCACATTATTGTTTCAATAATTTTTTGGTTTTTTATACTTCTAACTACCTCTACTATAAGTCACAAAATATATAATGACTCGATAAAAAAGTTATACCATATAAACTGAAAAAAACAGTCAATGTCACATACGAGAAACTGTCGATTTCAACACTTTCACTTCCTTTTGTCGATCCCTACCTAATTAAAAAGATTATTAAGCACATAATGTATATTTAAAAAGCCCAATAATTTATTATATTATTTTACCTATAGAGAGCTGAAAATCGTCAGACTGATGTATTTTCACTCGTTGGTAACTTAGGAAAAATATATCGAAAAACTAAAATCTCTTTTAAAATATTTATCAGAATTTTATCTATGACTAAATTAAAATTGTTCTTTTTTTTAAATTATGAATTATGACTTAAAATTGACAATTTTAGCTCAGTTTTAGGCTGTAAGAAAATATAAAATTTTAGATTTTTTTTGAATAATTAATTTTTGCTTAAAACTCATAACTCAGAGGATTTTCCAGATCAGTTATCAAATATGCAAAATTTAAAATAGATCCAAAATATGACTTGCCAGATGTGAATCTTCCTCTGTAAAAATTTCCAAAATTAATTAGAAATTATGAAAATCAAAATAAATTATAAATTAATAGCATTACTAAAATTAATTCATTGATAAAACCAATTAATGTTCCCATACAAAGCAATTAATTTAATAATTTAATTGAACAATTTATTCAATTAATAAATTGTCAATATTATTGGCATTATTTATATTTGCACATCAATATAACTTAAATTGATTGCTGAAAAATTGAAAAAAAGTAGATAGACAAGTATAAAATCTTGTCGCAGTTGTACATGTATGTTTGTATGTTTAGTGTATGTATGTGTGTAGGCCTCGTCTCAACGCTTTTCACGTTCGTGCAGGTAATGATCATTGACTGCTATAGAGAGAGATTCACTTACGCTGTAATGCCACTCTCGTTACATAATTTGTGCCTCCTATATAACGACAAATTATTATCCTTTTTCCAATGTTAGATAAACAAAGAATCCAGGACGAATCTCCACGACTCGTCTCTCGATGATGTAAACGTAATAAATGTCGACTATTGCTCAATATTCTCCGTCCATTTTTTCCCTTCTCAACTGTAGAAAATTTATCACATACGAAGCATAGCAATTAACATCAAACTCTTATAAGTAATTTACATCGTCTTTCATATGTGCTTTTTCATTCAGATAAAATTATTTCAGAAAAAGTTAGAAAAAAATTTTTTAAATGCATTTATTATTTTTTTATAAAAAATGTGTTTATTTTGTTTTCGTATTTATTTATTTCTTTGTGAATAAGCAAAGACGAAAGAGAAAAACAATAAATAAAAATAAACACAAAACCAAAGAACATAATCACTTTTGGGTACCAGAATTCGAAACCATTTATCTGCCAAGGATTAATTGTTACTTGACGCCTCTCGAGAGACAAGATCAAAGATCTGAATACGATCTCCCGATGCAAATCAGTTTCAGCAATTGCCCAATCGAGGCCCTTGTCAGCTCAGACACATTCGAAACATTATCCCTATATGCTTAACGTAGCAGTCACACACACGCGCACCTACATCAGTTGTCCCATGAAACGATCCCCAATGTCTTTGGCGCCAGTACGATTTCACTTTAAATTTAAACTTGACAGACCTGGCGCTTAATCGTCAAGTGTATGAAAAAAAGACTAACAAACTCACAGTCTGCAAGAAGGATTAAAATATTTCATTATACTTCTTGTTTTTGATTTTTAAATGGCAAGTTTTGGAATGACAACTTGTAGGACATACAATTAAAGAGAAGTTCCAAGACCTTTATATATTGTTTTTATATTTTGCATTACATTTTTTTGAATTTTTAAATATATTTTGGAAGATTTAGGATATATTGCGCAGCTTCAGAAAATTAATGGGTCTCCTGTCCCATTTAAAATTTTTAAAATCGGACTTCAGATTTGTAATCAGGGACCCCAAAAATCCCTAGTTATAAGAATCATCCATTATTTCTACTGCACAACATTGAAAAAATGAAAAAAACTTTCACCCAATTATAAAAAGTTTAATGTTGCATTATTTATTGTGTTTCGTCCTCCTTTAAAAAAATAATTCTCAAGAAAGTAACGGAGAATTGGGTGCTTACAGAAAACCATAAATGGATAAATTTTAAATGTACTTTCAGATCGACTGTTATGTCGTCAATCCCCCCCCCACCTCTTGTATATATCTCTTTGCAGATCAACATGATCATCAAAATAATTATTATTCAACTAAAACCACTTAATTTGCAATTCTGACAAGTTTCTTGTTTTGGAAAAGGATGTATGAGCGAAAAATTTTTATCGCTTCCAATAAAGGGTAGCAAGTAATCAAAATGGAGAATTCAATGAAGAAGTTGATTTTGGCGTTGCAGTTGTAAAAATAGCAGTTCGATAACCTTGTCACAATCGCATCCCAATCAGTGGTATATACGAATCTCTTATTTGATTGTATTGGTTACTGCTGAGGTCATTGGACCAAGGCCAGTTCTACCTGGCGCGTGTAGTATACCTGTCGCATGTACACAGGTAGATCACTAAAATTCTGTCATCACCTATCATTGTGAAAGGAAATCCCTTTGTTGTTGCGAGCACAATAGTTTTAAAGAACGATTTGGGGTCGCATTAAATCGTTCTTATTTACAGGTGGATAAATGATACTGAAATGTGTATTAAGGATTGAAATTTGAAAGTTATAATTGCAAAATTTTGTCTTTTTGTTTCATTAAAACTATATTTTTTAGTTAAAATAGTTCCAGGAAAAATTTGGAATGAAAAATTTTGTGTCAAAAATGTTTTATGACCTTTTATTTAGGCATTATTAGAAACTTTTATTTTTTTTAAATTTAAAATGGCGGCTAAATAATGGCAGCCAACCACATAGCTCAACATTTTTCAGCAGAGACCGAGATTGTATTCAGCGCATAAGAATACATAGGAAACCACTCCAAAATCTAAAAAAGTCGTATTTTGTAGACCTGTGTTATTCATAACCCCGTGTAGAAATTGCCTTAAGTAAATTCTGTTTGTGGTTTGGCCCTGATCAGGATATAATATTCTAATTCTAAACAATAAAAAAATATAACTTGACATTTTGTTGAAAAATTGTAATTAATTTGAAAAATTATTTTTTTCCTTTTTCAAAAAAATGTAGTATTTTTTACAAAATTATTATTTGAAAATAGAAATGATGCAAATAATTTTCATTTTTTACTAAAATTTGCATAATTTTCTATTTTTCTTTAGAATTAAAGAGAAAAAAATCTGTATAATTTCGATTTATTAATCATTTTAATCTTTTAACAAAATTTTAGTTTTTTATTGAAAAGAAATAAAACAATTTGTATATTAAAATTAACCTTCCATTTTCACGTGAAATGATAGAAATAAATTTTACTGCAGATAACCACGTTTTAATTTCTACACTTAGCAACCAAAGAGTAAATAATATAAATAAATGTAGTTTCATTTTTTGAAATTATTATTCCTCTTTTTAATTAAACTGTATCAAAGATGACGCTGAAAAATAAGCAATGGATTCAGTAAATAAAGTAAAAAAATGTTTATTGTAATTTAAAAATTGAATAATAGGCAACAACAGTAAGTGTATGTAATAGATCTTCAAGTTTTGGTTCGTTCTATAACTTAATTTTAGAAATAACGCAAACATATGAAAGAATAAAAACTGCGCACGAGGGGAATCGAACCTACAACCACCAACGGACTTATAGACTAACGCTCGAACCACTTTGCTAACGACGCGTGTGTGTAGTAAAGTTTAAATTTCTCAGTATCATTTAAACATATAATTACTGAATGCAAAATGTGAAAAATATTATTCAATATGATTTATTAATTTGGTATATACAAAATTAGAGCCTCTGAGAGGACCGAATCGAGTCTCGCTGGCTCTTCTCAGGGTACTTCTGGGACATTTTTTTCGCAGGTAGCAAGATCGTCACTTTCTGGGGCGATTATTGCAGAAGGCTATCCCACGGTTGTAATAACAACAGAGCATCTCGACCAGCTGAGGTTAGCAATTCATAGTTACATTGAAGGGGACGAAGCAGGACCGTATCCTCGTTTTGGGGAAGTTCGGCTTACCAGAGGAGCTCTATTCGTGGAGTGACTGGACTCTGATTCTAGGGAATGGCTGAATAGCTATATACCTAGACTCGGTCAGGCGGTGGGGGCCTCACCCTAATAGGGGTGGACCGGTCCCAGCTAATTAAGCTGGTAAGAGTTTTTGTTTGGTACCCGGTCCAAGGGTGAACCAGGCCTTAATTCTTCGAAACCTAGGTAGACAAAATACCGGGGTGGATACATCCAACTGGAAGGTGTATTCGTGCGGCGAGGGAAGGACGGACCATACTTCGGCCGTGGGTTGGACTTTCACGCTTGAAGTACCGGCACTGTAAACTATGTTTTGGACTAGGCCAAATCACTCTAAGAGTGCTGAGGCCAGGGACAGACGCAGCTGCTGAGCAAAGTGCTCACAGGTGTAACGCGCCTAAGGAGACCGTGAATCAGCCTTAAAATGGCTGCTTTCGGGATTCAGTGTACGCAGATCAATTTGCATAATTGTAAAGGCGATTCGGCGATTTTAGTCAAGAGCTTGAAAAAGATGCCGACAGCTTTAGCCTTTGTTCAAGAACCTTGGGTTTTCAAGGGGAGAATCGGAGGTCTAAATGGATGCCACCAAGAGACCAAGTTGATAGAGTATTGTCAACAGCAGGGTCTCCCTTTGATAATAGGTTGTGATGCCAATGCCCACCACGTAGTTTGGGGTAGCACTGACATTAACGAAAGAGGAAGAAATCTACTAGATTTTCAGATAGAGACAGATTTAGAAAGTTTAAAATAGGGTAATATGCCAACCTTCGTTATTGTTAACAGAAGAGAAGTTTTGGATATTACGATCTGCTCCAGGTCTGTGTGGGGTGTCGTGAGGGATTGGAGAGTGTCTGCTGAAGATTCACTCTCGGACCATAGACTTATCACATGCAGAATGGAATCGAAAGATCGGGGACATAAGTGCAGACGTGATCCTAGGAGTACTAATTGGGACTCATTTACTGAGGACCTCAGGGCCTCCATGGGACGCACGAAGAGATAGAACTCGCAGCGGAATATCCGCGAAATTCGATTGTCGGCTCCTTCGAGAGAAACTGCGTAGTCAAAAAGGTGGACACCAAAAGGGGTAATAGATGGTGGAATTCCTATTTGTAGGCACACAGGCAAACAGTAATAAAGCTTTTTAATAAAGCTAAGAAACGTAAGAATCAGCAAACATGGGATGCTTACCATGCGGCTCATAATTCTTATAAGAAAGAGGTAGTGAAAGCACGGGGTGTTAGCTGGTGGAGTTTTTGCGAGGAAATCGAAAGAGTATCAGAAGCATCAAGACTTAATAAGGTTCTCTCTGAAGACCCTTTGGCAAAAGTATCTACCATTAAGTTATCTAACAGGATAAAAAGGACTGTTTAAAGTATCTGATGGAAACTAATTTCCTGGACTTTAAAGAAGGTATATATCCGGTCCTTTTACTAAGGGGATTAGTGGTAGACGAGTTGATTAAGGAAACTTAATTACCAGGTATATTATACGCAAAGCTATGAGGATGATTTCCTTCTAATTATAAGAGGACACTCAATTGAGACCTTTTTAGGGATTACGTAAAGTGCACTCAAGATTGTCAAGAATTGGTGCAGTCAGACTGAACTTTCTGTGAACCCAGAGAAATCGAATATAGTAGTTTTCACGTGAAATACAAGATACCGAGCTTAAAAAAGCTGGTATTTTATGGAAAAGAGATTTCTCTTTCCGCATCGGCTAAATACTTAGAAGTAATCCTAGATAAAAAGCTGAGTTTGAAGGAACATTTCGAATATCAGTATAGGAAGTTCTGTACTGCGTTCTGGGCATGTAGCAGGGCGATAGGGTCATCGTGGGACCCAAGACCCATTATGGTCAACTGGCTCTATCAGATGATTTTTAAATCCAGGTTTCTTCACGCGATGGTGGTTTGGTGGTCTAGGACTCAACTGATCACTGTTAAAGAAAAACTAGACGCGCAGGGAAGGTGGAAGTTAAGTGGTAAACACATCAAGCTTCCACGTTCAATCCTATCAATTTCAAAGATAAGTATGGTGCAAGATAGGATGATCAAGAGGGTGAAATTTAAACCCCGCTTTAAAATACTTATTCCTTCCAGATTGGACTAGAAGAAGGGTTTTCCACTTGGGGTCGAGGTCTGGTACACGGACAGCTCTAAGATGGAGTGCGGTGCAGGCTTCGGAATATATTGAAAAACTGCCTGTATTAAAGTGGCTGAGTCGCTAGGACAATATGTCACAGTTTGGCAGACCGAGGTCTGCGATTTTAACTTGTGCCCAAATGTCCATTCAAGAAGGGAGAAGGGGCAAGAGGATTAGTATTTGTGCGGGTAATCAGGCGGCCTGAGGGGCTCTAAAGGATCCCACAATCGAAGCTTGTCTGGGAAAGCCGTAGCGTACTAGGGGCTCTAAAGGATCCCACAATCGAAGCTTGTCTGGGAAAGCCGTAGCGTACTAGACGAGTTGGGTTCAGTAAATAAACTTTCGTTAATCTGGGTACCGAGTCACTCTGGAATCAAGGGCAATGAAAGGGTTGACGTTTTGGCAAAAATAGGATCCAACGGTATCTGTTGGGTTTAGTACTCAACAAGAAGCGAGCGAACGATGTCTTAAAACTCCATAAGATCAGAGTTAGAACCATTGTTCGACTCTTTACAGGACATGGGCTTTTGAATTATCATCAGCATATAATAGGAAATAAAGTATCACCTACGTGCATACTGTGTGAGACGAGTAACGAGTTGTCGTCTCACATATTATCTGAATGACCGGCGTTAGCTAGGATCAGCCTTTCCAGCTGGGGTCAATCAATTATAGACCCTATGCAGGTGAGCAACCTATCTATAGAGGAAGTACTGGACTTCTGGGGTGCGATTATTTGACATTAACTTTTACTTTGACTTAAAATTTTAAATAATCAATGGCAAAGTCAATATCAAATTCAAAGTAAAATTACAAAATCGCACCCCTGGAGAAGAACAGGACTCTAAGGGGTTATTGTAAACTAGCAAGCTGGAGCTTGGTACAATGGATTCTCTAATCTGTGTTCCAACTTTTCCTTTCTTGGGAATATCCAGCTTGATCTCGGCGATTGATTAGATTAGATTATATATATAAAATTAGAAGATCATATAAAATTATTATTAATATATTTAATAAAAATAAGAAATAAATTATTGAAATTGGGTTCGTGTATTTTTTCATCGAATTAAATCGTACGGTGTCAGGACAGGTAGAACTCAAAAAAAGACTTCTTCTGTTGCTGCACGTTTTCCCAATATGAGAAATATAAATTTATTTGTAAAAATGGGTGTGACTAGTTCAATGGTTACTTAGCAAGAAGAACGATTCCCCTTTTTGTCCTCACGAGTCTCTCGTGTCTTGGCGCGAAAAAGTATACAATAATAAGACTTGCGCATGAAAATACTTTACGAGACAGTTCATACGACGACTAGTTAGAAAACGTAAACATCTTTTCTCTCGATTTAAGGTACTAAAGTTTTGTATACTAAAATGATAAAGTGGCGAATAATATTATCAATGATTAAAATTGTGCGAATTTCAAACAGTTCGAAGTGGGAAACACCAATCTCGAAACACGAAAATAAGTTATTATTATAACTAGCTTAGTTTTATAAATTATTAACTCAGAACTGTACATTAAATTTATTTACCTATGGAACATATTATTTATAAATATTGACATAATTAACAAAAGTTTTCTATTTTTCCTTAAATAGGAACCCAGACTGTCATTTGAGAAAATTTCCATACGGACTATTAATTTAGTATCAACATAACTATAACTAAAGTTTTATTTTTCATATTTTTTCTCAAAATTTTTATTGGTTTATAACAAAAAATACAATTAAATTTCAGTTTGGGAATCCTTTGTGAAATCGCAGTTGGAGCCAAGTTGGGTTGACCCACACTTTGTCCAAGTACACTAAAGAAATTTTTTTTGGAGCTCTATCCAATTGTGCCGTTTTATATATTTGTCCTGCATATCATTTACATAGTAATTTAATTAACTAAATTATTATATGTATTATCTCATTTTTCAAACTTTGGGAAGATCAGTTGAGCCCACATTGGCGCCCAATCTCTGTGTGGACGACTTTGGGTAAATTTTCACACGGGATATCCCTATTCCTATTAAAACGGAAGATTACAAGAAAAATATATAGGGAATAATTAGAATTGATCTTCATAGTGTTTTAATCAAAAAACTAAAATCTCTGTTTGCAAACTCCAAAATACTTTAACTGTTCTCACAATTCCTAATCTTGTAGAAATGGCGTTATACATTTTTATTTATTTTCACGTTTAGATTTCAAGCAACATACAGAACAAATTATTGGAATTCATCTTTATACTTTTTTTAGAAAAACAAGAAACTTTTTTGATTTAGAAAAAAGTGTACCCTTGGTTTTGACAATTCTTGGCCTATTGGACTGCAGTTTTGCTTATTTTATGTATTTTCATGTGTAGATTTCAGGAAAAATATAGCGAACTTGATTGGATTTGATTTTCATATTTTTTCAGCGAAAAACTTAAAGTTTTTAAAAAATTTTATCAATAAGCGTATATTTCATCCTGTCGCTCACAGTTTTCTACCTAAAAAGCTGATAATTAGTACATTAATGTATTTTCACGTGCAGATTACAGGAAAAATCAGCGGAAATGATTAGAATTGACATTTTTATTATTTTTTTTTACTTCATTTCACTTCACTTTCACTTCCATAAATTTTTATTCTCATTTCCATTTTCACTATGACAGAATTAAATTTCCCTCTTCATTCTTACTTTCACTTTGACAGATTTAAATAAAAAGATGTAAGAATGAAAGTAAAGAATAAGTATTCATCAAAAGAAAAATCATAGTTTTAAAAAAATTGTTTCATATGTTAGAAATTGGTGAGTCTGAATTCTATATATTTACTTGTCAGATGTTTTACCTATATAAATAATAAAAGAAGATTCATAAAAAACATATTTTTAATTCAAATGAACCTTCTGAAGAATGTTTTCTAAATATTTTTAAAAGAAAAAATCTTTTTATTTCCACTGGAAAGTCCTACTGTACTTAAAGTCCTACAGAAGACTTGTTTCTAGAAATCGCGTTTTACACGCGATCATTCATTACGGTATTTTTATTCAAATAAAGCACGAAAGTAGAGAAGAAATTGAGATTATAAAAGTACAAGAAATCAATTGTTAAAGTGATTATTCGAAAATTGTAAATCGACATCAATTGTTCACGAAACAATGATTATTTTTTAAAGGATCATCTTTCTCATCCGCGCAAGTTATTTAAAATACCTCGAGAAAAATGTCATGAATTGCATTTATTTTACTAAGCGTTGCGCATTCCTTAGCATAGGATCATCAACATATCTCACTCACAATGTGAAATATACGCGTTTGATGGTGAAAGAAACCGGACCCATTCCTTTAAAAGCCATTTATTAATTGATTCATTTTGCTTGTGTTTGTGTTCTCGATTTAAAGCATTGATCTCTTTTTTTATTTTGAAAATTCGGCTGCAACATACGCGCGCGTCGATAATAGAAGTTTGTTCGAATCCTCACTCTCTGGCATTGCTTAATTGGTCCTGGAGGTTTAGCATAACTCTCAACTTAAGCCGACCTAGGCATCGCGTGTTCGAAAAAAGAGAAGTTTAAAAAGACATGAATCCTTTCACCGAGACATGCCTCTATTTCAAGATTATCCCTGATTCACTGCTCTTCGAGGATTCTTAATTCACAGATCATAGTTGAGATAAGGCGTGGCTCGTATTCCTAATTGGGAGCACAATTACTAGTCTTAAAATTGGAATTCTTTGCTGATCTTGCGAGTGGAAAATAAGACACTATAGCTTTTTATCGTCACCCGTATTACCATCATCAGAGTTATATTTAAAATCGTGTTCCACAATATTACTTTTGCACACACGATTAATGTGTTAAAATGCAAGTCTGCATATAGGAACATTTAAAAGACTTATAAAAATAGCTTCAATGATCTATTACATAACTTTGATATCAGATCAAGAGACTTTTAAAAGTTCTCTAAGATCTATAGAGCAGCTCTAGACGTTTTAAAAATCTATTGCTTTCTTTAAAAGTCAAAAATCTTTTGCAAAGCGAAAAACATTTCATAACTGCTCAATTTTTTAACAATAAAATGTTAGAACTATAACACTGTAAAATACAACCACATTTTTTAGTATTTTTAAACATTTTTTGAAAACGATTGCGAATGTATAGAAAAATTGGAGATCTACTGCGTAATGTAAAACTTCATAGCTAACTTCATAGATATTGTATTCATATTTGAAGACAATCCCTTCCCTTTAAGGGATGCAATGAAAAAGAAAAATTAAATGATTCAGAACATATATACCTATATATAATCTAGTTTTTCTTTTCTTTAGTTAAAGTTATGCGGTGGCTGCTAAAGTATTCTCATGTAATTAGGTACACTATTTTGTGTAGAGTAATTTACATTAATTACAGTTTCCATTAGCGTTAATTGATCAATAAATACAGGATCAGAAAGAAATAGGTTATTTTTCTTCATCTGACTGATCCAGATGTTCATTAGAAACTAAACAAATTTTTGCTTTAATATTTTTTTCGAGCATTGCAGATGCTTTTAAAGTAAATTTTTACCATTAAAGTTTGGTGAAAGTTGAAATTAATTCTAAACAACATACTAATGATGGTGATGATGATGACATCAGTATGATCACGAACTCTAGTTTCTAGTGATCTTGATATTGCGAGGAATTACTTTCGAAATTTAGGTTAAGTACACTCGAGAAGAAAACGAATTCTTTTAAAAACGATTCGCTAAAAGTCGAGATTTGAACTTAATTGAATATTAAATGTTTTATAGTTGCAGAGTAAATTTTCGCCTCTCTAAACTATCTAGTAGATAAAAATGTATATATATATTTTTTTTCAAGAACTGTGCAGTATAAATCTAAATTCGGTTTTATAGCTGCGTAGGAGATTTTCAATTAATTTAAATATTCCAAACAGTTTTTAAATTCTTAGGAAATGTACAGTAATCTCCACGTAGTATATTAATGACAACAAAATAGGTAAAAACAAGTTGTTCATTTCATGACCATTTAGCTTCCTCAATATATATTATTATATATAATTTTAAAAGTTAAATAATTATAATAGTTTATTAAATATAATTAATAAACCGGGTAAACTACCCTGAATAAATATTAATTATTTAATTTTTTATTATAGAATAATTATTTTAAAGTGTTATGATAAAATGTCAAAAAATACAAAATTTTAATTTTTTGTGAAAAATTATAATATTTATTAATTCCATAAATTTTCATGAAATATATACTTTATATACATGAATCGATTCGTTTTCATGCCAGGAATATAATGCTGAGAAAAATTAATAAAAATTTTAATAAATAAAGAAGTTATTTCAAAAAATAAAAAAATTCATTTTTTTCGAAAATTAAAAAATTGCTAAAAAATTTTTATTTTTAGATATTTTTGAAAATCCTTCTGTCTGATTCAAGATATTCGTGACCGTAATACACCTACAAAATTTTATCAAAATCCATCAAGATGTGTAAGAGAAAATTTGTCCACAAGAATCGGTGACATACACACATACACACACACACACACATACACACACACACACACACATACACACACACATACATACACACATACATCCGGACATTTGTTCCTCTCGACGAATTATATATACTACACTTGAAAATTTGTAAAAATAATTGATTTTAAAAAATTCGGAAATCGACATCACTACAACCTCTGCCAAGTTGTACATTTTTATTATAATTTTGTTTCTCATTTATCACTTTGCATCCTTATAAAAATTATAATAATAATAGAAATAAATGAATTAACTTTGAAATTTTAAAAAATCCAGATAATTTAACATTTGGATCTAAAAATAGTTGCTAGATCTTGTTCGTAGCTTCAAACCCCATTGTAGTATCTATTACACAATTCTTAAAAATTAAATTCTTTATGTTCAAAAATTTTTAATCTTCTGAACTGCTACAAATCTACTATGTTCCTTCAGGTCGATGTACGAATTGTTTGTCTACTCCTTTAAAACTTAGAAAATAGTTACAAATTTATATAAACTAGCGACATATACCTCCCTCGCTAACGCTCGCTCGGTTGAAATTTATCTCATTTGTTTTTAATTATTTATTTGCATTTTAACGTCAGTATTCGTATTTTATTATTTTATTTATTTTATTATTTTATTTATTTTAACATATTATTTTTTCTGTATTTGTATTTTGTTATTATTATTATTATTATTTTTATTATTATGTATTATTATTCGCAATAAAAAGTATGAAAATCATGAGATTTATTCTTCTATTATTTAAATTAGTTTTTGAAATTGATTATAGCAATACGGGTTACTTAAAATATGTAAAAACAGTTAGTGTTATAGATTAAAAAAATTTTTTAATGAGGTAAATTTATTAGTTTTTCCTCGTGGAGAAAGCTTTGTAGACCATTAATTTACAAAATTTTTAAAAATCCGTGAAACAAATATTCTCCATATAAGATTATGTTATTTAAGTCCTTAACAATTGTCTGGATGTATGTAATTTTGTATACGTGTGAGTGTAGATCTCGTTTTTGTGAACACGATATCTTTAAGACATTTCAATGAATTTATTTAAATATTGCTAGATATATTTATCATAATAATATCTCAAAATAAATTGATAGAATTTAAAAAATCCTCAAAAGAAAAATTGGTATATAATTATTTTACATTGCATTTGAATTTATAAAACTAATCTCAATAAAGAAAAATTAAAAAAAAATTTATTTTTATTAAAAATCATTTTCTTTCTTACAATTATGTTGTTGGTAGGGGGTCACTTTTCTTAAACTCATTTTCCCAAAGTAGATTTTTCCCAAAAAATCGTATTCCCAAAGAAGTATCATTCCCAAAGTACTTTTTTCCCAGTCATATTTTCCCAAAATAAAATTGTTCATTAGTTATAATGTCAATTATGTTTTTTAATATGTCCAGTGTATAAATATAAATAAAACAATTATTAAATAATAACGAACAAATATAATTTCAATATTATTAAGAAATGAGGGTTGTGAATCTATGACCGTTCAGGTCATACCACTAACGCTTGGGTAACCCCTTTACGTTCCCCATAACAGCCCCTATATCCAAAGTCCTTTCCACAGCAGGAGGACTTTGGCCAGGTTTCTGGTAGCAATAACGGTCTCCTCCAGAAAGAAGTATCCCGTAATGTGTTCCCGATCCTTCACAAGGAGCGGGATCCAGGATTACTCCTATATATTTTGCCTGCTCTGTATATTGGATCTTTTTTCCAGACAGCGTAAGTGAGCACGAGGCTTTTCACTTATACCGTCTGGTGAAGATAACCGCTTCCGTTTTCCCCGGATTTACAGATAAACTCACCCTCTTACACCATTTGTCTACCTGGTTTGAAGCCTTTTGGGCCACTTCGAGTACAACGTTGAGATGGGGACCACGGACGATTAACAAAATGTCATCCGCATACCCAATCACATGGTATCCTGCTTCGGCCAGAGTTCTCAATAGTTCATCCACCACCAAGGACCAGAGCAAGGATGGAAGAACACCTCCTTGGGGGCATCCAGAGTTAACTGTCCCTTTCAGGACTGAGTCTCCTTTAGTTGATAAGAGGTTTCTGTTTTTTAACATGTGACCGGTCCAATCAACCACTCTTGTAGGAATATTAAAAGCTGTCATAGCTCTACTTATGGATTCCGGAGAGACCTGACTAAAAGCCCCTTCTATGTCCATAAAAACACCAACAGCAAAATCCTGACTCTCCAGTTGCCCATCAATTAGGTCAACTGCTCTCGCGAGAGCTGTCTCCGTAGAGCATCCTGCTTTATACGCATATTGATCCTTTTGTAGCGGAAACCGCTCCAAAATCTCACTGCGGATATATTTATCCACCAACCTTTTAACTAGTTTTAGAATAAAGTTTGTAAGGCTAATGGGACGGAAATCCTTCGGTGAGGTATACCAGTTCTTGCCCGCTTTAGGTATGAATACGACTTTCGTACCCCTCCACGCTGTCGGGACATATCCCAGAGTCAGACTCGCTCTCGCAAGCCTCACCAATGGCCTAACAGCCTCGTCCATCGCTCTTTACAAGAGAACAGGGTAGACGCCATCAGGACCGGGAGACTTGTAAGGACTAAAAGATTCCGCGGCCCATCTGATCCTCTCGGCATTCACGATCCTGTTAGCCAGCTGCCTTCGGGTCCGATAATCAGCCTGTGGAAGGTTTGTTAGCGACCCAGGGTCATGTCCGCCCTCCCCCGACCTTGAAAAGCCCGGAAAGTGTACCTGGACCAGATAAGCCAAGGTCTCATCGTCCGACTCAGAGAAAGTCCCATCCGGCAATAATAAAGTGCCCAAAATTGCATCAGGGTTCTTGGCAAACAGCTTATCCAATCTGGCTGCCTCTTTCCCTTTATCGATGCTGGAAGAGAAAGCATTCCAACTGACTTGTTTTGCTTTCCTTATTTCATTTCTATAGTCGTCTCTCATTTTTGTAAAGTCAGACCAACCATTAGTCGTGCGCCTTTTCTTGGCACGCTTAAAGAGTCTCCTAGTTTCTTTCCTGAGATATTCTAATCTGTCATTCCACCACCACACCTCTTTTCCCGAAAATACTTTTGTCGGTTTGCAGCTACCTTCATAAGCTGCTATAATGGCCTTTGTAAAATCATTGGCCGCCTCATCTAGGGTTTGACAATCTGTTATCTTACCTAGTAAACCAGAAAGTGTCCTTCGAAGTTCTGAGTTGTTAGCTAACCCAATCCGCCTTTCTGGCATTACGAATCCACTTAGTTTCGGATCGGACCGCAGTCTCCACCTCGAAGACTATCTGTGAATGGTCAGAAAGTGAAAGTTCATTAGAAACTCTCCATCTTCTTACCTTATTTACAATGCTTTTGGAGCAGATAGTGATATCAATCACTTCCTGCTTAATCGCATTGCTAAAAGTCGGGGTCGAACCCCTATTAAGAATATCTAGATCTGTTCCGATTAAATATTCCAGTAGCTCCTGTCCTCTCTTATTGTCCTTTGAGCTCCCCCACACCGTATGTTGTGAGTTTGCATCGCAGCCCAGCAGCAGAGGAAGTCCCTTTTCCATACAGTAGTCCACCAACCTACAAACTTCAATTGGCGGATTATTTTTATTATCATACGGAAAATATGCCGATCCAACGACCGTCTTACCTATACCCTCCAGGTTAGTTACCACCACCATTAGGTCCCCTGAGCACAGATCCAATAGTGGAGTTGCGTTAACGCCCTTAGTATGAATGCACGCCCTGGGTTTGGCAGCTCTGCAGTCCCTGTAACAGATTACACCAGACCCACCAAGCCCCCTAATGACACCTCTTACTAACCATGGTTCTTGGATTAGTAAGATGCCTGTGTGCAACTTAGCCAAGCCCCTCATCAATACTGCTGAGGCGCCTTTGCTATGATGGAAGTTAATCTAAGTAGCTGTGAGCTTACAAACAGTGAATTATGTTTGCTCTTCACCCACCTCTACATTGTTTGAGCCATCACGATCAGGGACAGTGACCTTAAAGGTTATCCGCCCGAAGTGATAGTGAGGCCTAAATTCGAGGACATTTTGTCAGCCATTCCTTAGCCTCCGAATTGGAAGCGATAAATATAAAGACTCCTCCTCTGCAGAAGGAAGTCTCAAAGCGCGGCCACCTTTCGACCGGCTCTCTGCAGGTGTGCGTCACAATGATCTTCCTAAAAAGTCCAAACTGCTCATCTGTAAGCGCCACGTCTGGATAGCCCTCGCTACAGACCACCATCGTAACAAGATTTGCCCTTTGAGCCATTGTTAGCCCAACATTGTACCCTTCTCTCCTGGTACTCTGCTGTACCGACTTTGGTCTCTTTACCCTCTCTTTTTCCAGGGGTGACGCATCCTGACCACTCTTTCTCTTCGAGCCAGTAGCAACATCCGAGGAAACAGAGTTGTTACACCGGCTTTAAGCCGTTCTTTCCTTAACCGTTTCTTTTCAGAACCGTTAAGACGCTTCTTTTTGGATAGGGGCCTTTCTACAGCCCCTGAGCCTCAACCCTCACCTAAGACCACATTACCATCAGATCCCGAAGGACCCGAAGGACCCGAAGGAACAGCCAAAGAAAAAGGAGAGGACTGATCCACGACCTCAGGGTTCAAGACCGTCACATCCACAGCCTCCGAGGAGATTTAATTATACTTTCAAAAATTTTCTTCAATTTAATGATTTTTAATATCTACTATTTTAATATGATTGTCCAAAAAAATTAATTTTTTTTAAATTTAATAAAATTCTATGCAAATATTTAATAATTTTTATAAAATAAAATTTGCAAAGGAACATCAATTATTTATCAATTTTTTAGCAATCCTTCAATTGCTTTCATAAATAATAAAACTCATTGCAGAGTTTCAATTATTTGTAATAAAATTTTAACAGAATTCTTTGTCAAAATTTTAAGTAACTTTATAAATAATATAATATTTTTCTCCGAAATTAATTTATTTTCAAAACTTTTAATACAATTTTTGGCAGAATTTCAATTACTTTAAGTACACGTACAATTTTTTTCAATTTCTCCAAAAATGGAAATTATTCTTATAAATTTTATTAAAATTTGTCAATGGAACAAAATACTTACACAAATATGTATTAATTTGGGAAAATCTGATTTTGTTAAGAATGTCCTTTGGAAACCACTATAGCTTGGGAAATTTGATTTTGGGAAAAATATCCTCTGGGAAATCGTATTTTGGGAAAAATGTACTACAATCATGTTTTTGTTTAATTAAATATTAATTTTCTTGAAGCTAAAATAAAAAAAGGTGATTGTAAATTGTTGATTAAAAGCTTTATTTCGTCATTTTTCATAAAACAGTCACAAGAATGTGTAAAGTAATCATTTTACACACTGAAAATCACTTTACACACTGGAATTCACTTTACGCACTGCTAGCGGTGTGTATATGTAACACTTTATGCACCGCTATAAAAAGAAGTATTTTATACACTGTTTTTAGTGTGTAAAATTTAATTTTACATGTTAGTGTTGCAAAAATTATTTTTCTATTATATCTTGAGATAAAAAAACTTAAGTTAATCGTGAAAAACTATTTTTAAGTATAAAATGAGAAAATATTTTTGTTAACATATTATTCAAACTTTTACTATTTATCATTAACATATGTAAGAACCAAATACCTAGAATAAATAATAAATGAATCAGAACGAAAATGCGAAATATATATATATATGTTTCTCTTATTAATTTGAGACAAGAAAATAATTGCAAATATTTTTTTACGTGTTAAATAGCCTTGATTTTTGTAATGAAAAATTTTGTCCAGTGGTTTAAAAATTTTTTGATACTTTTAGCAATCTGAAATTTTCACATTACTATAACTAATAACCCGGAGGTGCCAACGGGATCCTTGGTACGCATCGCCGCACTCCAAAAAATACCATTTTTATTAATAACTATGAACAATAGTTCAAAAATATATATAAATTCAATAAATACACAAAATTCTACTCCAAATAGTTCAGAAATAAAAACAAACAGTTATTATTTTACTATTATTTTCTTTCATTTTGTCGAAATGGGCACTTTCAACCCCGTTAACCCTTAATAATTATAATCCGTTATTTTGGATTTGACATTTTGAATTTTCAAATTTTAATATTTTTATTCAACAATATTAAATGCATAAGTATTTTAATTTGTAGTATCAAATATTTAGCTATTTTTAGGAAATTCGAAATAATTGAGTCAAATGAATGGAATAATTGGATCTAATAAATATTGGGTCAGACTTCGTGAAATTTTCACTAAAATTAAAAAGTATATTTTTTAAATCTAAATTTTGAAAAGACATTTCTATTTGGCCTTAGGAATATGTTTACCAAAAAACAGACATAAAAATATTTTTTATCAAAGTTACGGAAAATGAATTTGTTTGCAACTTTTGATACAAAATTTTATTTCTTTTTCAAGCAGGCATATAAAAGACATAAATTATACTCTTGTTTGGAATTAGAGACTTTTTAAAGAGTTTATTTTTTAATAATTATTTAATGAATTTTTTATAAACAAATTGTTTTCAGGGTTCCGTACACTTACGGATACGGTGTACCGATGGAACCCTATTGGTGAGACTCTTGTGTCCGTAGCCAAATCGTGTGTCCCCCTCTAGCGGCTGAACTGTTTGACCTAGAGAGCTCAAATTTGGTACAGATACGTATTTTCACATCTAGATTACAGGAAAATATAGAGAATGTGATTGGAGGTGATGGTCATAGTGTTGCCAAGGAAATAACAAGATTTTTGGTCAAAAATGCATAAAAAGTGACAATTTCTCCCTTAATTTCCGAACTTTCCAATATGGAGGGCTAAAATTTGGTATACTGGTGTATTTTAACGCGAATATTACAGAAAACATATAGAGAACTTGCTATGTAATAATGGCCATAGCGTTATCAAGAAAAAAATTAAAAAGTTTCAGAAACCATTTTTTTTCTAATTTTTACATTATTTGGTCTAATTAACTAAAAATGTGTTTATTAGTTATTTTTACAATCTGATCACAAAAAATATATCAAAAAATCTTTTAAAAATTATTTTTTTAAATCATTAAAAAATTTGGTTTAAAAATAAAAAAAAACTAGACAAGTGCGAGTTGCACTTGCACTGAACTACTTGTGATATTGAAACAATTGGTAGGATTGAAGTATTACATATTTTATATTATAAGCAATAAGCGCAGAGGAACCAATTTTTAAAATTTGTTCCAAAATTGGTTCCTCTGCGCTTATTGCTTATAATATAAAATATCTAATACTTCAATTTTTCTTTGTTATTTATTTTTAACCTAGTGTCGAAAATTTAACTTACCAAAATAATACAAAAGTGAAAAAAATCCTACCAATTGTTGTTTCAATATCACAAATGGTGGATCAAAAAAAAGCGAACGACATTTTTAAAATGTCATTAGATTTACTTAAAATTTTTTGCTTGGGGGTTTTTGGGGTCGCTGATTACGAATATGATGTCCGTTTTTAAAAATTCAAATTGGCGGATCCAATATGGCGTTTACTAATATTGGATCTAATATTTTAAATTTAAAAACTGACATCATATTCGTAATCAGCAACCGCAAAAACCCCTGAGTAACAAATTTCAAGTGAATCTGAGTATGTGTTATGTGTATATGTGTGAGTATACATGTGTATGTATTTTGTGAATATGTGTAAGTATATATATATATGTGTGTGTAGTGTGCATATCCTTTATTATATTAAGTTGAAGAACGACCGACCGACCCTAAATTTTTACTTTACTTTTATAACTATGGGCCTTAAAATGTTTAAAATTTTAACATTATTAAATAAGAATTTTAAAGCTTACGAAAATATTATTTTATTTTACATTTAAAATATTTACTTAATTTATTATTTAAATTATTTTAAAAGTTTTAATTTTATTCTGTTTTTATAATTATAAACTTTTTTTATTTTTTTTTAAGTTTCCATGGTAATATTATTTTTAATGTGTCACAATGTTTTGATCGTCTAATTTACATATTATCATGTATTTTATATAAATAATTAATTATGGATAAAAAACGAGAAGTAAAACTCGAATAATCCCTTGATATACAGTGCTGTGGAAATCTATAAACTTTCTTAATTTTCGTCCCCCATATTGGATCCGCTATTTTGAATTTTCAAAAACTAATATCATATTCGTAATCAGTATACTGATTGATGTAAAAATCCAACTGAATAAGAAATCTATGCATTTAGAAACGTTTTCTTGTGGTTAATTTCATACCTAGGGGGGTTAACAATGTGTATAAATGAGTATCGCAAGGTTTTTCCCATTATTTGATAAGTACACTGTAAAAAATTTAGGGAGTTAACGGACTCGGGAGTTAAATTTTTCGAGTTAAAAGTTAACTACAAAAGAGAGTTAATTTACAACACCCCTTCATCAACACCCGCGCGAGTTATTTTTTCCATGGGGAGTTAGCATATGGGTGTTAAATTTTAACTCCCTTTATTTAACTCCCCTGGCATTAACTTCCCAATGGGTGCGACTTTTATAGAATCCCCTCGGGAGTTAAAATTTACACTGGAAAAACCTAGTCTCAAAATGAGTATCATACGCTACTCATTTTGAGTTGCAACAAAAATGAGACTCTTAGGTGGCGCCACGTTCTATGGCGTTTAACATAGTCTCATTTTGAGATGCAACAAAAATGAGACTGGGTTTTTTGTGTGTAACTCCCTTTTTTACAGTGTACACAAGACAGAAAAACTAGTTTCAATACCTAAAAGTTGAAAAGTTCTAGAGATATGCCCACATACATATTTCACTAATATTAAAAACAATTTGTTTGTAGAAGAAATTTTGGAAAAAACACATTAAAAAATTGAATTTTGGAGAAGTTACAAATGAAAATAAAGTTTTAAAGCAGTAAATTTGTTTATATATAAAACGCAACGCAGAATTTTTTTAAGAATCATATTTTTAATTATAAGTATTTCAACTCGTGATGCTCCCTAAGAATATCAAGCCACATGTAGTGAAAAATAAATAAAATTTACATTCATATAATCATAAAAATATTTTTTTTACACATTCATTAAATTAAATTTCTTTAATATAATACAATTGTTTTAATTGATTATTTAATAAATCGATAAACTTCAAAAGGTTTCAATTTGGAATTTCATAAAATTACTATTTTAAATTAATTTAATTACAAAATGTAATAAACTTTAATTTTTTAAAAAATTTTAATAATTAAATTACATCTAAAATTAGTTAAATTTTTGTAACACATATTTAATTAATTGAGCCCACCAATTCAATAATTGAATAGGGAGGCTCAATTTTAAAAAATTTTATGATATATAGAAGAATTTTAGATAAAAAACACTAAAAAGTTGAATTTTGGAGAAAGAAACAAGTTTTAAAGTAGTAAATTTTTTTTATATAAATCTCAATAGTATTTCCTTAAGAAGCATATTTTTAAATATCTTTAAACTCTTGATGGTCCTTGACAACAATCAAGACACATGTATTAGCCATTAAATTTTTAATAAGAAAAAAAATTATAGTTCTTTATTATTTACGAATTGTTAATCTATATTGATAAATAGCAAAAGATGTAAATAATAATAGTTGTATAATTTAGTGAACTAATAAAAAAAATTTACTTTCATAAAAACATACAAATATTTTTTTCACATGGATTAAGTTAAATTTTTTAAATATATTAGAATTTTTTTTAATTGTTAATTTCATAAATAGATAAACTTCAAAAGAGTTAAAAGTTTTTAAATCAATTTAATTATAAAATTTAATAAACTTTAATTTCTTTAAAATTTTAACAATTGAAATTCATCTGAAATTAATTAAATCTTTGTAACACACATTTAATGAATTAAGCCTCCTAATTCAAAAACTCGACAAATGCCGCGTATTCATAACAGCGTCGAGCGAGTTATTGAATCGGGAGGCTCAATTTAAGAAAATAATTGATATATAGAAGAATTTTAGTTAAAAACACTAAAAAGTTGAATTTTGGAGAAACAAGACAAGTTTTAAAGCAGTAAATTTTTTTAGATAAATCGCAATAGTTTTTTTTAAAAAAGCATATTTTTAAATAACTTTCAACTCGTGATGCACCTTGATATATATCAAAACAGATGTTTTAGCAATGACCTTTTTTTATTAAAAAATAAATTATAGTTCTTTATTATTTACAAATTGTAAATCTATTGATAATTCCTTTACTGAATTTCATTTTTCTTAAAAATTATTAAATTATAAACTCCATGCGTAGGAAAAACAGGTTTTAGAATCCACAAAAATACTACGAAATAAAAAAATTAATTTTCACAATTTTTGAAGCATCTTTTTTTCTTGAAATCTTCGTTATTTTTAAGCTGAAAATGTAATAATTGCAATAATTTATTTTTAAATAAAAAGAACCGAATTTTGAGAAATTGAAAATTGAATATTAATTATTTAAAATTAGGGTCAATTTTTAAAATATTAAAAAATAAAATTCACCTTTTAAAACTTATTTTTTACAAAATTATATGCATAAATTATAAACTCCATGAAAATGTTTAAGAAAAATAAAATTTCATAAAAGATTAAAATATTATGAGGCCTAATTGAATAAATGCAATTAGAAATTGTAAAGAACTCAGATTTTCAAAAAATTTTAATATTTCAAAATGTTTTCAGACCTTTTTGAATAAATGCAATTGGAAATTTTAAAGAACTCAGAGTTTTCAAGAATTTTAATAATTTAAATTCTTCAGAAATCAGTTAAATTTTTTAAGGAAATTTGCACCATTGTAACGTCAAAGTTTTGGAACATATACTTTGCAGAAACTGCATTTAATTAATTATTCAAAATAATATTGATATGTAGGAAAATTTTAGTTAAAAAAATTGAAAAGTTAAATTTTGGAGAAACATACCAAGTTTTAAAGTAGTAAAGTTTTTTAGATAAGTTGCAATAGTTTTTTTTAAAAAGCATGTTTTTAAATATCTTCCAACTCGTGGTTCACCTTGGAAGATATCAAGACACATGTATTTTCAATTACATTTTTAATAAGAAAATAAGTTATACCTTGTTTTTATTACGAATTTCAAATTCCAAATACAATTTACTTTTGACAAATATATATTTTTTAATTTTTCTTAAGTTTAATTTTTAATATTAATTAATTAATTAATTAATTTTAATGATGGGCTAATTAAACATTTTCTTTTTTTTCTTTTTAATAAGCTAAAACAAAATTTTATAAAAATATTTGTAATATAAAGTGGAATGTACTGTATGTGTGAGTATACATGTGTATGTATTTTGTGAATATGTGTAGTGTGCATATATATATATATATATATATATATATATAAGTATTCTAAAATACTGTTAGGGTCGGTCGGTCGGTCGTTCTTCAAATTAATATAATAAAGGATTTTGAAGATTCACAATCCATTTATATAATGTTCAAAGACTATTTAGCTTTTGTAAATTTCTATCAATTTGAAGATAATTTTGAAAATTAAAAAAAAATCCTACTCTCTTAAGATTCCTAAGATAAATGTATGTGGAAAACGTCTATGAAATTCTATAATTTACGATAAACTAATTTGCAAAAGGCTTACGAATTGCTTATTTGATAAAAGAAAAACGACGTTAATGGATTGAGATCTAATATGTACATTGAAGTAATGTCGAATACATTATAAAACTAAAATACCAGTATAGGATTTGCGATCTGGATCAAGAGAGGAAAGGTTCTTAAGATCTGAAATCGCGATAAGTAGGCACGTTTTGCGTACCTTTGGACTGTTGATGCAGAAGCAGGTGAGCAAGGAGTGCCACGTTAAGGTGTCGCCTGAGATGGCGTAATGGTTTTAAAATAGAAAACAACCGCAGTCTTATCGACACACACCAGGAAGAGAATAAAACGGAACGCGCACGCTCATCGTCATCTCATATCTGAAAATACATTTCCGTAGTGCAAATATGAAAACTCTGAATCGTCGATTCTTAACTGATGAAAAATTTGTTTTAGATCTTCATATATATTATCAACACTATACACTGCGCATATAGAAACAAGAAATGGAGAAGCTATAAATTTCTGTTTATAATACAAATCATTTAGGTTCAAGAAGAAGCTGCAACAGCTGTATTATTATTATAAAACCTTAACGAGATATAAAGTACAATATATAGATTTATGATTGCAAATTGAAACATTCAGAAACAATTTCTCATTTTAAAAAAATCTACATGCCTGCTGAAATAATATCTCATGGGTGACTTATTTTTCAAAAATTAATTATAAGAACTCTTTTCTAATTTTTTACCCCTAAAAGTGGAGATCCCTAAAAGTGTTACGTAATTATTGTAAACAATCTTAGAGCCGTAGAATTTCAATGCTCGAGTCTAATGTTAATTTTAAAAAACAAATATCAGATTCGTAATCAGTGTCACCGAAAACCCCCGAGTTACGAGTTTCAAACTAATTAATTAATATTTTAAAAATGTCGTCCGCCATTTTGGATTCGCCATTTTAAATTTTGGAAAACAGCAGATTCGTAATCAGCGACCCCAAAAAATCCCGACTTACGAGTTTCGAGCCTATTAATTCATAATTGAAACATTTTTTACCCTTATTTTTGACTCATTTTTATCATTTTTCTTTGGAGAAAAATGTATTTCAAGCATTTAAATAAAAATTGTAAGGGCCCGAAAACAAGCTTTATCGACCATCCTCCTTTTTATTTTCACTGTCACATTTATTTTAACACTTTCGCGCCTCCGGTACATATACTTACAAAATTAAATAAAACTATAATATTTTTAAACAAATATACAACTAATATAACTTTTTGAAATGACCGACGTAACTACTATTTATAAAAAAATGAGAAATTACAAAGAACTATTTTAATTATTATAAACAATAGATAGAATATTGTTAAAGAAAACAACAAAATTTGTTTAAATTCGCTTAAAACTCCCTTTCGGGATGGCTGATTTCGAATCTAGAGTCAGATTTTCAAAATTTAATTTGTTGTAAATTTTTTTTTTAGATTGTTCATTTTTGATTAAAACTTGTTACTCAGGGGTTTTCAGGGTTGTCATTTAAAACTTCGAAAATCTGACTTCAGTTTCGAAGTCAGCGACCCTGAAAACCCCCAAGTAACAAATTTTATTCAAATTTGAGCAATTTATTAAAAATGTCCGCCAAATTGGATCCGCCATTTTGCATTTTGGAAATTTTAATTTCAGATTTAGAAATTTTAGATTTCGTTTCTACAGTATTAGTTTCATTTTCATTTTGACAGAACTTTATTTTTATTTGCATTTTTACTTCCACTTTGATAATTTTTTACCCTTTAATTCCTATTTTTATGTTCATTTTAATAGAATTTTATTTTTACATTAATTTCTAATTTTACTTTATTAAATCTTGTTTTCCTTTCATTGTCATTTTCACTTTTATAAATTTTATTATTATCATTTACTTTTATTTTCTAAGAAAATAAAAAAAATCTTTATTTTCACTTTGATGATATTCTTTAGACTCATCTTTTGAAGATACAAATAAAATTTAATTAAATTGCGAATATTCATACATCTTTAATGCGAATGCAAAAATTAAATAGAAAATAAAAGTGAAAATAAAATCTGTCAAAGTGAAAATGATAGTAAAAATAAAAATCTGTTAAAGTGAAAATGAAATTTTGTGAAAGTAAGAGTAAATGTAAAAATTAAAGCAAGAATAAAAATTTGTGAAAGTTAAAATAAAAGTAAAAAATAGAAACCTGTCAAAGTGGAAGTGAAAATCCGTCTATTGAATGTTAAAGAGAAACAAAAATTGTAAGTAAGAGAGATAATGAAAGTATTTCAAAATAAAAGTGAAAAACTGGTAGATTGAGAGTGAAAGACAAAATAAAATAAAAATATAAACCTGTCAATGTGAATGTGATAATGAAAGTGAGAATGAAAGAAAAAAATTGAAAACGAATATGAAAGTAAAAATTAAAATACTTAATCGATCCCCAATTAAATGATTTAAATTATGTTGTCAGGGATTTTCGGGGTCGCTGATTACAAATAAAAAGCCAAACATTAGTAATCAAACATGGCGCATTCAATATGTCGATGAAAAATTTGAAAATCGATCAAATTGCATAAACTTACTGACTCATTATAGTCTAAATGTAGTGTTAGTTGCGCAGTATATCTTTATACTTTTTTAATATTGTCTCTTGTTTTCTTAAAAATTCTTGAATACACTGATGGTCAATTATTTTATATTTGTTTTAATATGTAAAAAATCACAATTCCTTTAAATTTAATAATAAACATGATAATATCTTATCTCAATTTATGTGTTGAAAAATATTGAAATATTGAAAATTTTTTATTGATCATTTAATGCAAAAAATAATGGTCTAAGTTTAGATTCTTCTAATGGATAAAGGTCATTGACCCTCATCGCTTGAATTAACATCAGTATGAATTCCCGCGAGATCTCAGTGCCTATCGGCATTGCCTCAGCAGAATAAATCTGCAACGCTATAAAACAGTCAACAAGCTGTCCCTGCGTCATGGATTTGTTATCTTTATTCACCAATTCATGTCGGCGAAGGAAAATATGAAAGAATATTTTCATCGAGACTCTCTAGCGCCGTGCGTTAATTGCCTTTTCAAATGAAAGCTTCGCGTAAACATTTTAAAATGCCACGATCTATGTTAATTCTCGTGTCCCACTAAAGTTAAAGGAATCTTGCACTTTAATGGTCACTGATATAATTTCAATGTGAATAATAGTTTCGAAGTCTTGTTTTGGAAAATGGAAAATATTTATTTGTTGTGAACACCCCCAAATATTATTAAATCCACCATTTGATCAGATTTGTAATCAGCAACTCCAAAAAATCCCGAGTAACGAGTTTTAAGAAAATTTGGTAAATTAAGGAACAATTCGTCCGTCATATTGGATACGACATTTTGAATTTCGAAAAACCGTCATCAGATTCGTAATCAACGACCCCAAAAACATTCAGATGATAAGTTACAAAACTTTATTTAAATTTTGTTATGTTTTCGTCGATAAAATTATGACACTAGTCCGTCCTTAAGAATTCAAAAATATTTTCCAGACAAAAGACTCTTTACGAAACTTATTATTTTACTTTTATTTTCTGTAGGAAAAAAAGTAAGATGAATTTTTTTACAAAAAAATACACTTTTATCTCGTAAATTCTCGAAAATTAATGGAATTTCAAAGTGGAAGTTAGAAAACAATTACAAAGTATATGAATTCATATTTTTGTTTAAACAAAAACATTTTTGTTTAATTTTAAAAAAAGTTTTGTTAAAAAAATTAATTTGACTTTCTTTTTTTCTGCAGAAAATAAAAGTAAAATAATAAGTTTCGTGTGGAATTTTTTATCTGGAAAATATTTTTGAATTCTTAAGGACGGTCCAGTGTTATAATTCAAGCTAAAAGGTTAATGTGAATCGGGCAATTAAATTAGATCCGGATTTATGTCTAAGTGGTCACATGAATGCAGTAATTTTTGCATAATCCAAATGTCACTGAAGCTTGACCGAGGATCTTGATTATGTGGAGAATCATATATATATATATATATATATATATATATATATATGAGCACGGTCCTTGATCCTGGTGGATCGAGATCTTAGTCGACTAGGGAGGCATTTGCATTTTCACCGTGTGCATTCTAGACGCCGAGCTCTTGCATCTGGCACGTGGTTGCATAACACGCCAGGCATATGATGGATTATGCAACTCTAGTGTTGTATGTTCTGTACGCGATGTACCTACATGTGAATAACGCTAGTGTCACAGTCAATAACCATCGTTACTTCCATTTCCTGGCAAAAAAAAACCATTACGGTTCGTCTCTTTGGTTTGGGGCCAAGAAAAAAAAATTACACGTCCCCTTGTTACAAACGTAGAAACAATTCATCGGTCCATAATAAATTCGTAATTTCTTACGTTCAACAACAGGTTCATTAATAATTTATGAGTTAAACATCTCTCTTGTTTTCTCTCCCAAGAGTACATGGCCAAGTACGCAGCAGTCGATTTTTTCCTCTCGTATGTATTAGAAAATAGAGAATTTAATTTTCGACACGCGCTTTTAATGTTACTTTTGTTCTTTCACTTCTTTGTTGATTTTTCATACTTTTTCTTCATAGAGTATTTTCTGTTTTTAGACAGCGAGAGAGAGAGAGAGAGAGAGAGAGAGCAGTTTTACATTTTTTATAGATTTATTGCGCAGCTTTCAAATAATTCTAGATCTATTAATTGCGCAGCTTTAATATTTTCATTGATCTATTGCGCAGCTTTAATAAAGTTAGAGATCTACTGCGCAGCTTATATTATCTATACATATTAGAGATCTATTGCGCAACTTTAATAGAATTAGAGATCTATGGTTGCTCAATGTTTGTGGAAATTGGTTTTAATTTTTTCCCAGTTGACAATTAATTTAAGGGAAGAATTTTAAATTTAGGGGTTGATTTTGATGCTGGATTAACAATTGTTTTTAAGCAAAGAGATGTTTAACAATGTATAACGGTTGTTTAGTATTTGAAAAGAAGGTTTTGTTTTTTTCAGTTGCTATAGTAAATTTAAGAAAAGAATTTTAAGTTTAAGGGTTATTTTTGGAGGTGGGTAAATGGTTGTTTTTACGCAGAGAAATGTTCTAGATTGTTTTTAGGGTTACTTACTGTACGAGAATGGTCCATATAAAATTTAAAATATTTTTCTGCAGATATTTCACTTTATAAAAAAATTATTTATTATTATTTATTATTATTATTTATTAATTATCTTTATAAAAGATTAGCAAAATATTCTTTTACAAAATTCAATTATTTTCATAAATAATTTATATTTATGAATATGAATAAATATTTTATAAACAATAATATTCAATAATTTTTTAAAAATGTAATAAAACTCATGATAAAATTTCAATTAAATTCGCAAAAAAATATTCCTTATTCAATTATTATTTATATTCTACTATTTTAATAAAATATTCCAAAAGAAGTCAATTATTAAAAATAGAAATTACAAATGATAAAAAATAGGATTTACGTAACATTTTTCGAAAAAGATCAATTTTTTGAAACATTTTTATAAAACTCTTCCAAATAATAAGAGTCATTGCAGAAACTCAATTATTTTTAATACAATTTAAATCGAATTCCTGTAAAAATGTAATTATTCTTAAAAATGTTATTAAAATTCGTCGAAAGAATTAAATCATTTAAAATTTGTTAATAAAATTGTACATTGTAGAAATTTAATTAAAAAAAAATTCAATTATTTAATAAATTTTCTATTATTGTATTTAAATAATTGAATTCTCGTAGAATTTTCTAAAAAAATTGATTTCAGTTAAAGTTTTACGTAGTAATTGAATTTTGGAAAAGTAACTAATAATTACAATGTTTAGAAATAGTAATTGAATTTTGTAAGTGTTTGAAATTAAAATGTTCGAAAATTTTAATTTTTCATACTACACTGTAAAAAAAAGGAGTTAAATTTTAACTCCCCAGGGAGTCTATAAAAGTCGCACCCAATTTGGGAGTTAATGCCAGGGGAGTTAAATAAAAGGAGTTAAAATTTAACTCCCAAATGCTAACTCCCCATGGAAAAAATAACTCCCGCGGGTGTTAAATGAAGGGAGTTAAAAATTGACTCTCTTTTGGAGTTAATTTTTAACTCTAAAAATTTAACTCCCTACTCCCGAGTCCGTTAACTCCCTAAATTTTTTACAGTGTATTAATTTAAAATTCTGTAGTACTATAATAATTTTTTTTAAAAAGCTCAACCAAAATATTATAAAATTATTTCATATTTTTATTTTCTAATATGTTTTTAATTGATAATATCTTCTGAAACGAATTTCAAAAATCTCAAAAGAATTTTATAATCGAAAATCATTGAAAACAATTAATTTAAAGAAGAATTTTATTTAAAACTTCTAGAAAATAATAATTGAATTGAAGTAATGAAAATAATTTTAAAAAAGTTAGAATACCAATATTGACTAAAGATGTTCAATAGTTCATTGGTTTTTTTTTGCTTTTCTGTTACTGTACAGTAACCCTCTGATTTTTAGCATAACCTTTTATCAATAACGTAGAATGCAGCTATGTATTTTAAGCTGCGCAATAGATCTAAAAATA
Source organism: Leptopilina myrica (nomen nudum) (assembly GCA_032872475.1). Taxonomy (NCBI): domain Eukaryota; kingdom Metazoa; phylum Arthropoda; class Insecta; order Hymenoptera; family Figitidae; genus Leptopilina; species Leptopilina myrica (nomen nudum). The sequence continues at coordinate 27,054,842 of CM065466.1, read as the reverse complement.
TTCTCGCAAATTGCGCAAGGAGTGAAATTAAAATTTGCAATTTATCATGAACAAGTGACCATAGCTGCGCAATGAATCACTGTTTTAAATGCGCAGTAAATCCTGCAGTTTTCAATACATGCGCAGTAGATCCTAAAGTTTTCAATGTCTCCACAGTGATTCTAAAGCTTCTGATACCTGCGCAGTAGATCCTAACGTTTTTAACAGCTGCAGAGTAAATCTCAGAAGAATCTTGATATATTTTTATACGATTTTATTTTCTTTATAAGACATAAAATTTTTAATGGACCTTAGAACTATTTAAAATGTCAAAAGTTCATCGTTGGCAATTAAGAAAATTGTAGCTAGCTGGAAGATAAAAGTCTCTTGTTGGATGATTGTTCCTGTGAGCATGATCATGGAGTGAAATAGAGCGCTACCGCACAATGTAATACGCCACTGACCCTGATAGAAGAATTCGAGGTCCACGAAGACGGAAGTCGGGTGCGCGCGACCAAGATCGGGATAATGTTTATCGTCGTGTATAGGGACGCGTGTACACGAGTGTTATCGCGGCAGGATCTTCTTGGTGCATTACGTACGTGCAATGCACCTCGGATAAAGCGTTACGTCAGAATGCATTCAGGAAGAGTTCGCCAAGTGTTGCGCAACCGAGCGTTGCAGAACGCTTCATGCGTTACGAGCTGGGAAACGCGCGTGAGCTGTACGAAAGGGGATAAATATAAAATAAATGCGTGTGTCTGCGCGCGGCGTGAACCAAACTATTGCGGCACATATATATATATATATATATATATATGCATGTACGCACGCACCGTTCACCGTTAACCCCCGATGTGTGCGCAAGCATTGCCGAGGGTATTATGTTTACCAACAAACCTGGGTCAAGTGCGACGACACGTGCTATGATTGAGTAACGTGAGAATTTATTATTTTTACCCCAAAAAATTTCTCGCCTCCGAGGTATAAATGAAGAAAATGCTTCTTTGACGATTCATATATATATATACACAAGCGCGAACAGAACACGTCATTTTGTATAAACTATTGCCGGATAATAATTATCGTTCATTTGAATTTATTCGAAAATATCTTGCGTATATTTCCAATCTTGTAGCATGAAAGAAAGAGAGGGAGGGAGGGAGAAAGAGAACTGTTCGTGGGAAATGCTATGAATCAATGCTGCGAAAGATGCACTCTCAGATATAGTATAACGTCAGGTAATATACACTAGACTATTTCTTTAGCTTAATTACTGTTTCAAGAATTTAAAAAGAAAACTCTTCTGGTATTCGCCACGTGTTGCCGCTTCAAGTGAATCTATTTTCGCAACTTCAGTATCATTAAACATTTCTTATATAGATTTTAAAACCTATAACATAATGTATAACATCTTTTTTAAAAATAAATAGTCAGGAACTACTGCGCAGCTTAAAAAATAAAATAAGATCTACTGCGCATCTTAAAAAATCGTTCTTCATTGGTTCTAAATGATTATTATTATTATTATTATTATTATTATTATTATTATTATTATTATTATTATTATTATTATTATTATTATTATTATTATTATTTTTTTTTTTTTTTGCATTCTGGCGGGTAGCTAACATAAACTTTACAACCGAATAAATCCAATTGGAAAGGTTATGAAAACAGTAAAATCTTTTATAGAGAAACAATTTGTTTTAAATTGAATCATACAGGACTCAATCGATTGCCTTTTGTTTTAGACATCAGGACTCACATCGACCATACCATGTTAAAAACCCATTTATATTAGACCTATTATTCACCTACGGAACTACCTAGGGGCTTCTGACTTCGTAGATGAATGGTCCCGTTTAGTCGCTGTCGCGACTCTTCCGTGCCGCTCTTGTTCTGGCCTTATTTTCTTCTTGTCCTTGACAAAGTCTTCTTGGCTTCCTCTAGGGCAGATCTGAAGACCTTGCATCCTCCTGATCCGGCGACATGTTGGATACTCTCCTTCTCGCCGAACTTCGCCTTGCATAAGAAGCAGCATGGGCGCTTCTTACAATCTGCTGCCTTATGGCCAGCTTCTCCGCACTTGAAGCACGCAGCTGACCTATCTACTGCTTGGCAGTCTCTGCCTACATGGCCATAGTCAAGGCACCTGTGACACCTTGTGACCATAACTCTCCTACTCACTCTGCAGGACACAAAACCGACCTTAATGTGCCCCATCTTCTCCAACCTGGCAGCGTCCTCCTGGGTGGTGACCACGACCGCGAGCTTCATACCTCGCTTATTTGGTCCGAGGACCGTCACCTTCCTGCTTCCTGCTGGTACCGTAGAAACTTGATCCAAGGCACCCAAGACGTCTTCTTTCTCAGTAAGGCTGTCCATATCGCGAATTTCCAGCGTAGTTTGCCGGTCCGCCATCTGCACCTTACCCAGGTCACCGATCACCTTAGTCACCTCCTCGGTGAACAACTTCTTGTTTGAAGACCCACCAATCTTAATAAGTAGGTCTCCCGTTTTAGTGGGTAAAGCTCCCACAACCCTTGTCTGACTGGCCTCCAGGTCAGCCTCTTTTCGAACTTTCGCCAGTACTTCGGCGAAAGTTTTTCCTTCAGCCACTTTAACGATCACTGTGGCTTTCTCCTTCTTGACCTGATGTGGCTTTGGAACCGTTTTGATCCCCTTGCTTCTAGTCTTTTTAGGTCTCTCCTCCCTTTTCCTTTTTGGATCCTTCGCAGGCTCAGGATCACTTCTCTTCCGCTTCTGAGCATCCAAGACGACGTTTCTCAACACGATTGCGTTACAACGATCTCTTCTAACTCTGCGATCTTGTCTAGCTTCTTCCGACCAGGTCAATCCTTGGTAGAAGCTCTCGTCCTTTTCTGTAGCTGCTGCGTGCTTCAATTTGGTCTCCTGTATGAGCGATGTTATGCTTTTAAGTCCATCCTTGATTGTCATATTGACATTTCTTTGGACTTCGCAGGACTTTATCATCTTACAGACCTCTTCTTCTATTGCTAGAATGCATACCGCCTCTTCTTCCCGCAGTTTTATGCATTCATCTCGGTCCTTGTTGCAGCTAGCAATGTCCTTTGCTGAAGCATTACTGAAGACAGAAATGCAGCTAGCCTGACTCGTCACGCTGCTCGTACTCCCTCGTCTCTCCGCCTTGTCCACGATGATCTGTGGCACTACCAACGCGTTGTTGCCCTCCTGCATCCTTGGGCCACTGGCCACCGCCCGCACGCTCGAAAGCGCTTGACGATCGGAACCAGTGAGAGATTCAGCCGAAGCATTACTCCGCAGGTACTCTTCCTTGTTTTTACAATCGCTCATACTTGGTCTTTTGTCTCGTATCGAGAGACAATCGGGCCTTAACAGGGTACTACCATCTGGCCAGGATGGGCCCTGAACCGCCTCCGTTAGTTACATAGACGTTATAGCATTGCCGAAGCATTGATGCGACGTCTATGATATCCAGTGTCAGGTGAGCTAAGAAACTCGGACCTCGAAGGTCGGTGTATCTCTCCCATGGCTTATTATTATTATTATTATTATTATTATTATTATTACTAATCTCTGGAATTAATACGAGATCTATTGCGCAGAATTACAACAAAGATCTGTAATAAGATAATAAGAGATCTAAAATTAAAATCAAGAAAAAATGGAAATTTTAAAAGCAGTGAAGATCTTTTGCCCATTTCTAGAAATAATAGAAAAAATATTAAGTAAAATTGAAAAACTAAAAGATCTATTGCGCATCTTCCATATTAAAAAATCTACTCCGCATGTAAAAAAGTTTTTTCTTAATTTTAAAATCAATAAATATCATCTGCGCATCTCTGGAAATAATAGATGATTTATTGCGCAGACTTAAACAATAAAAGAACTATTGCGCAGCATTGGATATAATAAAAGTCTCCAGTGACTCTGGAACTAGAATGGATGTACTGGAGTCGGTATCAAAACTACACAAGAAATTTTAAAAAAATGTTATATTTTACAAAAAATAAATGTTGATATTTTAACATTTGATTTTCTTAAATAAGTTTTTTTAAACAATTAAATTTTTATGGAAAATAATTTTTTACAATCGAAAAAAATGTAATTTTTTATTGTTATTTTTTACAAAAAGATTTCGTGTCTTTATGTGTTATTTTTTACAAATTTTTATTTTGTCATTTTGTACATAAAGAAAAAATTGTTTGTTATATTTTGTACATAATTTTTCTGTTTTTGGTATATTCTTCTTTTTTTGGTTTTAATAATCTTATATACTCAAAAATTGTTTAAAATTTTAGGAGAAAAATAAGTTAACTACTTATTGATACCTAATCTTTTGTGTAACAGCGAATAAATAAGTTAATTAGTTTTTACAACAAAAACCTGAAAAAGTCTCCGGAAATTTACCGAAAGTAATTTTAAGAAATTTTTATAAATTGCTAAATTTGCTATTTCGTGATTATTATTCCTTAAATAACAATATTCGATGATTTTTTAATCATCATGAATCAAATAATTTGTATTTGAATCAAATAAATTGTATTTGAATCAAATATTTCAGTATTTGAAACAAATATTATTTAATTGATTCAAATAAAAATTATTTTATTTAAGTAAATATTTATTTGATAATAGTCAAATAATCGGTTATTTGAATCAAATAAATTTTTTTTTCAGTGTAGGTATCAATAAAAGTAGTCAACTTATTTTTCTCCTGAAATTTTAAACAATTTTTGAGTATATAAGATTATTAAAACCAAAAAAAGAAGAATATACCAAAAACAGAAAAATTATGTACAAAATAACAAACAATTTTTTCTTTATGTACAAAATGACAAAATAAAAATTTGTAAAAAATAACACATAAAGACACGAAATCTTTTTGTAAAAATAACAATAAAAAATTACATTTTTTTCGATTGTAAAAAATTATTTTCCATAAAAATTTAATTGTTTAAAAAAACTTATTTAAGAAAATCAAATGTTAAAATATCAACATTTATTTTTTGTAAAATATAACATTTTTTTGAAATTTCTTGTGTAGTTTTGATACCGACTCATGTACTGTGCACATATTACTATTTTACATAATTGCTATCTTAGAGTACCATTGCGCAAATTTGCCATCAAAATCATTTAAATAAGGATTTATTGGTCAAGCTTGGAATTTATGGATATTTATCGCAAAATATTAGTGTAAACATTTATAATTAGAAATGATCAAAATCTATCTGCGTGGATTTTAGAAGCGCAGATTTAAAATAATGGAGGATCTATTGCGCAACTTTGAAACTAATAAACATGTCTTGCAGAATTAAAACACAAAAAATAATTATATTAAACAGCAATATTTTGCGATGGTCTGGTTTAAGTAAAATATTCCAGTGTAACACTAGAAAAATAATGATATATTGTCTATAGTTGAAATAAAAAATCAAGGCATGAATTTTAAAATCAAAAAAGATCTTTTACGCATCTCTAGTAATAGTAAACGACATATTGCGCAGGCTGAGAAAAGTAAAAGATCTACTGCCCAGCTTTCGGTTAATAAAATCACTTGCAGAGCATTTGGGAATAAATTTATTATACAATAAATAAAGATCTATCGCGCACCTCTGGGAATAATAGAAGACATAATGCACCGAATTGAAAGAAAAGGATCTATTGCGCAGCTTTCGAAGTAATAAAAAATTGTAGACTATGGAACCAGTGAGAATCTACTGCGCATCTGATTAAAGGATCTATAGCGCAGCTTTCAATGTAATAATGTCACTTCGATATCTAGCGGTCAACGTTTGAAAATGAATTAATTATAAAATCAACGGATATCTCTTGCACGTTTTAAGGAATAATAGAAGATGCATTGCGCAGATTTGGAAAACTTAAGGATCTATGGCGCAGCTTTCAATGTAATAAAATCACTTAGAGATCTATTGGACAGCATTTGGGAATGAATGAATAATCAAATGAATACAGATCTATTGAGTACCTATAACAATAATAGAAGACACATTAAGCAGATCTGTTGCGAAGCTTTCAAACTAATAAAAAATTATAAACTATGTAATCAATGAGGATCTACTGCTCATATTTATTACTATACATTTAAAGTCATTGCAGTTATTTGGAAATTTATTAGATAGCATTTGAGAATAAATGTATTATAAAATCAACGAAAATCTATTGCGCACACTTGACAAAATAAAAGATCTATTGCGCAGTTTTCGAAGTAATAAAAAATTATGGACTATGAAACCAATCAGGATTTACTGCACATATGTATATCACTACATTTAACTACATTGCAATCATTGGAATATCTATTGACCAGCGTATTGGGGAAAGAATGAGTTATATAACATTGTCAATGAAGATCTATTGCGCATCTCTAGCAATAGTTATAATTGTAATCTATTAGGGTTTATTGTGCAGCGTTTACACAATAGAAGTTTAGTTACAATCAATAAAGTTAAGAACTATTAAGGATTTTTTAAATTTTAGAAAAAACTTAAAACTTTTTTCAAAAGTTTATATTCATAAAGCTAGTTTTTCTTTTTTAAATTCTTACTTGTTTGAAAAGATAGCAAACTATGAAAGTGGTCAAATTCATGTCTATACCGTAACAAATAACCGTTTTGTATTACTAGGTCTGAATAAAATTTACAATGTGGTAAGAAACTATCTAATCCTTTTTTTTGAAAAAACAGTTATATCACATTGTAATTCAACTTCTAATATACAATGTTGAATAATAATTTGCTGATGTAAGTGAGAGGGCACGTAATTGTCATAACAATATCTTTTATGTTCACAATATGTTTGCATGACAATATTTACATTCTTAGCATTGTTAACTAAATATCGCACTCATATGACAATAGAATACCTCCTCATTCTCTATCTTTTTTATATTTTTTTCTCTCACGCCGCAGTGTGTTTCCATCAATACAAAACGTTTTATTATTTAATAATCATCATTTTCAACAGTGAGCATCAAGAAGCATCAAACAATGGCTAAATTTTTGGGCAGTTTTTTATCCATTATATGCTAAGTATGAAAGCAAGGTTCGCTTAACCGGAAATGTATAACGTTCAACCTATTCATAGTTACGTCATTTAACATGGATATACCTGAATCTTATCTAACAGGATCTAATTGAATTCAGAGAATCTTTACAATACAGAATGAATACAACTTTATCTGACGAGTCATAGTCAATCTTGTGAGATCTGGATTAATGTGTAAAAATTATACACTTTTTTTAAAGAATGAAGTTTAGAAAGTCGTAGTTTCTGCATCTAATAACAAAAATAATTTTTTTCAAGAATAATTTACTGTTCAAGAAATTTAAATTCTATATTGGTATTGGTAATAGCAGAAATATTTTCGCTCTAATAACCAATAGACATCTATTGCGCATATTTCGAGCCAATTAAGATCAAGTGCGCATCGCTTTAATGTCACACATGCTCAGAAAATCTACTGCGCACACTTAGCTTTAAAAGCATGCGCAGTAGATCTAAATGCCTTTTTTCTGCGCAGTAGAACCTGATTGGTTTCTATGTTTAAAAAATCATAAAATAGCAATTTTAAATCATCTCACAGTGAATTCAAATTAATTAAATCTTCATTTTTGTAATTCTCTGTGCCCACGGGTGGTAAAATGACAAAAAAATAGTTTCTTTTCATGCAAAGATATTCGTCACACTTGTCGACCGTTGAAATTGCAACCTTATAGTTTCTCTCTGCTGGAAAACGAAGCGGGAATAAGAGGCTTGAAATAAAGCCCTGAAAGATTATTATTAGGGTGGAATCGATTTTTTGAAAAATTGAGTTTGAAAAGTGATGTTGCGCATGCGGGTTTTGCATACCGATATTATAAGGGGCACGCATGTGGGCGTTATCGATCGAGCCCTCAGGTACTTTCTTGACTCAGGTTACTTTTTCCATCTCGACCATTACTCGATGCACATATATATTCCTCGACATATTTAGACTGTCGTTGATAAACGATACAGTTATTTTAATGTCACACCTCTTAAATATAACTACAATGAAATAAATCAAGTTTTCCTTTTTTACAGTTAAATCATTAAGGGGAAAAAATTAACTTCATAAGAATTAAAAAGAAGAACTTAACGTAAAAAATATATTACAGGTGACTTCAATCTCTGTTTGTGAGAGATGATGGCGTCTACTAGAGAAGTCATAAGTGTGCGAACTCTTACATAATTATAATAGAGAGGTGTGGAATGTTTAAGAATAGATCGTTGGAGATTATTCATTCTCATAATACTTCCTTTTAACTTTTATAAATCGTATCGATTAAAGCTTGATGTCTTCATTAAGTTAAAGTATTTAATTATCTCGAGTCATTTTCTATTAATTTTTTCCTTCTTTCTTTAACATATCTGAAGAAACCTTTAATTTTGTCTCGATTTTAGATGTTTCCTATCAAAACGATATATCGAATTTTAATATAAAAATAATAATAATGACATTTACTGTAGTAAAATATTTGTTGAGATAACAGTCATCTTTGGTTACGCTTATTTTCTTTAACATTAACATATCTGAGTTAGCATTCTCTCTCCCTCTCTCTCTCGCTTTCAATATGAAACTAACCGCAGTACGTAACAGCGAAGAGCGATTAGTTTACTTAGCACTTGTAGTCTCCTGGTAGTCGTTACGATCCACGCGTGCTGTAAGAAAACTGCTCAATGCAATCTAATCGCACTTGAGGTTAACTCACCAAGTGCTCAGTACATATAAATCCTAGGGTACGTAAATGGTTTATGCGGGCGAAGATGTTTTCAAGTGAACTTCAATATAGCACACAGTTCACTAAAGATAACATCAAAGTCGCGCGCCCTTATAATGATTTTTCAAAATGACGAACAAATAAATTTTAAACTTAGAAAAGTTACAAAAATGTGGAGAATTGTTATTTTTGCTGATGGCAATTTTCGTTGACATTATTTTAAAGAAAGACTTATTTTTTGTGTTTAAGGATGGCACATAAAAATTAAAATCTTCTGCGGTGAACAATGATTTCCTGTTAAAAATTAATTTTTAGTTAATATTTCACAACTGACAAGAAAACCGTATAGTTATTTCTAAAACTGCGCAATAGATCACCATTACCTTTAAAACTGCGCAGTAGATCACCATTTATGACAATGCTGCGCAATAGATCACTGTATACTTTACATTTGATTAATAGATCGTTGGTAAATGTAAAACTTTTAAAGGAACCCTTGTTCCTCTGTACTGTTAAACCGCAGTCTTTTTCGAAACTGCGCAATAGATCATCATTTTTCTTTTCTAATAGAGCAGTAGTCCAGTTTTAACTTTAAAGCTTTTTAAGAAAGCATTTTTAATTTAAAAGAGCTCAAATAGATTATCTTTAACGATAAAACTGCGCAGTTGATCACTGTATAATTTAACATCTCCGTCGTCTCTAGAAATGTGCAATAGATCAACACTAAATTAGAAACTGTGCAGTAGATCACCATAAACGATTAATCTGAGTAATAGACTGCTGTGTACTTCAAAACTGTCGACATCTTTAAACCTTCGCAATGGATCATTCTTAACTCTAAAATTTCAGAGTAGATCACAATTTATGATTAAGCTGATTAATAGACGGCTGTGTACTTTAAAAATCACCGACACTTTAAAACCGCTCAATAGATCACCATTAACGCTAAAACTGCGCAGTAGATCACTCTCAATTTTAAAGCTGCGTTTAAAAGATTTTACTATTTTTGAAAAAATTGAGCAATGAAGTGGAGTATACTTTAAATTAATTTATCGATAATTGATAACTTTAAAATTCAGTAAAAACTCGTTATTAAATACAATGCTACGTAATAGATCACTAAATCAGCATTAATGTTAAAACTGCGCAATAAATTACCATTAAACCTAGAAGCGCACACTAGATCAGTGTTAGTTTTAAAATTACTCAACAGATTACTTAATAATAATCTGTTAAGCTAAATTGACATTAGCTACAATGCTGCGCAATAGATCTTGGTTAATTTTAAAATCACTCACTATAGATCGCTTTTAATTTTACAGTACAACTGTAATGCAGTTAATTATTATTTATCATAAAGCTGCGCAGTAGATAATTGTTTTAAATTATATTCTTTTACTGAAATAAATTTTAAACATCTGTTACTTTTTAACTATTCCTTCACTCTTGTCTACTATCACGTATACATTTTACCTAATTTATTCTCATTCAAAAGAAGTATAATTTTTTAGATTTTTATCACTCTAATCATTGTGTGCCTTTAAACATATTAAGGTTTGTAAATTGAATTTATAAACGCGGGAACTGGGTTTTAGGTCAAACTGCAGATAATAATTATTCGCATTTAAATATACTTTTCAAATTTGTAGAGAATGAATTGTCAGAAAAAAGATATAAAATGTGAGATTTTATTGTAACAATTATTTCATATAATATAATTTGGATGATAAAAATGTTGTCCTCATTGATCCACTTATAAAGTAAGATATTGTTTGTCCAGTAAGATAATATCGGTTGACAATTAAACATTCGCAAATATGTTTGATGTATAAATGACAAAAGTCACGTAAACTATTCATTTGAAATTCCTTTCCTCATTTAAATAAAATTAAGAATAATAATTTAGTATTGATAAAAGAAAGTAGACAAATTGTCACATGATTTAATATTTACTTTTGATTTCACTGGAATTCTCGTATTGACATATTTCTGGAATATTTTTCGAATAGGTATCATGAATATACAGAATTTAAGGAGCGGGTTGCTTTTAAATATAAACAATATTTATAATCATTTTAATTCTTATTTATTATTATTTAAATAAATAAATATATATAAAAATTCGGGTTAGCTGATTACGAATCTGATATTAGATTTTTAATATGCAAAATGACCCTTGATACCAATTTTCATAAAAATCTATCAAATTTAAAAACTTCGGTCCGACAAATTGGGACCGCTATTTTGAAATTTGAAAATCTAGTCTTATATTCGTTATCAGCTACCCCGAAAAACCCTAGGTAACAAGTTTCATACACTAAAAAAAACTCTTCTTTGCAAAAATCCTCTTGAATCAAGAATATTATTTTTAATTGATGAGTATTTTCCTCTTATTTTTGAGCCATATTCCAGAGGAAAATATGTATTGAAATGAGAGGAATCCGCTTAAAACAAGAATATTTTTTTTCGTTGTAATATTTAAATGAAAAAGAAAATTTGTACCTACACGTTAAAAGGATAAATACTAAAATTTGTTTTTACTTTTTCAAAAATATTTTTAAATAAATTTTGATCTGGACCTGTTTAGAGTAAGGGTTATTTGGCGTACTTAAGTTTATTTGAAAGTTTTAAATTCAATTAATTTTTTTCTCCACTCTGGATTGCAATTTTTTAAAAAAGTAAAGCTTAAATGTTACACCAAGTTTTCCGTGCAATGAGGTTTTAAAAAAGTGCAAAAATATTTTAGTTAAACAAGAATGAGTGAAAAGTGCCCTGAGTAACCCCGGTTTCCCCTATACGCAATAGATAGTTACAGATACTAAAGTTTCGCTGTAAGACAGCTATTAAATTGAAAGATGTAAACAAACAATTTTAGATTCTCCAGCAAATTTTCTCTTTATTTTTTAATCACTATATTTTATTTAAAATAAAAATTTCTTCTATGCAAAAATCTCTGTTACTTTCGTTAATGGGTTAATTTCCTCGTGGAAAAATGATTGAAAGAATGACTTGTAGCACGAAGCGTGACCCTTTGCGTGATGGGATAATGAGTGTTTCCAACTGAACGAACTTTTCGTGATGACGTTCGTGAGAAGTCTGATACTGACACAGTGGCTAGGCAAGCGTCGAAATAAAAGAAAGAAAAATAGAAATAAAAGAAAAAACAATCATTATATGGATATAGCACATAAAATAACATTCCCGCTAATGTCTCATGAAATAAGCATGTTCGTGACCTAGAGTCAAGGTCATTTAATAACGTGCGTGCACTTCTTTTATAAATGTGTATGCACTCGGTATCTATAAGTTCAAAGCACCTGTTTTGCCAGCAGTTCTTCTAAGAAGTCACTTAGCAATAAGACTCGATTGTATTTGCCCTCATTGTACACAACATTCTTTGCGCTCCAACTCGCCGAGTACAATTATGGGGTTTTCTATTCGTCGCCCTCGACTTGGGTCAAAGGAAGAGTGCACTTAACCTTTTAAAGTTAAAGTCAGTTTTAGCGCGTGTCCCTGATTACGGTTTTACTCTATCGACGTTCCCCTTGTGTGCCCCGATTGGCTTACGGTCGCGTTCCACTACGAGGGAATGTTTCTACCTGTCCAGGAAGTGCTTGTTTGTATGCTTTCTAGTCGTGAAAGCAAACCCTTATTATTAGCCTTGTCCTTGTCTTTATTTCTCACTCGTTCACAAGAAACAACGTGTTCTTATCCAAGTCCTGTTATATTTCTTTTCAAGGTCCCTTTCCCCCACTACTTTCTGTATTATACAATGGAATTTTATTGTGTTGATCTCGATTCGCGAAATTCTCCCTATGAATTACTTGTTTCTATTTATTGTCCTACCCCTCTTAGGGTTGTTTGTTTTCACTATTCATTCACTCACTCTTTTGTAAACAGAGAAATTATATATTGGTATTCATAGTTCATGATTTATTCATAGTTCTAAATCATCATCTACTACCTCCGATTTCGGAAGGGGTAATTCAATTGTTTGATGATAAACAGTAATTGACATAAGAGATTAAATGACATGGTTTTAACTTCTTGGTGAAGTTCGGTGAACCTTTCAGTATAATAAATTAACTATAACATATGGTAGATTCATGAAGTTTTGACTATGTAGTCTGTATAGATTTACAATTATTTAAGATCTATTGTGCAACATTAATATTTTTTGAAAAACATTCCGCAACCTTAGAAGGATTAATTATGCATGCTTAGAAGCATAGCAGATACATTGCTTAGATGCATATAGGATCTATTGTGTATGCTTGGAATCATATAGGATCTATTGCGCATGCCTAGAATCATATCGGATCTATTGCGCATTCTTTGGAAGCATATAGGAGCTATTGCGCAAATTTGGAACCACACCAAATGCTCTGATGCCTGGAAGCATTTATGATTTACTGCACATTTCTAGAATTATTTAGAATCAGTTGATTGAAACTTTGGCATTTAGAATACATTGCGCATGATTATAAGCATTTAGGGTCTACTGTGTAATTCTAGAATTATTAAAATAGCTCTTGAGTATTCTGTAACATATCGAACAATTCTAAAAGTCTTGGTTTTCCGCTATTTTCCGAAGAAAAATTGATAATTTTTTTTTGGAAATTAAAATTTCCTGGAGGTCCTTTCACATGGGTATTTAAGAATATTGCTTATAAATTTCTCATGCTCGTAGAAGCATTTATGATTAATTGCGTATCTTTTAATCAATAGAGTTATTTAAAATTAAATGAGAACTAATAGATATTTTGAACTTCACCAACGAACATCTACAGCCATATTATGGGTCATTTGTGGATACTTGAAATCATTTAATATAGTCTGCGCTTGCTTAAAAATAATTAGAATCAACATTAATTAACATTTCTAAAATTTCTTCAATATACTAAGAACTATTTATTACTTATTTGGGGTGTTTAAAATGTTATGTCTCAAGAAATGAATCTAAACATAACCATAATTTATATATTTAATTTGTCTGAAATCGGTGATTCAACCTGATTTATTCACACTGCAGAAGGCTCTGATATTAAGCGACAGGTTTTAAAAGAGTAACTGTTAAATTGAAGTTAAATTACTAGAGAATTTTTTTGAATCCTTTACAATTATAATTAGAGAGAAAATCCAGATGTCTTCAGGAACACTGAAACAAAATTATAACTTGTAGGATCAATCGAGAATTGGAAAAGCTAAGAATAATTTATAAAAATATGAATTAAAATAATTGTTTATAATTAATAAACACGTTGCACTTGTCAAAACATTAATACTTGCAGTCGATTTATTGTTTTTATGAGAAATGGAAAAATTTTTTAGGTTAGACATTTGTCAATTGACAGACAGGGATGGGCAATTATGCGAAATAGTTTGAGAATTCCACAGAATTATTAAGGATCCAATATCCATTGCCCATGCATATAAAGACTCCATATAAACATTTTAGAATCTACAGCGAATTTCTACAATTATTTAGAATTCTTTGTGAGTTTACAAGAACTATTGCGCTTATTTAGAATAATTTAGATCCCTTTAAGTATACTTACAATCATTTGGATTCATTGGGCTTGCTTAACAGCATTTAGGATCTACTGCGCATTTCTAGAATTATTCTATATACTTTAAGAATTTTCCAACATTATTCAGGATCTATTGCACATGTATAGAAACAACTCATTTATTGACTTGTTCCCAATCCTTTGAGGATTTGCCAAAAATAATTCAAGTTACATTGCGCATTCTTTGAAGCATTTATAATCTAACGCGGATGCATAGAATCCATAGAATCATTTAGGATCTGTTATGTAGCTATGAAAAACAGTAAAAATCTTAATGTATTTATTTCATTAGATTACTTATAATGTTATAATTCCATGTCTTATAAGAAAAGAATTTCGTTAAGTCGGGTCTTTAAGAATTTGTCACTTCTTCGTCATAAAAGTAAATTCATATTTTGTAAAATTTATAAATGTGGAAAGTATTTCCAAAACAGAAATTTTATTTGGGGTAATTTAAAAAATATTACGATAAGCCCGGTAAAGGTATGACCATTTAATCCTACCATGAAACTCTTAAGGTAACAGCTCATAATCTTGAGAAGAACTATTTACCTGCAGACCCTATAAGTTTAAATTTTGAAAATAATTGTGTATTTTCGTAAATATTTGAGAATTCGCCAACTATATACGCTCTTCGCTTCTCATTCACTTTTGTAAATTCAGTTGTCATTTCATCGGCATGGAACACAGATCTTAATAAAGTTACATTATAATAAGATTGATTCTTTGAATTTATTTAATCTCACACTAAAAAATAGAGATAAAATAGCAATTACTTTATCTTTCCTTTCTAATAAACTTTTAAATTAATAAAATTAAAAAGTTTAATTCCTTACAAATATCAGAAATTATTCAGGATCTATTGCGTTTGTCATAAATTATTGCGCACTTTTGAGAACATTTATAGAATAAATTGTGTACTCTTGAAAGCAATTAGGACCTATTACTCATCTTTGAAATTTGTAAGGATTCATATCTTAGAAGTATTCAGAATCTTCAGCGCAATCTTAAATTTATTCATAAAAATATCTGCGTATGTATTGTCTTCTGAAATAAAGCAAGAAATCTGTATTTACTTTTAAGTAATAAATATTTTAAAATATGTTATTAGTTTTTAGAATAAAATCTTTATAATCACTTGAGATTTATTGCGCACTTTTATCTATTTTATTCTTTTTGGAGTCAGTTAAGATCTAGTTATTTATTTTTATTTATTTGTCTGAATTATTTATTAGTTCTTCTCGGAATAAAATACGATGAATTGTTTATTACTAATGTCTCATATGATCTTCTGCGCATATTTAAAATCTTTTAGGATTTTAAGAGTATAGTTTAGATTTTTAAGAGTATTCTTATATAAAGGCCAAAAATAATTTTTACCTTCTATCTACTTCTATTTTCAAAAAGAATTTACTCGCTCACTGAATACCATCTGGACTATATCTCATTAATAATAATTACCAAAATTCAACCTTCAATCTCTATTATGATTATTTATAAATCACCTGATTTAAGTGAACATAATGTTTCTAACTTTAAATTAAATTTGTCAAGTGTTTTAGATGTTTGAAATTTGTGTTATACATCTAATTCATTAACAAATAAATTATCCTTTGTTTACTATTCCTAAAGAAAAACAGAGTATAATTGGGATCTTAGTTTTTAAAGTTAATTGGATAAATAACAGGTTAAGAGTTAAAGGTTTCCTGAAACGAAGAACGAGGAAGACGAAACGTCGCCTGAAGGTTCGTATTTTATTAATGATTGAATCGATCATCACCTCCATTTTGTATGAGGATATTAACTTGAACGGATAATTATTTAGTTCTCTACGCCAATTAACGTCAATACTTTTCCTTGTTATTATAGTATCATAAAAGTGATTCATATCCTGTTCTTGTAGATTTATTTCCATGGAAAAGTCCCAAGACTGTCTAAATCAACTTGCATTTGAATTGAATTCTCTTTTTCCTCAATGTTGAGCACTTTCTGATGAGAAATTGCGAATAAGGAAGCGAGGGAGGCACCTAGTTTGTGCAAATCTCCTTAACGGGACAGGGAGACATGGTTGGAGCGAGAATGAAAGGTGCTCATTTAAACGACTGTTTCTGTCTAAAAAAAACAATCCCTAATTACATGTCTCGTTAACCGCGTTAAATTGTAATAATTACACACAACCTCCTTGTAACTACAGCCGCTGTACTTTTACGCTCAAAAAGGACAATTAAACTAAAGTCGTGAACTTTCAAAACTTTCCTAAACAAACCTTTTGGCTTTTAAATGTTAATTTTCCGTAAATTGCGCAACAGGAAATTACTATTTATTTTTCTTTGATTTTAACTATTTTTTGTTAATAAAAGTTGAAAACAACATTATTTTACTTTACGTAATTACATACAACCACTTATTGTAAAAATTCTTAGCAAATATTGATAGAAAAACCATTAGATTCTAATAAATAACAGATAAGGTCTCGGATAAGGTATAAGTTTTAACGAGGATTATATATATTTTTTGTTCACATTTTATACGTCGAGTCGATAATCCTTTATTAGGTTTAATTTTCAAATCAAAATCGTAAATTTTTATTGTTGTAATTTTCTAATTGGTTATATTGGAATTTTATTAGAAAATTAACCCTTGAGTCACAAGTTTTAAGCCAATTTGAGCAATGTTGAAAAAAATGTCCGCCATATTCGACCCATCATTTAAAGGATCTGTAACTTCCAAAATTTAAAATAAATTTTGAAACGTTTTGTCCCACAAGCACTTTTTTCCTAATAAAAAGTTCTAATAATTTTTAAAAAATTGAAAGTTTTGATTTATTTTTAAGTTAAAATATAATTTATAATTAAGTTAAAATGAAACTTTATTAAAGTGAATGTCAAAATTAAATATTGCCAACTATTCAGGGTAAAAGTGAAAATAAAAAATTGAAAGTGAAAGTGAATATTAAAGTCAAAATAAAATTACATAATTGACCACGTGAAAATGAAATGAAAAGCCATCAAACTGAGATGAAAAAAAAATCTATCACATTGAAAGTGAAAAAAAATTACAATGAAAATGAAAACATGTCAAAGTGAGAGCAAATTTTTCCTATAATAAAAAGGTCATACACACCTCATGCATAATGCTTTTTATGGTTGCCTAGCAACGGTTGCTAAGGACTAGTTTTGCCTAGCAACGATTGCTAAGGGTCAGTATTGCATAGCAACGGTTTCTAAGGGTCAATATCGTATAGCAACGGTTGTTAAGGGAAATTTTTGTTGCCTAGCAACGGTTGCTAAGTGCTATTATTTTAACACCATTGTTTAAAATTGGTGACCTAGCAATGGTTGCTGAGCTACAGTATCGTAGCAAACATAAGTTGAAATTTCTTGCATAGGATAGCAACAATTTTAATTAAAATTGTTCGTTGTATAGCAACGGTTGCTGAGGGTCATTTCCTTATTGACTACTGTTTAAAATTCGTTTCCTAGCAACGGTGGCTAAAGATAACTTTGTTCAGTATTTTTGGAAACAATTTTTTATTTAAAAGTCATTAAGGTTTTCTGGGGAAAAATAGTGGTTTCGTAGAATACACTGTTTATACAAAAAATGTATTTAAAATGATAAAGAAGATTATTCTTTAGAGGGAACATCTTTATTTTGACAATAATTTATTTGAAAAAATTATTTTAGAAAATAAGTATGTTAAAGTGAAAGTGTAAATGTATATGAGAATAAATGTGAAAGTGGAAATGAAATTATGTAATCGACTCTGTAATGTCAGGAGTTATGTTTTCAAAATCATTGAGTCTGACGACTGCACTTGCTTTTTGTTATTTCATACTCTCAGTTACTTTATCACCTCTATTATAGTCACTATTCTTTGTCACTTTTGTTACCTGCAGGCGAAATTTGACATTAGAACTTATTTTATCATCTGCAATCACATTTCTAGTCACGAGAGTATTTCCACAAACGTTTTCTTATCACCTATATACAGTTAATTTTCTTTGTTTATAAACATTACACATTTCTTTTACCAAATCTATTCCTAAAACATATTTAACAGGAAACTAAAATGAAAATTATTACTGAAAATGGTGATTTTACCAGCATCGTAAATTAAAATTGTTTTTTAAATATTAAATGCAAAACCCGCTCTAAAGATGGTCTATTTATGATAATTTCTTCTCGTTCCAGATATTATCATCGCCCCCCGAAGGTAAACTACATTGACTCATAAATTGAACAGTGCTATAAATCATTTGCAGTTTTGGTGAGATTTACTGATTTAGCAGGCTGATACTTAAGAGGATTAAATTCGTCAGAGATGCGGCCGCATGATTATTCAGATCAATTTGTGCCATTATGAATAGGTCGAAACCTCATATTCACTTTCACAGACAATATAAAAAAAGTAGACCCCTGGTTCTATAATAAAATTAAATAAAAACAGCAAATAACGCTAAAAAAAGAAATTTTTTTTCCTTCTCTTTGATTTTCAATTCTTTGCACGCATATCGTTTCACTTGTCTTTTTATACAAAATCTTTTGTGAATAGGATTCCATTGCAAAATATGTGATTTTAATCTTTAGGATGACAAAAAATCAGAAGAAATAAATAAAAAAAATCTTGTGAATATAAAATTCTATTGAAGATTTAAAATAATTTTTCAAGGTTTTCCTTTTTTTGTGATTTTTTTAAATTCCTTCATTTATATTTCTTAGTTTGTTTTTATATTTGATAATAATGTTTTGGGTTGAAGAAAGTGACGATTGAGAATCACGGTTTAGTGTTGAACAAAAATTCCTCTTTAAGGGCCAGGATCAGCCTCTTTTTAGTTGAAAGGCGGCGGTGTCTGGCCCTTCAGGCTATTCTACCCTAGTTAGACCCTTGAAAATATCCTATGCACTCTTGAATTCTTCCATCTTCGATGTAACAGGGACGAACTATTCTTACGTATATAGTTTTTCGAGCCTCGAGGATTTTTCTCTTGAGGCAGAAAAACATGGTAGGTGATCGGACGATTATAAAATTACTTACGCTCATAAATAGGCATACCCACTGAGGAATTCTAATAAAATTATTTTCTACTTCAAATAATAACGGGAAGAAATTGTTTTATTGCCTTTAATCTACATTCATTACTATCGATGAATATATTTTTATTATATTTCCATTATTTATCCTATTTTTATTACATCATAATAAAATAATCGTCAATAGTTTTTTCATTTACAAAAATATTGTTCAGTCGTAATATACACTATAAATTAGAAACAAATTATTTTTTTTTATAAAACTATCAAGATTTCATATTATCAAATGTAAATTATAGATTTCGAGTGTCATTTTGGATTACAAATTAAGATAGAAGTACTGTGAATTCATTTAATCGTTAACAATCTATTGCACATGCTTGGAACCATAGAGGGTCTTTTACGCATGCTTAAATGCATAATGGATCTATTGCTCATGATAATGCTATTGCAAACCTTAACAGATAATTAAGTTCTTTTCAGCTTTTTCTTTCTTTTTTAAAAAGTCATTTTTAGAATTCCAATGTCAATTTTTATCATGAATTATGACAGGCCTTCTGCGCATGCATTTATTTATTAATAATAATTATTTATTCATTATTAAATAAAAATTAATAATTAAGATCTAAAATCAATATAGATGTACTACGCACTCTTAAAATTATTTGACATCCATTACATATAGTTGTAAAGCAAACAAGAATAATATGAGTTTTAAAAAGTCAAAGGCACCCTTAAGGGTAAGTCCAAGGTGTGAAATGTAAACAAAGCAAAATGTAAACAAACCAAGCACTAACATCACCATTTTTATACATCTTTTTCTCTTACAAAAATTAATATTAGAACACTTTCTCTACAAAAATGGAAAATTAGAGTGTCAAAGTTTCCAAAAAAATCATTTTTAAGTGTGATAAATAAATAGCAATTAGTAAAATAACTAATTAAAATGACCAGTAAAATAGCATTTTTGACGCGTCGCGAAAAATAAACTGTTTGAGTATATCAACCGCACTGACGATGAAGAAGTCACATATCAGCGATTGGACCTTCAACATGTGGAAAGAGAAATTTTTCCCTTTCCTCCATGAAATTACAAGGAGAAAGGGTAAAAACTTCTTCATCGTCCGTGCGGTTGATATAGTCAAACACTTACATTTTTCGCGATGTCAGACGGTTGCTCTACGCGCACGCGCAGACCGCGCCAAGAAAGCATTGACAACACTATGCAGAAAGACACATTTTGTTTAAAATAAAACTTGGTTATTTTATAATTTTTTTCAGCTCTGCAAGGCGTAGTAACCAAACTCAATACGTCAGCTCACCATTTTCATAAAGAAAATGTTAATTTAGATTTATGTACGAAAATGAGACGTCGTACAAAAAATCTTAACTTTTCGATATTGTGAAGCATTTTTGTACGACATCTCATTTTCGTACATAAATCTAAATTCACATTTTCTTTATGAAAATGGTGAGCTGACGTATTGAGTTTGGTTACTACGCCTTGCAGAGCTGAAAAAAATTATAAAACAACCAAGTTTTATTCCAAACAAACTGTGCACTTCCACATGGTGTCTCAGATCACGAAATGTTAAAGTGTTTGACTATATCAACCGCACGGACGATGAAGAAGTTTTTACCCTTTCTCCTTGTAATTTCATGGAGAAAAGGGAAAAATTTCTCTTTCCACATGTTGAAGGTCCAATCGCTGATATGTGACTTCTTCATCGTCAGTGCGGTTGATATACTCAAACAGTTTATTTTTCGCGACGCGTCAAAAATGCTATTTTACAGGTCATTTTAATTAGTTATTTTACTAATTGCTTTTTATTGATTATACTCAAAAATTATGTTTTTGTAAACTTTGACACTCTAATTTATCATTTTTGTAGAGAAAGTTTTCTAATACTAATTTTTGTGAGAGAAAAATATGTATAAAAAATGTGAATTTAGCGATTTGTTTGTTTACATTTTGCTTTGTTTACATTTCACAACTTGGACATACCCTTAAAGGAGATTTATAAGTCTATTTTTATATCTTTTAGACATCTTTTGAAGCATACATTGAATGTTTTTTAGACGTATTTTTGTAGTTTGCGAATAACTGACGAATAGTAGTCAGTGCCAATCTACTCAGCTGAAGAGTTCAATTTAAGAATCTGCATCAAATAAAGAATTAAAGTCTGTGAACAATCAGTAAATTAAATGGAACTTAGTTCGTGAACCTAACAACCATCTTAGTACTCGTGAAACTTCGTCCGTCCAAGAAGAACTTAATTTTCATATCTATCAAGGTATGAGCTCATAATTATCAACCATCCAATTACAGCCTGTGGATTTGGAATGCGTCTAAGCTCACTTTCCTTAATTAAAAGTAAAAACTATTGTAAATTTAATATTTTATTTGTTATCATAATTTCCTAGAAATGGACATTAGACTTTCTGTTTCAGAAGAATTACTTTTGGTCAGATGCAAACTAAAATTATATGGTACGGAGGAACTTAAAGGACAACCAGAGAGGACAGGAGTTACTGGAATATCTAAATTGGATAGATTTGAATATTCTTAATACGGGTTCGACCCCGACTTTTAGCATTTATATTAGTCAGGAAGTGATTGAAGTGATTGTTAACAATTTAAGAAGGTGGAGAGGTTCAAATGAACATTCGATTTTTGATCATTCACATATACTCTTTCAGATGGAGTGTGCAATCTGTTTGGAAACCAAGTGGATTTTTATTTAACTTTCATTTTTATTATGTGATAATTTTACAATTGTTTTTGGCTAGTGTTTTAATAACAGCTTTTAATTTCTCTATATACGACTGTGTATAATGATGTTTGTGTGTAAGTGTATTACCGGAAAAAGGTGTAAACAGTACAAGGTTCTATACCAGACTAAATACTTCCGCATCTTCTTTTACCTTTCCAAGTCCTGTAGTCCGGGTGATGTCAGTGAGTGCAATAAACACTCAGGTATATTTAAACCTTATGCTTTATGTATTGGTGTGCATATTATTGGTGTATAGCAGCACCCTTCCTCAACGATGATATGCATATCCAGATTATTCCAATCTCAAACAACATTTTTGAGACAAAAATTGTAGACGGACTTTGCTGAATGATTTTGTGAGCATTTCGGCCTTCATCGCTTCTGTGCAGCAATATTTAAAACTAATTCCCTGTTTGTTGTTTAAATCCTTGATAACATGGAATTTGGTGTCGATGTTTTGTCCTGTTAATAAATTTCTTGTCTTCTATCATCTTTAGGCAGCTTTGATTATCCTCCTAAAACAGTACTTCCGGTTTCGTAGGTAAAACATCTTAGGCGCAAAACAGCTCGAGAAACATGGGACATGTTAAAGGAACATCATCAAAAAGCAACATTATCGAGTACAATATTCTTGTACAAAAGAATGTTTAAACTCTGTCTTGAAGAAGGTAGTGATGTAGAAAATCAAGTGTCAGAAATGTTAATATTGACAAACAAACTTGCGGCATTAGGTGAGGAGCTAAAGGACAAGTTAAAAGCTGCTCTTTTATTGAGTAGTTTACCAGACTCATATAATAATCTAATTACAAGTTTAGAATGCAGAAGTGAAGTGGATTTTACTTTTGATTTTATCAAGGAAAGAGTAATTGATGAGTATAGAAGGCGTAAGGAAGGTTAAGGAAAAGAAGCAAGTGTTTCAGCAATGAAGGCCAATTTTCAGAACCAAAGTAAGAAGGAATGTTGCTTCTGTGAAAAACCAGGACATTTTAAGAAGGATTGCTTTCAGTATAAGAAATGGAAAGCAGGTAAAGAAGGACAGAACAAAGCCAATACAGTTGCTGAGAATCAAGCAATTAAAGACGAATATCTCTTCATAGCGAAAATAGATAACAAGATATTCGAAAAATCTTTCATGGGAATCAACAAGAAAAACGATAAACATGTTTCTTGGTTTGTCAATTCGGGAGCAACCAGTCACATGTGTAGCTCAAAAGAATTTTTTACGGAACTTAATTGTAGTGCTACAGGATTTGTACAGCTAGCCGACAGCAATGAAAAGAGTAAAATTAAAGGCATAGGTTAACATTTATTAGATATTCAGAAGAATCAAAAGCATTTCGATTACTACAGAAGGGAAACAATCTGGAAGGAGAAGAAGAAAATAATCAAAGGAAACGAGAAGAGTTAAAAACAAGAAAATGAGATAGATCGAATAAAGGCGTACCACCAAATTGGTACACAGCCACATCAAAAGTGAGACCATGCTGTGGTTATTGGCACTGGTGCTGTTTCTTTAATAACGTCCCATAGTTCTTCTCTTATCAGCAACAGTTCTATTTTTTGACTCCATATAGAGTAGTTTTCTCCGTCTAACTTTTGAATGCTCGTGCGTAGGAAATCCATTCCTGTATACCACAAACAAAATATACACTAAATACACTTTACAACGCAAATACACAAACACAATTTTTTGATTACTTTTAACTTCACTATCTTTAGTTCTAAAGTCAATTGCTTTTAATGTCACTTGTTCGTAAAATCACTTCGTCCTTTTTACACTAGACTCTGACCCCATAACCTGTTGAAAAATCATGCAATAAAAACTATGTATTTGTATTAAACTTTCATTTTTATTATGTGATAATTTTACAATTGTTCGTGGCTAGTGTTTTAATAACAGCTTTTAATTTCTCTATATACGACTGTATATAATGATGTTTGTGTGTAAGTATATTACCAGAAAAAGGTGTAAACAGTACAAGGTCCTATACCAGACTAAATACTTCTGCATCTTCTAGTACCATTCCAAGTCCTGTAGTCCGGGTGACGTCAGTGAGTGTAATAAACACTCAGGTATATTGGTATTGGTGTGCATATTATTGATGTATAGCAACAGATTTTACGCCATATTGGAGCCGCCATTTTGAATTTTGAAAAAGTAACATCAGATTCGTAATCAGCGACCACAAAAACCCCCGAGTAACCATTTTCAAGCAAATCTAATCACTTTTTTAAAAAATTGTCCGCCATATTGGAGCCGCCATTTTGAATTTTGAAAAAGTAACATCAGATTCGTAATCAGCGACCCCAAAAACCCCCGAGTAACCATTTTCAAGCAAATCTAATCACTTTTTAAAAAAATTTCCCGAAAATTTTTTTCAGCCTTTTGCATTTTGCAAAAATGGCCATTTTCATATCCGCCATCTTGAATTTGAAAAAATTCATTACTGATTTTTATAGTTGAGGGTTCGAGGACGCGATATTTTGGGCTTTTGAGACCATATTCTGTAGATTTCCATGTCAAAATATTTTTTGAAAAATTTTTTTTTTGTAAAAAACTGTGTTTTTTTGCAATAAAATTGTTATAACTTTTTTTGAGATAATTATAAACAAATTTGAACATCATATTCTGAAAGAGCAATAAATTTTACGTCTGAAATGGTATTTCCTAAATTTTTTAACTAATTATTTCATATAAAATGAGAGTCGTGAAATCAATGTACATTTTGCGTCCTGTTGGGCGTTAATGGGTTAAAGTTTAAAACCCGATGTATTAATAAATAAATGTTGTTTATTAATTTATGTCTCCTTTTTTAAATATAACACCGTTTTTGGAGATACTCAGGGCAACTTCGATCGAAAACAATGGGTACGAAGGGAACCACTCTGTTCCATTCTGTCGTTCTGGGCAAGGAGGTCAACCTGGATATCAGTCATATGAGAATGGCATCAATAAGAGCGACAATTTTCATCAAAATTGGAAAAGACTCTAACCTCCTTGCTTGTGGTCACAATCACAGAAGAAGTGGTTGTCTGGTGACATCAATAACTGAGATATGGACATATTGGAACGAATTATGTTCCGTACCAACTTCACATAAATATGGATTTCGGAATCCAAGATGCCTGTATTCAGATTTCCCAAAAGTTTCTATGCAAAAAATATGCGCAATAAATCTTAATTATTTTAACAGCTAAGCGCCATTTTATTTCAATATTATATACATTGACAGGTATACATTATAAAACTATCAGTTTTTTTCAAAAAACATTAATATTGACAAGTTGAAATGACAACAACATGTTGTTTAACAAATCTGTTATTGACATCCGGAAACTAATTTCGATTCATGTGACATGCCTTCTACAAATTTTATAGGCAAGACTTAACACTCTGCTGTGCTTAGAAAATTAGCGTGGATACCGGTCTCGTAAGGACGCGATTCGTTATACTACGTTGGCTCCGAGGACACATCTCATACCGCTCGCATTAACATACGCAAAATTACATGGGAAGAGACACGGATGTCCATTCTACAACACGACAGCGCTAAGGCATTTCAGACGCGACTAATTTCCGCAGTTAACCGACAAACGGTAATATTCATAGGACATTGAATGCGTCTAGTATTAATCACAGCTGGATTACAAATATTATATGTATGAGCTAGAAAATCAGTGTGTAGAACGATAAAGAAATGCTTCATTTGCTGCGACAATAATTTATATTTGATAAATAATATTAAAGCTGTGTTGACTTGTTGATTAGATTGGAACTAATTCTTTTTTAACACATATCAAAATAAATTTTAGATTATCATTGATGTTAAAGTTACGGTATAAATCTTCATGTATTTCAGCACGCTTGGATTCAGCCAAAGATTTATATTGCTAATAATCAAGCTGCGCAGTAAAACCAATTTTGTTAGAAGTCTGCGCACGAGATCGTAACTTTTAAACAATGCAAGTAATAATTTTTATTTTAAAAGCTGCACAAGGAACCCAAAATTTTTTCTATAAAATTGCTCAGTAAATCTTGATTATGAAACAACGTAATAATTTTCATTTAAAAAATGTGCAATAGATCTTTTATTATAAGATTGCGAATTAGATCCTAACTCTAACAAAGAAAAGACGAAATTTCAAAAGCTTTATAAGAGATCTCTGCAGATCTTTCCAAAAAGGTTTAAGGTTGTTTTTATAGCTTTTCTGAAAATTCCAAAGGCTCAAAAGTTTAAATTTTGTTTTAGTAAAAGTATTGTGATTTAAAACAATGAACTACTGCGCAGCTTTATGATTAACAATCATCAAATGTGTAAGACCTTTTTGTGAATAAATTTTCGTGACACTTGGTACTATGGGGTTTAAGGGGTCACTGATTACAAATTTGATGTTAGTTTTTAAAAATTAAAAATGGTGGATCCAATATGGCGGATATAAAAATTAAAAATTGTCTGAATTATCCTAAAACTAATTACTCAAGGTGTTTTTTAGGTGGATGTATACAAATCTGAAGGTCAGTTTTAAAATATCCAATATGGTGGAAACAATTTTAAAAAAATGTCTAATTAACTTAAAACTTGTTACTCGAGGGTTTTCGGAGTTGCTGATTACGAATTTGATGCTAGTTTTTGAAAATAATGTTTGTCCGTTAGCCGTCTTTTGATTTGTAAAACTCATAAAATTTTACTTTTTAGCTATGCAATAACATGAAACATTATTAGCAATAATTTGAAAACAAGTTGTAATAATTACTTAGTGCAACTGAAGACTTGTAAGTTTGAGTTAGAGACGTGTACATTCAACAAGGAAGTGTTAATTTAATTTTTTTCCAACTAGAGAAGAAAAGACGTTAATTTTTGCAAAATGCGAATCTTTTGAAATGTTCTGTTGTCTGTGGCGTGACTTGGCTTATTTCTTTCTATTGTGCGTACGGTCATTCGTGACCTTGACTCAATGTCGCATATGCTCGAAGAATGATTTATGCGGGGATACTTTCTGTGTTACACGATTGTGACCTTTGTGTTTACGCACGTCCAAGTTCACGCAACACGTCTTCCATAAATATTATGTATATGTTTATATATATATATATTTGCATAAAAGCGTCACTGAACGGTTTCAAGACCACTTGAAAGTAGAAAGAGATACGATTGCTTGTCTGATACCAATCGGAATGGCATTGAGAAAGTACGGAAATGAAGAGAAATATCAAGAATTGAATGTTTTTACTGTTGTTGCCAACAAATGCAGCATTCAACGAGACTTGGAGGCAACTCAATACAAGTTTAATCGACTTTCCAATAGTCCAATCAGACTTAAGTAAATGTCAATGAACATTTTTTTCATTGAACTAGACCTTCGTGAACTTTGAAAGCAATTTTTTTTAGTTAATTTTTTACGATTGTTGTCTCCTATGTGATTCTTCAGAAGCGGAAAAGTCTATTCATCGTAATTAAGAATAGCATTCGTGTATATGTAAACTTTTTTTTGGAAGGTGAGAAGAATAATTAGTATTTATTTTGCACATTATAAGTTTTGATACGTTTAAAACTAATCGTAATTTACGATACGTGCACTGTATCTATTTGCCAATGACATTGGCAATCGATAGATATAGTCTCATTTGTTGTCCTCTGGAGGAGGGAGCCATTGTTCTATGGCTGTACTTTTATTACATCCGCCTGAATGAGTATCAGGTGTCGCTTCTCCGTTAGCATGTGATCGGCATATTACAATCCTTTGTTTCTTAAATGAATGGACCCCATTGTTCTTTTCTACTTGGGCATTAAAGTTCTAATTACTTCTCCTCCCATTGTCCTACTATCACATTGCCCTTTGCCATCTCACCTGAATTTACCAATATTTATAATAGTGATAGTGATAATAATGATAATAATTGTTGAAAGATATTTTAAAGTATTTTTAGATAAATGAAAAAAGTTTATGTTTACATTAACTGCGCAACAAATTATTATGAAATCAATTCGACACAAATTTCTTATCGATACTAAAGCTGCGCAACAGATCCTTTAATTTCAAACATACTTGGCACAACTGCATGATTACTTTATCTGCGCAATAGATCATTAGAAAAATCAATAAGCAGCCACAACTTTCTTACTTACTTATTTTATTTTTTTCTTATATTATTTCTTCTTTACGGAAAATAAAGCTGCGCAATAGATCTTTTAATTTTATAATCACTCAGTAGAACCTTATTATAGATTACACATAAAATAATTGATTTTATTTTTCAAATGTTTGAATTCCTTTTTTTTGTATCTTTCATATTATTTTATTTCTGTTAAGAGTTTATTTTTCAAAAAATAGTTAGCCTTTAAAATAGTTATAAAAAAAAGAAATAATAATAAACGAATAATTAATTTATTAATTCATAATTTTATTAATCTATTGACTAAGTTTCATTAAAAGAAAGAAAAAACCGTTTTTTAACGTTCATAGGCTCATTTTGATCGTACTTCTAATAGAATTTAGATGCTAAAAAGAATTTAATAAAATCCGCTTTTTTAAAAAATGTTTAAACTATAAATAAAATTGTTGATTATTTAATTTTTGTTTTTTAAAAATTATTTTTAGTTATTATATTTTTAAAGTTACGCAATATTGAATAGTTACAAAAATGTAGAGGTCGCCCAAGTCAACTACCGCTGGTAGTGTACATTTAAGGGTATGTCCAAGTTGCAAAATGTAAACAAACCAAAATGTAAACAAACAAAGCACTAAAATCACATTTTTCAAACAGCCTTTTTTCTCACAAAAATTAACATTTTAACGCATTCTTTTCGGAAATCATGAATTAGAGTGTCAAAGTTTCCAAAAAATTCATTTTTGAGTGTGATCATTAAATAGCAATTAGTAAAACAACTAATTCATATTTTGTTTGGAATACAACTTGGTTGTTTTCTAATTTTTTCAGCTCTGCAAGGCGTAGTAACCAAACTCAATACGTCAGCTCACCATTTTCATAACAAAATGTGAATTTAGATTTATGTATGAAAATGTAAATTCACATTTATTACAGGAATATCTAAACTCGACAGATTTGGATATTCTTAATACGGGTACGACCCCGACTTTAAGCAAAGCTATTAGTCAGGAAGTGATTGATTAAATTACTCTCTGCTCTAAGAGTATTCGAAACGAGGTAAGAAGGTGGAGAGTCCCTATGAACCTTCGCTTTCTGATCATTCACTGATAGTCTTTGAGGTGGAGTCTACGGTCTGTTTGGAAATCAAGTAGATTCGTAATCCTAGGAAACGGGTAGAGCTGAATATAACTTAGAACTCAGAGAAACACATTCCGGTTTACCGGAATTAAGCGGCATCCTAGGAAAGTACCTGCAAACCGAAAAAAGTATTTTCGGGAAAAGAAGCGTACTGGTGAAACGAGAGATTGGAACATCTCAGGATATCTTTAGATATCTTTATGGCCACAGAAGGGGCTTTTATTTTTCAGTCCTGAAAAGAACAGTCATTTCTGCACGGAGAGAAATCTGCTGCTAATATTACTCGAAAGAGCATATTACTTAATTTGCTTATCGTTTCTCTTATATTTTTAGCATAAATTCATATACTTATTGTAAAAATACTTTCGATACAATAAGCATAAGAGACAGAAGCTAATTTTGCAAGAAATCTTTATTATAAATACAAAGAGAACGTGCTATTAAAGTATTAAGTTCTTCTTATAAGAATCGCTCGAACTCCGACTGATTTTCAGGCGGACTTTATACAACACAATCTTACCGGCGTATACGCTCATATAACTCACACACACACACATATATATATATATAATTCTTTGGACAGTTTTGTCGTCCTGTAAAACATTATATTTGTTAGGTTATGTTATTGTAAACGTCACCGCGTTGTACGCGTTCCGTTCCAGGTTCCTCCATCCAGAGAAATATATGTGTGTGAGTTATATGTGCGTATACGCAGGTAAGATTGTGTTGTATAAAGTCCGCCTGAAAATCAGTCGGAGTTCGAGCGATTCTTATAAGAAGAATCTAATACTTTTATAGCTCGTTCTCTTTGTATTTATAATAAAGATTTCATGCAAAATTAGCTACTATCTCTTATGCTTATTGTATCGAACTCTCCATTACATTAAATAGATGATATAATATAAAAATTTGTAAAGATTCTGCAAGCAATAATAGCACCAGATTTTTCTCCGTGTGGATGTCCCCAAGGAGGTGTTCTTTCACCTTTGCTTTAATCTCTTGGGGCTAGAACCCTTGCACCTAACGATTAAATCAGAGGCAGCCAAGACAACTCTGCGACTTGGTGGTCCTAAGGGTTTCAGGGAATTAGGCAGATGGCAACTAATTAAAAAAAAATTAAATGGCTGACCCAATATAACGGACAAAAGTGTATTTTTTGAGTTTAGAAAAAAATAAAAAAACCAACTTTTGAATTCTGACACCAGATTCGGATTCAGCGACTCAACGTACGTTAAAAAATGACGATTCTAAGGTCACTGGATAAAAAAATTGTTGATTTTTGTGCGGCTGTGCAATTAAGGAATAAGTTGTTTTTCTATAAATAAAGAACAAGATAAAACTATTTAAAATAATTCTTTTTAAATTTTTACTTAAAATTAACGAAATTTTTTCAGGTTTTTAAATGTATTTACATAAGATTGTTTTCTTAGAGTAAGGTGAAAAAAGGTAGGAAAAAGAATTGAGAGATGAAACAAGATGTTCCTATAGAAGAAATAATTAGCTAGTTCTTCTCCATAATGGCGTTTTTGACCTTGGCTAACCCATTGTGAACTTAGATGCTTCCTAATTGGTCACCAATGATCTATAGTCTTAAAGCTGGTATCGGAATCTTGCGAATGTCTAATGAAGGACCAAAACTATCCAATTTAAGGTTTCCGAACCTCTAACCCTATTTAGGTTTTGGCAATTTATAGCTCCCTAGTTCTCTTATTGTTACGGGCGTAATGTCGGACTCTGAGAGAGGAGCTGGACTATTATGTTCGAAATCGTGCGAGGGCTCCCGTAAAAAAACCTTTAATGTATGCTCACGACTAATGATGTATTGTTTGCAGAAGAGTGCCGGCATAAACTGACAGAATTATTTAGTGAGCAAATAAAGAATTTCAAATCTTATTAAATTGCCCCACAATTTTTTCTTTTTCATTCCTTAATTTTATATCAGAAAACAAGTTTTTATTAACACTATACTCTTTCTTGGAAATATATATTTAGAAAGGGATAAAAAAAAGAAAATGGGAATGTAGAAAATAATTAGTAATTAAATGATTAGATGAATTAGAAGATAAGTGAAAAATTTGCAGTTTCGTTGAAAATTGATGGGGGTTAAGGAATGTTATCAGTTTGAAATTGAAGGAAAAATGAACCTGAGGTGAATAATTCATTTTCATTTGAAAAGCCCGCTGATTGTGCATTTAACAAAAGATATTTCTTGGTACGAAATTTATCAAATCGTGAGAACCTGGTTGTCGATAAGTTCACGAGGAGACTACGAATCATATTAATAGGTGGTATCTATAGTCAATCTCAACAGCAGCCCACGCAATTCTGTCTCGCATCAAGAGTCGAACATTAACGCTTCCAGAATCAGATTTCAGAGTTTACTTCCAATTTACGATCGATTGCGCCTGTTTATTATGATTCTCTCCCACAAGAACCCGAAACAAAGGAAACAAAGTTCAACTTTTATTTCGAGCAGTTTATACAAATTGAAAATTATCATTCTATATTGAAATCAAATAGAAAAAATGAAAATTCATATGTCGTACCGATTATAAAATAATAATCGACAGGGAGTCTCTTATTTATAGAAATATAAATAAATTACACCTATATTTTATGTGTAACATTTTATCGTCTAAATAATTTATCGTACTTTTTAAAAATAGCACTGTCTGTATATTAGCTCAAATGGAGGTGAGTTAGTTAATGCTTAAATATCAATGTTGTACTCTACTTTTAACGATTAATTGTTACATGCTTTGGGGAGAAATTAATATTTTAGGTAAAATATGGAAACTTATAACTATTAAGAATGTTTTCTTATATTGTGATGTCAAAGAAATTAATATGTAATACAAAAATATTAATCCAATATTAATAACAAATTAATTCCTGTTAGAATAATGTATTATTTGAAGAATAACCAAAAATAAAAATTCATTATTATTTTTATCAAGAATTATTTTTATGAATATTTAAATTTTTTTTCCATTTGAAGCAGCCAATCAGCGTAAAAGAACTAAAAGATTTCCGAATTAACTAAAACCAATCGAAAATTGTATAGCGCGAACCTAGTTTAGTAACGTGACTTATTTTTTTTATTATGTATATATATTTAATTGTGAAGAATTTAACTTAATTTAACTTCATAAAATATATAAAGTATTATAATAACGATGAACAATATACAGTCATTGAGATAAACTAGAAATACATTATTCACTCTCAATTAAAAGTTAAATTTTTTTTGCTCTAATCTAGTTCTCAAAATTTTTAATGAAGGATTCAATATAGCAAAGGTAAACTAGTTTAGGAATGTGATCTAAATTACTAGTACTAAAATCGAAAATATTAATCGTATTGTATTTTTTTGCAAATGGGTAAATTTTTACTTTTGGAATGTTTATAGATATTTCTTCACATGATTGAATCTAAGTTTAATGTATTTTTAAAAAGAATTCAAAATAGCATCTCATCGCTCGGGACTTAATCTAAAAAAAAATGATTTCCACGGAATGGAATTGCAGATTGAGAAGAGGATGAGTAAATCCTTAACGTTTGCACCGGTTGTTCGTTTGCCATTCTCCGAAACCAATAAACGCTTTTATTGAGCTCTTTATGCATTCAATACGAGTATCGCTCATGGGTCTTGGCGAAGTCAATTGCAAAGGCTGAAACGCTTCCTCGATTATCCAAGGAAGAGTCATTGCGATTAAATCGGATTGCAACAATTAATTGCCCTCTCGCACTATGTATCGAGTACTTTAGGGTTGAATGCTGTCAGTGTATCCATTATCGATCTTCTGCCGCGCCCGTCCATTTGCATGGTGGAGAAATAATTGCATTGTTGAAGAAAGGAAAAAATGCAAAAGATTCAATTGTTTTTTTTTGTAAAACATATATTCAAAAATTATTCTATAATTTTTCTAAAAGCACAAAAAGAAATTTTCTGATGTGGTTCATTTGTTTCTTTTAAATCTCCACTAGATTCTTTAAATACTATTGTTTCTGGGGTTTAATTATGAAAATCGTATTCGTTTTCCATTTCGCCTTTCACCTTCGATTGTTTTTGCTCAGAAAAAATATCAATTTGACAATTGTTACATTAATCAAACAATCGTCAATTTGCCATATTAGAAATATAATGAAACTAGCTGTCGTACCAGTCTTCGTCGGGTTTTAGTTTCTATGAATATATTAAAAAAGGGTGTCTACCAACCGAGAATTTAATTTGACTGGAAAAAACTAAAAATAAGTATACAAAGTATAAATCTCATTTTATTTATATAGATTAACAAAATATAGGAACTAAAAATTACGGTGAAAAACGAAAAATTAGTTGCGGGAATGTAACAAATGAAATAAGAAAACCAGGATATAATTATGGTAAATAAGATAAAGAAAGTAAAATATAGAAAATAAAGAGAAGAATGTAAATAATAGAATACGGGAAGTAAAATGTACAAAGTTGAAAGTGAGAAGGGACAAAAGTGAAACGGAGTTGACTGGAAGTAGATGACGGATAATAAAAAGTAAAATGTGGAATGTGAAAAAAATTACGCAACTGATTATTCCGTAAAAGAAATAAAATACATAGCGGAATAAGATTATATATATATATATATATATAATTTTAAAATAGTAATGTGAACACTTTGCTTTCGTCTAATGAATAAATTCATTAAATAATTCATTTGAAATAAGTACACAAATATTCCACAAAATTGTTTTTATATTAAAAAAGAATCGTTTGAAAATTTTTGCATACTCACACTGCTAATTAATTCAGTTAAATTAGTTTAAAGAAACAATGGATGTAAGTAAAATATTTACAGAATTTCTTTAAAAAAATTGATTTATAACATTTTTTTCTACTTAAAACTTTTACGTTGTTTATAAATTATGATTGAGAAACAAAAAATGTGCAAAATATTTTTTGATTTTCTAACTGTTTTTTTAATCATATAATAATAATAATTATTATTATTATCTACCAAAACATATAAAAAAACAAAAGCATAATCATGACTAACTTTAGGTGTGGACAGACTGAATGAATGAATACGACGATTATTATAGTCAAATAAATAAATAAGTAATTAAATAAACCGGACAAGTGCGAGTTTTTGCTGCCCTAGATACTATACATAATTTATGAATGGTCTTTTTGAGTATGCATTAAAGAAATTAAAATAAATAAATTTTTTTAAACATGATTAAACGATTTTTCAAAAACTATTGAATTAACAGAACATTGAAGAATTTCAACAAAAGATAATATAATAAAACATGTTTTAAATAATTAATTAAATATAAATAATACATTCTATCATGCGTATCTTCTTTCCAAGTTTTTATCACAAACTTCTTTATTATAGCTTTATTCTATATTATTATATTTTCTTGAAGAGATGTTTCTTAGTTTGTGATTGTTAACACAGGTTTACAAATTAAAAACTTTTTTTTGACAATCGAACAAAACATTTTTTTCTCAAATAGTAGGTGTTTTTTGAGTAAGAAAATCATAGTTTTAATTGTTTTCCCTCGTGCAGTTTTTCTGTAGCTTCAAATTTTGCATTTTCGAGGTGCGACGCCACTTAAACTTATTTGTAGGAAAATTAGCTTGTCAATATATAATGAATGAGGTATCATTGGAAAGGTAATTAAATTACCTTTTGATCCATAGGTCACAGAATAAAATTCAACAAAAATTGAGAGAGTTACAGTCGATTAAAGATGAAATTTCAAGACAATTTTGATGATTTTTAGACATTTGAGTAACTTCTACTATTTTTTTCTACATCAAACAGGAAAGAATGTTTGGGTTTTAATTTTTTTATTGATAGACTATATCATTACATAAATTTTGAGCCCTTGTGGACCTCAATTGGATTATAAATGACAATTCTACACTAAATTTAGTGAACGAAACTACATTCTTCATTTTTGGTATCTCTTAAACATTTGCAGCAAAAATTGAAGTAATAGAATTTAGTTAAGCTCTGAAGTTACTAAAATCACTAATCAAGGATTTCGGAAATTGTAGATTTCGAATCAAATGTTAGTTTTCTAAATTTCCAAATGGCGGATCCAATATGTCGGACAAATTTTTTTAAATCGATTAAATTCGTTACTCGAGGGTTTTCGGGATCGCTGATTACGAATCCGATGTCAGATTTCAAAAATTAAAAATGATGGATTCATAATAATGAACGAGTTCTTTAAAATCCATCAAATTCGCATCTATTGCATCCGCCATTTTTAATTTTTGAAAATATACAAGAAACTTGATGCGTTAGAAAAAGATCAAAAGGAAACGAAGGAAGTAGTTGAAAAAGAACTATGGGATGTGAGAGACGAAGTAAGGGAATCGAAAGAAATAGTGACAGAAGTAAAGAAAGGATTAGAAGAATTAGAAGCCAGCAAAGAGGTTCAAGTAGGTAGAGAAGTCAGAGAGACAGGGTTAGAAGAAAAAATGGAGGAGGTCACTAAATGGATGGAACGCACGGATAGGGATAAATGAAAAAATAATATAGTTGTTGAGGGGATTAAAGTAGAAAGAAAGGATGGAAAAGAGACTATTCAAAGAATATTAAGAGAGATAGGAGCAAATATGGACATAGTGGGATTGAATGGGGTCGGTGGGGAAAACAAGGAAAGACCTAAAGTGTGGGTGGTGCAACTGGGAAACGAGGAGCAGAAAATGGAGGTGATAGCATCGAAAAACAGATTCAAAGGAAGGAAATTATAGAAGAGCATAAGACATCGAAGGAAAGGGTAATTTCGAGGAAGTTGGACCAAAAGAAGTGGGAAGAGAGGGATAAACGATGTGAAGTAAAAAGAGGAAGGGAATGTGTTTGGGTAAATGTAATTAAGTGGGTAGTCAGCGAAGATGAAGGATTTTGGAAAACACTAGAGAAGTTTGATGTGCTGATGCTACGTGAGACGTGGGTGGAGTTAAAGGATTGGGAGAGAATACGGAAGAAGTTACCGAAGGGATATGGATGGAAAATAAAAGGTGAAAAAAGGAAATTTCAAAAAGGAAGAGAAGCAGGAAGTATGATATCAGCGGTTAGAGGTGAGATTAAGCAGACAACGAATGTGGTAAAAGAAGAAGAGAGATACATGATGAGGTGTATAAAAATAGGAAGAGAAAATATAGATATAGTAGGGATATATAGAAAAAGAGGGGATTAAAAGGGATGGAAGAATTTAACGGAGTAGATGGAAAAGGGAAAGGATAATAAAGTGATTATTGGAGGAGACTTAAATGTGTGGACTAGAGAATTTGAGGATGGTGTATGAGATGATAAATGCGAAAAGTATATGAGGGTATCACGACATAAGGAAGTAGACAGTGAGGGAAAAAGATTGCTGGAATTACTAAGTAAGAAGGGTGGGCTATATGTAATGGAAACATTGAAGGAGATGGAGAAGGAAATTATACATATTGTGGAAAAGGAAACACAGGCATTGACTACGTTCTGACGAATGAGAAAGGTAGAGATGGGATAGAAGGATGATGGTAGGAAGACAGATAGGGTCGGATCATTTTGCACTGATGGTAGAACTAGAGGGAATAAAAACCCAAAATGGCGAGTTGTAAAGACGTTAGAAAAACCAAAGAAAATGAAAATGGGAAAGTGGAATGAAGAAAGATTGCCAGAGTTTGAAAAAAGTAAGCAATAGGAGATGGAGGAAGGAATAGAGACCGAAAGTGTGGATACAAGAATAGGACGACTTAGGGAAAGAATGGATAAAATCAAAGAGGATACGGGAGATGCGGAGAGTAAGGAATTAAGGTTCACAGGGGATTCCTGGGATGGCCCAGGAAGATCCCACTTCACTGGGGTATGTCGGGCTCAGCAGAAGATGCAAGGATAAAAAAAATAATCCCTGCATAGCTGCTTTAGGCAGTCACCAATACCAACTAAAAACCTCTTCTGATTCTATTGGGTTACGAACATTATATCCACCTACGGAACTACCTAGTGGCTTCAGACTTCGTAGTTGAATATTCCCATGTAGTCGCTCGCGCGACTCTACCGTGCCGCTCATGTTCTGGCCTATTTTATCCTTGTCCTTAACAAAGCCTTCTTTGCTTCCTCGAGGGCAGTTTTGAAGACTTTGCATCCTCCTGATCCGGCGACATGCTGGATATTCTCCTTCTCGCCGAACTTTGCCTGGTATAAGATGCTCTCTTACAGGAGACGAATCCAATCTTTACAAACTTAGGACCACTTCTCAACTAGCAATGTCATTTGCCGATGGATTACTAAAAACAGAAATGCAGCTAGCCTGACTTGTGAGGCTGCTCGTACTTCCTCTTCTCTCTACCTTGTCCATGATGATCTGTGGCACTCCTAACGCGTTGCTGCCCTCCTGCATCCTTAGGCCACTGGCCACCGCCCGCACGCTCGAAAGCGCTTGACGATCGGAACCAGTAAGGGATTTAACAGAAGCATTACCCCGCAGGTACTTTTCCTCGTTTTTACAATCGCTCATAATGGATGTTTTTTGTTTGCTGGTTTTGGTCCGCGTCGAGTATTTGATTTCCTCGATACCACCTATTTCTAGGAAGAAAACATATCCGCCACCTGGCACGCGTCCGATACAGGACCAGCAACACCATGCAAAAGAACAAGTTCTAATGCGCCCCAGGTAGAACATTGATAAATTTCAACAAAAAATAACATAATTAAAAACATGTTTTAAATAATTTATTAAATATAAATAATACATATTATCATGCGTATCTTCTCTCCAAGTTTTAATCACAAAGTTTTTTATTATAGCTTTATTCTATATTATTATATTTTCTTGAAGAGATGTTTCTTAGTTTGTGATTGTTAATTTTCAAGAATGTGTCAATTATTGATTATATAAATTCAATGGTTATATTACATTTTATTATTCAAATATTTTTCTAAGTGCAACTTGAAGTTAGCGTAAAAAATTAAAATAAAGAAAATATAATATTCCATAATAGTACTTTTTCTGTAGTCTACACGTAAAAATAAATAAAAATAACCAACACTAATCCACTAGATTAAAAATTGTTAGAATTATCATAAGTAGGTATAATTATTATCAAAAATTAACAAAAAATGTTAGGTTTTTGCTGAAAACACAATGAATATCAATTGTAATCATTTCCGCTATATTTTTCTTATTATTTACACGTGAAAATACATAAATTTACCAATTATGGTCCAATAGGCCGAGAATTGTGAAAAAGAAGGAGGGAGTAACCCCATTTTTTCTAAATAAAAAAAATTTCTAGTTTTTCGCAAAAAAATATGAAAGATGAATTCCAATAATTTTTTCTGTATGGTTGTTGAAATCTGCACGAAAAAATAAAAAAAATGTATAACGCCAGTCCACTAGGTTAAGAATTGCGAGAACTAGCAAGTGTTAAAGAATTTTCGACCTTGCAAAAAGAGATTTTAGTTTTTCGATGAAAACACAATGAAGATAAATTCTAATCACTTCCGATATAATTTTTCCTGTAATCTACGCAAAAAAATGAATAAGTATGCCAATTTCCAGCTCTCTAGGAAAAAATCTGTGAGGGCATGGTCATTTTCCGTAACTGTTTTAATAGGGTTCCAACCGGGTACGGAACCCTAAAATTATCAGAAGAATAATATTTAAATTGTTCAAAATTATGGGTAAGGAATAAAACTATTTCTAAATAGACATAAATTTTTTCTTTGTAATTGAATATATATATTTAATTATGTCAAAAAGAGCAATATTTTTAACCATATTTACCTATTCATAATAATATTCCTTTTTTTAAGGATATGTCCAAGTTGTGATGGTTTGTTTACATTTTTGTTTGTTTACATTTCCAAACTTGAACATGCCCTTAACTGAATTGCATTGTAAGTAAGAATTT
This sequence comes from Leptopilina myrica (nomen nudum), assembly GCA_032872475.1. NCBI lineage: Eukaryota > Metazoa > Arthropoda > Insecta > Hymenoptera > Figitidae > Leptopilina > Leptopilina myrica (nomen nudum). Next base: position 27,015,567 of record CM065466.1, on the reverse strand, counting down.
AGGCTATTTTTTATTCTTATTTTTATTAAAAACTAGTTTAAAAAACAATTTACAAGAAAATCCTTTTACAAGACTGTGTAATTTAATTGACTTATTTTCAATAAAAAAATCTTAATTTCGAAAAAATTGTGGCTTGACCCCTTCTGTCATGACACCCTTCAATTATTTTAATGTGTTAACATAAAAATTTAAAAAATACAAGATTTCAATTTTTCGTGAAAAATAAAAATATAGATTAATTTTATAAATATTGATAAAATATATACTTATATATGAATTGATTCGTTTTCCTGCCAGGAATACAAATGTTAATAAAGAAAAAAGTTATTTCAAAAATTCAAAAAAATACAACATAATTAAAGAGAAAACAAAAGCAAAAAGTAGAATAATAAAGAAATTAAAGAAATACAAGCAAACAGAAAAAACTTGTCTTTAATAGCTTTCGATAAACTGGTTGTTAAAAAATGTTTATTTCAACATTTAAAAACTACAATTATTTCAAATATCGTTAAAAATAAGTTTTATACAAAATTATACATCGTAATTGTAGTCCCGATCCCTTTAAATTGCAATTTATGTGTAAGCTTTTTTTCAAGTGTCAAAGATAATGGTAATTGTCGATATTTAAAATAAAATTGACCAGAAACTTCTCATATAAAAGTAGAGCTGAATTATTTAATTCTAAATACATAGTAGTGGACTAAAGAAAAAAGAATCAAAAATGTGTTTTCTCGCAACAAAAATCGTCATTTCCATCTTTATAATCTTTATTATTACTTTGGCTGCCGGTAAGAAATTTTTAAAAACAACAGTCACAGTGGCAGTAACCACACTCATCAAATAATTGTATCCACACGTGTGCTATACGATATTTTTTTGCAAATTTTGAAATAATTGCTACTTTATGTAAGCGTTGAAAGAATGCGCAGCTGTCCATTACTTCACAAGTGTTTAGTTTTGTCACAGATTACTTTACAAAATGCTATCTCAAAAACTTTTTTTAGAAAAATGAACCGTTTTCATTAATTCATTAATTATTTAAAAAGGTCTGTTATTTAAACAAATGATAATAAGTTTCTTAAAAAATATCGTACAACAATTTTTAAAAAAAGATGATAATGATAAAGTAGGCTTTAAAATGCGTTATATAAAATTAATTTGCGATGACTTGTTAAAAAAACTACATTTGTTTGAAATCGGCAAAAAATGGAAATTTTTTTTTCTAAACAGTAATAAAAATATAAAAAATATTTTATTTATAATTTATTATTTTAATATTTTTTAAGTAGAAGATGTAAGCTTTAAAAGGAGACCTAAAAACTTCGATATCTTTATTAGAAATCAAAAAATATAGAACTTTTTGTAATACCTTTAACTGTGATAAAATGGACAAATCCTGTTGGGCGGCACTGAATTTGTTAATTTTTTGACATTTGTATTTTAAAAAATCGCGATTTAAAGATTAGTATGTTTTTGAGCTGGGCGCGTGCAGACATACCGATAATTTCCGACTTATATATATATAAATTTTTTTAAATATTGTTTTTGTTGTTTCAGATGCAACTCCATGCGACCATGGAAAGGGTTATTGTCAATTTTTACCTCACCCAAGATGTTATGGTGAGAAAGTCAGTAAGAATGCTCACTGCGTAAATGGTTTAGGTCAAAGAGTTAATTGTTGTCTCAATTAATTAATAAATCGCAAGTGTATAAAAAAATGAAAAATTTGAATTTTTTGTCTTCTAAATTTTTACTAACTTGATATAATAATAATAATTGTTACTGCTATTTTACTAAAAATTTCTCGGAATAAACAATAAATAATGCAGTTAAAAATGACTATTTATTAATAATGTATCTCTCCTGATTTTAAACAGTTTATAACAAATTGTAAAGAAGTATTACTTGATTAAAAATATATGCTATTTTTATAGGTATAAAATTAAAATTGCTATTGCAAAAAAATACTACTTTTCTAGTATTTTTCCAATCTTCTTAATTTTTAAAACAAATTATTATAAATAAATAAACAAATAGAAGAAAATAATGAAAGGAAATAAAAAATTAATACAAATGTTCAATTCTGATAATCAAAAACTACTAAAGGAAATAATATACTCAATACCGACTATTTTCTTCAACAATTAAAACTTTATTTTCATCAAATTTTTTTAAACAAATTTAAAGAGAAAATAAAACAAATCTCTTATTCAAGCTCATTACAATAAAAATACAATTTTTGAAAATTTTTTTACGAAAATTTCAATAAAAATTAGTTTTTTTATATTATTCTAATTGAAGTTTTCTACTAAAAGTTATAGTAAAATACTTCCTACTCAATTTCGAATCAGTATAATTTCGACAACATTTGACAGATTTCAATTTTTTATAGTGAATGTTAAAGCATATTTTAAGTTTACTTCACAATTCAAAAGCACTTTAAAAAAAAAACATTTTAACCTCTCTTTTTTCAAAAAAGAAACTTTATTTTCAAGGGTATGTTCAAGTTGTGAAATGTAAACAAAGCAAAATGTAAACAAACAAAGCACTAAAATCACATTTTTACACATCTTTTTCTCTCAAGAA
>CM065466.1:26878613-27012481 GCA_032872475.1 Leptopilina myrica (nomen nudum) | reverse complement strand
AAAGTTTCAGTACATTTTGACTATTTACTTGTAAATGCTCGCTCCACTTCAAAATTCAACATAATTTCCTGTAAAAATAGATGCAACAGCTATCAAACAAGGATCCTTTTAAAGCTCAATAAATTTAGAGTCAAAATAGTCAAAAATAAATAACCAATTTAATATTGTAAATTTGAAAATATAATTCTTGAAAAGTTAGAGATTTTTTATGAAAAATGCGATTTCGGAATCTGTAGTTCACAAGCGAACGGCCAATTGAAGAAAAAATTTTTTTAAGACTTGACAGTTGTACAATAACAAGTACAAATTCCATTCTTTAATTCTAGACAAAAATCATTTACAAATATGAAGTTATTTTTTTCAAATTGTAATAAAAATAATTTCACTTGCTCTAAATTTTTCGAAGAATATAAATTGCTAATTCGTCGTTTCTATTCATTTGTTTTATCAATTAACCACACTTTTAGAAATTTTTTGAACCTCTTGACTGTAGTAAATATTAAATAATTTACATTAAATTTATCCCTCTTCTTATAATGTTACAAAATTTTAACTCGCATTATTACTTAATTTTATTGTCAAGGTGCAATTTTTTTAATTTTACAATAAAAACAGAGATGCACATTTTTCAAAAATTTGGTTAATTGATAAAACAAGTGAACAGAAAATGACGAATTTGCAATTTATATTCCTTGAAAACTTTAGAAAGCAAGAGTAATTATTTTAAACGAATTTAAGGCAAATACTGAATACTTATAAAAGATTTTGGTCTCGAATTAAAGAGTGGAAATTTGTACATAATATAGTAAAACTGTCAAATCTTAAAGAAATTTTTTTCACTTAATTGGCGTTCGCTTAACTTCCAGATTACGAAATCGCAATTTTCATAAAAAATCTCTAACATTAAAGAATTATATTTTCAAATTTACAATATTAAATTGGTTATTTTTTTTGCCTATTTGACTCTAAATTTATTGAGCTTTAAAATGATCCTTGTTTGATAGCTGTTGCATCTATTTTTACAGAAATATTTGAATTTGAAGTAAAGCGAGCATTTACAAGTAAAAGTCCAAATGTACTGAAACTTTGCGACCCGAGTGTAAATTTACCAATTATGGTCCAATAGGCCGAGAATTGTGAAAAAGAAGGAGGGAGTAACCCCATTTTTTCTAAATAAAAAAAATTTCTAGTTTTTCGCAAAAAAATATGAAAGATGAATTCCAATAATTTTTTCTGTATGGTTGTTGAAATCTGCACGAAAAAATAAAAAAAATGTATAACGCCAGTCCACTAGGTTAAGAACTGCTAGAACTAGCAAGTGTTATAGAATTTTTCGACCTTGCCAAAAGAGATTTTTAGTTTTTCTTTCGATGAAAACACAATGAAGAATAAATTCTAATCACTTCCGATATAATTTTTCCTGTAATCTACGCAAAAAAATGAATAAGTATGCCATGTTCCAGCTATCTAGGAAAAAATCTGTGGGGGCATGGTCATTTTCCGTAACTGTTTTAATAGGGTTCCAACCCAGGTACGGAACCCAAAAATTATCATAAGAATAATATTTAAATTGTTCAAAATTATGGGTAACGGAATAAAAACTATTTCTAAATAGACATAAATTTTTTCTTTGTAATTGAATATATATAATTTAATTATGTCCAAAAGAGCAATATTTTTAAGCAGGCATATTTACCTATTCATAATAATATATCCTTTGTTTAAGGATAATGTTCCAAGTTGTGATGGTTTGTTTACAATTTTGTTTGTTTTACATTTCCAAACTTGACACATGCCCTTAACCGAATTGCGATTGTAAGTAAGAATTTTAAGTGCTATTTTTTATTCTTATATTTTTATTAAAAACTAGTTATAAAAAACAATTTACAAGAAAATCCTTTTACAAGACTGTGTAATTTTAATTGACTTTAATTTCAATAAAAAAATCTTAATTTCGAAAAAATTGTGGCTAGACCCCTTCAGATCATGACAACCCTTCAATTATTTTAATGTGTTAACATAAAAATTTAAAAAATACAAGATTTCAATTTTTCGTGAAAAATAAAAATATAGATTAATTTTATACACTGAAAAAAAAGTGCTGTTGAATCAAATAGCTCCATGCTATTGAATTTCCCGTTATTGATGCTATGACACATTTATTAATCGAACAGCAAATTCGCTTAAAATAACGAAAAAATGAAACTGTTTAAATTAAAAGTACGGTAACTGTAAAAATTAATGATATTCTACAAATTGTTTCTATCGTTCATCTATATATAGCAACAGAATAATTTATTGCTTCTTTGACATTATTCATTTGAAGCATCTAATAGATAAATTTTGAAGTAAAATGCGTGTAAAATTTTGAATCAAAATGAAAAAGTTGTTTGCCTCCAAAGAAGCGCGCTTTTGAAAATGAAAGCATAAGCTTTCGTTTCAATGAGTGGTGTCTATAGCGACTGCCTATAGCATATTGCTATAAAAAATAAGGAACACTATGTATTTGAAGACATTGACAGGTGCTAAATTTATTGAAATACTTTTATCCACACTTATTTATATGTTTTAATAAACCTGGTCGTTTTTGAGATTCTTATATAAAAAACTATTATTTAAACATTGTTTTAAGGAGGAGAATTTAAGGACTAGTTAAATATTAATTCCCTACATAAATTCCCTTATTCACGAGAAAAATCTCGCGCACAGGTATTTAAACTACAAAGTAACTGCTCAATGTAAGAAGCGAATGTATTACATTGCAGCGCGGCAGTTCTCGTCCTATTCACCGAAAGTTATGCACGTTTTAAGTCCCGCGGTTACTACATTTGATGGGTGACCGATTGGGAACAGCGTAATTTTTCAGACTCAAAAAAAATATAAAGTGTGTTTGAATGTGTGTTTTGTGTCGTTTGGAAAAAATGAAAAAGAAAAAATAATAAAGATATGTAATGTTAGTGTGTGTAAAATTGAAAAAAAGATGTATATAAGAAGTGTTGTGTTGATAGTTGTGAGAATTAATTATATAGTATATAAAAAAATATGTGAACAAAAATTTCATATTTTTCAATTTATCGTTCGTATATCTTTAACCACATAAAAGAATTGACTTAACAGTATGGTGTTATTTCAATCGATAGCAACAACTAAAAAAATTAAAAGTAAACGAAAAAATTTTTGAATCATAACAATGATGCTTTTAAAATTGAAAAACTATAGTTCATTGACTCAAAAGCATATACTGTAAATTAACAAATTTTTGATCGTTGATTCAAAAGGAATACCTTCAAATTAACATAGTATGCTGTCAATTTGAGAAATATGCTTTTGTTTCAATGAAAGTGATACTATCGAATCATTAGAATCGGTGCTTTCAAAACAACAGCATATACGTTTGGCAGCCCGTTATGACACTATTCAATGAATCAAACTCATATGTTATTGATTCAACAGCATTTTTTTCTCCGTGTAAATATTGATAAAATATATACTTATATATGAATTGATTCGTTTTCCTGCCAGGAATACAAATGTTAATAAAGAAAAAAGTTATTTCAAAAATTCAAAAAAATACAACATAATTAAAGAGAAAACAAAAGCAAAAAGTAGAATAATAAAGAAATTAAAGAAATACAAGCAAACAGAAAAAACTTGTCTTTAATAGCTTTCGATAAACTGGTTGTTAAAAAAATGTTTATTTCAACATTTAAAAACTACAATTATTTCAAATATCGTTAAAAATAAGTTTTATACAAAATTATACATCGTAATTGTAGTCTATAATTGTAGTCCCGATCCCTTTAAATTGCAATTTATGTGTAAGCTTTTTTCAAGTGTCAAAGATAATAGTAATTGTCGATATTTAAAATAAAATTGACCAGAAACTTCTCATATAAAAGGAGAGCTGAATTATTTAATTCTAAATACATAGTAGTGGACTAAAGAAAAAAGAATCAAAAATGTGTTTTCTCGCAACAAAAATCGTCATTTCCATCTTTATAATCTTTATTATTACTTTGGCTGCCGGTAAGAAATTTTTAGAAACAACAGTCACAGCTGCAGTAATCACACTCATCAAATAATTGTATCCACACGTGTGCTATACGATATTTTTTTTGCAAATTTTGAAATAATTGCTACTTTATGTAAGCGTTGAAAGAGTGCGCAGCTGTCCATTACTTCACAAGTGTTTAGTTTTGTCACAGATTACTTTACAAAATGCTATCTCAAAAACTTTTTTTAGAAAAATGAACCGTTTTCATTAATTCATTAATTATTTAAAAAGGTCTGTTATTTAAACAAATGATAATAAGTTTCTTAAAAAATATCGTACAACAATTTTTAAAAAAGATGATAATGATAAAGTAGGCTCGTTATATAAAATTAATTTGCGATGACTTGTTAAAAAAACTACATTTGTTTGAAATCGTCAAAAAATGGAAATTTTTTTTTCTAAACAGTAATAAAAATATAAAAAATATTTTATTTATAATTTATTATTATAATATTTTTTAAGTAGAAGATGTAAGTTTTAAAAGGAGACCTAAAAAACTTCGATATCTTTATTAGAAATCAAAAAATATAGAACTTTTTGTAAATACCTTTTAACTGTGATAAAATGGACAAATCCTGTTGGGCGGCACTGAATTTGTTAATTTTTTGACATTTGTATTTTAAAAAATCGCGATTTAAAGATTAGTATGTTTTTGAGCTGGGCGCGTGCAGACATACCGATAATTTCCGACTTATATATATATAAATTTTTTTAAATATTGTTTTTGTTGTTTCAGATGCAACTCCATGCGACCATGGAAAGGGTTATTGTCAATTTTTACCTCACCCAAGATGTTATGGTGAGAAAGTCAGTAAGAATGCTCAACTGCGTAAATGGTTTAGGTCAAAGAGTTAATTTGTTGTCTCAATTAATTAATAAATCGCAAGTGTATAAAAAAATGAAAAATTTGAATTTTTTGTCTTCTAAATTTTTACTAAACTTGATATAATAATAATAATTGTTACTGGCTATTTTACTAAAAATTTCTCGAATAAACAATAAATAATGCAGTTAAAAATGACTATTTATTAATAATTTATCTCTCCTCATTTTTAACAGTTTATAACAAATTGTAAAAAAATTATTACTTCCTTAAAAATATATTCTACTTTTATATGTATAAGATAAAAATTGCTATTGCAAAAAAAAGTACTACTTTTGTAGTATTTTTCCAATTTTCTTAATTGTTGAAACAAATTATTATAAATAAATAAACAAATAGAAAACGACGATGAAATTAAATTAAAAATAAATACAAATGTTCAATTCTGATAATCTAAAACTATTAAAGGAAATAATATACCCCATACCGACTATTTTCTTCAACAATTAAAACTTTATTTTCATCAAATTTGTTTAAACAAATTTAAAGAGAAAATAAAACAAATCTCTTATTCAAGCTCATTACAATAAAAATACAATTTTTGAAAATTTTTTTACGAAAATTTCAATAAAAATTAGTTTTTTTATATTATTCTAATTGAAGTTTTCTACTAAAAGTTTTAGTAAAATACTTTCTACTCAATTTCGAATCAGTATAATTTCGACAAGATTTTACAGATTTCAATTTTTTATAGTGAATGTTAAAGCATATTTTAAGTTTACTTCACAATTCAAAAGCACTTTTCAAAAAAAAAAACATTTCAACCTCTCTTTTTTCAAAAAAGAAAATTTATTTTTAAGGGTATGTCCAAGTTGTGAAATGTAAACAAAGCAAAATGTAAACAAACAAAGCACTAAAATCCCATTTTTACACATCTTTTTCTCTCACAAAATTTACCATTAGAAAACTTTTTTTAGAAAAATGATAAATTAGAGTGTCAAAGTTTTCAAAAAAATCATTTTTGAGTCACATTTTCTTTATGAAAAGGGTGAGCTGACGTATTGAGTTTGGTTACTACGCCTTGCAGAGCTGAAAAAATTAGAAAACAACCAAGTTTTATTCCAAACAAAATGTGCACTTCCACATGGTGTCTCAGATCGCGAAATGTTAAAGTGTTTGACTATATCAACCGCACGGACGATGAAGAAGTTTTTACCCTTTCTCCTTGTAATTTCATGGAGGAAAGGGAAAAATTTCCCTTTCCACATGTTGAAGGTCGAATCGCTGATATGTGACTTCTTCATCGTCAGTGCTGTTGATATACTCATACAGTTTATTTTTCGCGACCCGTAAAAAATGCTATTTTACAGGTCATTCTAATTAATTATTTTACTAATTGCTATTTATTTATCACACTCAAAAATGATTTTTTTGGAAACTTTGACACTCTAATTTTCCATTTTTGTAGAGAAAGTGTTTTAATATTAATTTTTGTGAGAGAAAAAGATGTATAAAAAAGGTGATGTTAGTGCTTGGTTTGTTTACTTTTTGGTTTGTTTACATTTCATACCTTGGACTTACCCTTAATATTTAAAAAAATACCACTTTTTCAATATTTTACCATTTGTATTGGAAAGCTGAAATAATTTGCAGTAAATTTTGTAAATTTGTTGAATTTTCAATGAAATAAACAAAAACTCTCTAAAAAGTTGTTTTTTTATTTTCTTGATAACCTATTGTTCGTGTTTAAAAATTACAAAATTGACGTCGAAAAAAAATCTCAACTTTCTAACAAAAGTGATAGAAATGTATAAAAAGAGGTACTTTTTGTAAAAATTGTAAAATAATAATAATAGTAATAATTAATACTTCAGTTTCCATATTGTAAAAAAATGTATTTTTTCTGCAAGTACATATGAGTAGTAAAAGTCAATTATGGTCAGACATCGACGTTTTATAGAATTAAATGAAAGACGAAATATGTTGACACCAGTGCGAGAATCTGGCATTGTCTGATGAAAAAGAATTAAAATTGATTTTTGCTTATCTTTCATTTAATATTTTTTGAAATTTTAGTTTCGATTTATTTTTTTTATCATTTAATAAATTTCCAGTCTGATCTTAGTCCGATCAATATTTTCGATTCTTTGGAAAAATAAAATGAATGGATACTCATCAGCCGTTTTTTAATATTTATAATTTGTTTCATAACGAAATCCACAAGAGCGAATGGAGGTTGGAACTATAGAGCTAAAGCTGGCACCCAGTTATCAGTAACCAATTAATTTTAAAAATGTTGTGTTGGTAATGGAACATGAGAAAATCAACGTTAAACGCTCAACAGGCTCTAAAGGAATGGAAACAATTCAAATAGTCTTCATTATAAAAATTAATATCATTCACAAATACAATAAATAGATTAATATAGGGGAGACCGGGGCGTAATGGCTAAGGGGCGTAATGAATAATTGTAATTTGTTTAAAAACCGTAAATTGTAATAATTTCGCACAATAGACAAGTTATTGTACTTGGTATACTGCAAGTTTGTCGGAAGTTTCATTAATATTTATTCATTATTGTAAGAAATATAGTAGAAAAACTATTTTTGACATACGAAAGTAACTTTTCAAAATTTTCGTTTTTTCGTTCTATTTTTTTGAAAAATAGCTTTAAAAAAGAAACTGAAATGAGGTTTCGATCTTGACACGTTTGTTTTTAAGGGACAATTCGAGATTTTTGATTCACATTTCCGGTATTGTTAAAAAAAAGGCAAATATTTGCCGAACACCCCCGGGGCGTAATGGCTACTTTTTCCCGGGGCGTGTTGGCTAATGCAATACGCTATGTATAAAAAGCAACGTACCATATCAGCGAAGTGTAGGTTTGTTTTCGCGGTTACTTGTCACTTAGTTTAAGTATGTTTAGGTGTTTTTAACAAAATTTTTAAGTTTTGGTCTAAAATTTACAAACAGTAGATTTCAAGCTACGATTTTAATGAGAAATTACAAAAAAATTGAAAGAGTGCCAATATCACAGAATATTATTGAAAAAGCGATAGGAGAAGTATTGCTGAATAAAAATAGCATTCACGGAATACCCAGGAACCTTAATTTACAATATACAATAAAATTGGAAACTGTAGATAATAATTAGCAATCATTATCCATTACGCCCCGGTTAGGGGCGTATTTTGGAGCTCTGCATTGCTCCAGAAAAACTGCTGTAGAATAAAAAGCAAGAGTCATATCGGGACGTTCGTAGTCTTAAAAGTAAGCTGAGATACCAGAGTAACTTTTTTGAGAGATAAACATTCAATTAGGACAAAAGTGTCCGAGTAAAACAACAAAGAGTGAAAAGTTAGCCATTACGCCCCGGTCTCCCCTACTTTATATAATCCCTAGTAGAAATTTGTTATAGTATCTTTAAGGGCACTGGACAGTTCCACTGGAAAATTTCGAGGCACTTTACAGTTAAACTGGCTAAAAACTATAAAGTGATGTCACGCTAATTTGTTCAAGTTATTGTCCAGTCAAATTTTACAGTTTCTGATCATCAGTCCTGTAGAAAAACTGTACAAAATAATTTACTTGGAAATGTCAAAACTTTATTTATATTGACGTTTCGTATTGAACACGCACAAGTTTGAAAATATAACGTTAAATTATTTTGTCAACAAATTAAATAAATTAAAATTTTACGAAACTATATTTTTACTGTTGGTGTATCTATTGTTACGTATAATAAATTATCTGTAAAATTATTTTTTAATAACAACACAATTAAAAAAAATTATGAACAGTACTGATTCTTGTACACATGTCTTTTTTTTACAGTAAACAACATTCACTTTTTCCTTGAATTAAGCACAACACTGAAATAAATATTATTATTTTATCACACAACAGACTTAAAAGTAAACCCTAATATGAAGAACTAATTCAGTTCAAACGAAAAATATCTAGCGGTATCGGGGAGCGAACTCGGGTCACACTGGGACGAAATACCTAAACGCACGCTTACGCATCACGGCCGTTCTAGTCGATGGACGATTCCGGAAAAATAATAACCATACTCTACCGGCAGGTAAAGCAGTTCCCTTTTTCATCTTTTCTAGCTCAACTGGCGAATTACTGGACAGCTACTGCATAACACTCTAAAGTTGAACTTATTGATTTTTATTGTATTTCTCATGGTACTGTCTAGGCGTTCCGTGAAATTATGTTTCAAAGTTTGTCGTGGCGTTTGCGCTACCGTCAGTCCAGCAACTGAACAGTGTTATATAGACATTTTCCATAAATACATCAGTGTATACACTGAAAAAAATAATTCGCGGGTATAACTAGAATTATGTCTATTTTTTCCGTAAGGAATTAGTAATAAATTGTTACTGGCTACTGTCATTAATTATAGACAGTTCTGTTATATAGATCGGAGAGCTATATATATGTCAACGTCAATACATCAATGTAAAACATAACCTCACTTTATTGGACCAATTCTAACTTTTTGTATGTAACAGGTTTGTTAAATTAATATTTATACATATAATAAGATTATGTAATCTTGAAAAAAAATTGTCTTCTGAATTTAAAAATTAGTTATTTTAATTAACTCAATTAATTAAAGCGAATTTTAAAAAAGTTTTCAAGTTGTCAACAGTAAAATAAAAGAACAAAATTAAAAATATGAAAACTATAAACTGTAAAACCAAAAGATTTATTTTATAGAAAATATTTTGAAAATGTCAATACACAACTGTTTAGTTACTGAAACCGGCGGTAGCGCTGACGCCACGACAAACTTTGGAAAATAATATCTCGGAACGCCTCGATAGTGCCATGAAAATAACTGTACAGGACTTCTATGCAGTAATAATCAAGTTCAACTTTATATTTTCTTTAACAGTGTTATGCAGTAGCTGTCTAGTAATTCGCCAGTTAAGCTAGATTAAACTTCCATGACTAAAACTGTACAGTAACTTGAATAAATCTAGTCATGCCACGACAAATTTCTACTAGGGATTATATCCTTATAAATAAAATCGCACTTCTGCCTGTACACTGCTTAAAACTTAAAAAATGTTATATAAATAGTCTTTATTGTATAAATAATAAATAATTTTAGTTCAAGAGAAATATAAATAACATAATAATATAAATAAATCATTTTATTTTATATGAATTTTTTTTTAAATTCTATGTTTTCCCTTGACTAAAAATAAGCAATGCACTATTTTTCATGCTCCTAGGAGAATAATAAAGCAGAAAACTCAAAGTAAAATTTTTTTCTCAAGAAAAAAATATTAAAAAATCGTTACTAATTTTTTTTACAAAAAATTGATTTTTCTCTTACTACTGTGCGTATCACGGTGTCTCATATGCTTTTTCTACTTTATTATACCACTTTGAAGAATAGGAAAAAATTGTGGACCACTTATTTTAGTGGATGTTACGCATCAAAACATGGTTTTTCCTTTTCTGAAACCATATCCGCTCAAAGGTCACGCAATCGAAACTCGAATCAAGACACGCCTGTCTCAAAGTCTCCGACTTCGTTTCCATCATTTAATTTTTCGAACTACCCTAATCTAAACGATTTTTCTACTCCATCAACCTCTCACGTTCTCCTTTCATCGTCTCACTCCTTTAATGAAAAACACAAATGCCTCAATTTAAAGCTCCTTCAAAGCTCCATTCTAAATCCAAACAAAAGAAACCCGAATCATTACAACGCAAAATTACTTCCTCAACAATTTTACAATACTTCAATAACGGGAGATCAGAAATAACACTTCCTGACGGATTTCCTCTCCATGACAATTCATTACAAACACAAACTTCAGACCCAATAACAAAAAATCTCGACACATCATCTGTCGATCCAATCAACTTAATTAATAATATTCTGTCAATTCTAACTACTCAAGTTAGTTCAATTGCTTCTAACTCCCCAGAAGCAAAACAAGAAAGTTTCAATCTGGTTAATACCACCTCGAATAGCATTCCATCTTTATCATTACTACTTTCTTTTTCCAATACTGGCCCTACAAAAAAATCTCAATATCATGCAATGGAATTCCCAGGACGACTTTAATAAAAAAGGCGACCTTTCAAATATTTCGAACAACTTAGACATAATTCTTGTTTCGAAATCCTTTCTACAACCATTTAAACATTTTTCCCTCAATGATTTTAGCATAATCAGATCAGACAGTGTCTAATAAAGGAGGTGGACTAGCAATTGCTATTAGAAGTGGCATTAGCTATTCCAGGGTGAATTCAATACCAAACGTCGAGAACAGTCTTGAGACCTTAGCAATATCCGTTCAATCAAGGTGGAGACCTGATGATTGTTTCACTTTATAGAGTACCGTCTTCTGATAACAAAATTTGAAGTGCTCAATGGACCCATCTTTTTAACTCTATCTTTTCAATCAACAATCATACGGTCTTGATTGGTGGTGATTTCAATAGCCACCACACCTCATGGGGTATCTCCCGCAATTGCCACAATGGAGAAGAACTACGTGAATTCTTAGATTCTGCTGATCTTGTCTGCTTGAATAACGTAAAACCAACCTTCAAGAATCGCCCGGGTTTTGCCAATTTCATTTTGGATCTCACATTAGTTTCACCTTACCTTTCTCTGGCTGCTACATGGAATACATGGGACGACACACTGGGAAGTGACCAATTTTCAGTCATCATTAGTCTTGGTGTGACAGTACCGATTTCAACGTTTTCTTCTTACAAATACAAACTCAAGGGCATTTCTTGGACTACTTTCTCTTCCATTTTCTAACTAAATTTATCGAAAAATCGAGTCTCAATTCTAACTCTCCCCACCCGAATATTCTAGACAATTACAACCTCTTTTTCACAGGCGTACACGGAGAAAAATGGATAGTTAAAAGTATATAGTTACAAAAATATATAATCAAATTTACTATCTATATAGTCAGAAATATTATATATTCCCGTTTAGTATATCCAGATCATACTGCGCTGCAACTTTAAGTCGAAAACATAACCTTAAAACTAGTCATCCCAGTCGCCAGTGCAACACGTGTCTTTGTCAGTTTTTATTGAAAGTTCGTTACAAGATCGTTAGTCTTTTGAAATATTGCAATAGGAATGAACATTTAGTAAGTACAAATTAAAAGTTTAAAATTTAAGAATTTTCATTGAAAATTTTTCTGACAACACATTTTTTTTAGAATTTGTATCAAAAATGGATTGTGAGGAAAATGTAATGTTGAAATTGCTGGAACAGTGGAAATGTGGAGAAAAAATAATTCGAAGATTTGAAGGTATGACTTTTAAAATCATATTATATCTAAAAATTAAATAACTATTTTTAAAAGATACTTTTTTTTGTTTTTTATTCACATCTGTCAGAATAATGAAATTTATTTGTAATGAAACATCATTTATTAAAGTTTGCTTTATTTTTAAGGATTCATTATCTTTTATTTCAGAAAATGAATTCGACGATGAATATTTTTCTTTACTATCTAAAGAGAATTAAAGAAATCATACCCGAAACTGGTCCGAGACTTAAGTTTGAAAAAAATTACTTTGAACATTTTAAATAGGTATATTTTTGTTAAAATGTTTTTTACATTATGGGTATAGATTAATTGAAGTGTCGTGATTTCTAAAAATTTCTGTTTTCATCAAAAATAATTAATCAAAGACAATTTTTTACATAATTTCTAATAAAATTTATTTTTATGTGAATTTTGTACTGATTAGTACGCAATTATTTTTGGTTATATATCTCTATATGTAATATATAGTCCAAATTATGTTTAAAAAAATTATATTATTTCATTAGTAGTTATCACTACATAAACCCTTTAACGACGAGATGTGCTGCTTTTTAACATGAATTTCAAACGCCTACAATTAGTAGAAAAAATCCATAAAATTTTTCAAAAGTCCATATCCTACTATTTTTGGGGTCGCTCTTTCGAATGGCGTGGTCAAAATTTTCAAAAAATGATATTAAACCCTTCTTTTTTTCAAAAATACTTAAAAATGTCAAGTTTTGTTACCCCAGAGTAACAAATTTCATGCAAATCTCAGTAATTTTGGAAATTAAGCTGCCATTTTGGATCTGCCATTTTGAATTTTTTGAATCTGACTTCATATTTGTAATCAGCGACCTAAAAAAAACCCCGAGTAACAAATTTCAAGCAAATCTGAATAATTTGAACAATTAAGTCGCTATTTCGCATCCGCCATTTTGAATTTTTTGTATCGGACTTCAGATTCCTGATCAGCGACCCCAAAAACCTCCTAGTAACGAGTTTCAACTGACTTCAATAAGTTTCACAAAATTCGACCGCCACATTGGATCCGCCATTTTGAATTTTTTGAATCTGACTTTAGATTCGTTATCAGCGACCACCAAATCCCCCGAGTAACAAATTTCAATTAGATTTGAGCAATTTTGAAAAAGTTTGTAATCTTACGTAAAATTAGGAAATTTTTTTGTCCTTCAAGCTCCATTTTAAATTCAATATCGAAAAAAATAAAAATTAGAAATGGATATTTTTCAAGTACAACTATCGGATTCATGTTAAAAAGCAGCATATCTCGTCGTTAAAGGGTTAATTAATTACTTTTATCAAGAGATCTAACTTTTGTTTATTAACTATTTCATATTAATCAACATAGATGTATATGAACACAGCAACTTGTATTTATTATCTAGGATAGTTAAATGTGAATATCTGGGATAATGGCGGTTAATATGTAAGTTTGACTATACCAAGATACTAAATTTGAATATCTAGATGGTTGTCCTATAGTTCAGTATCCAAGATCATCACCCACGATTATCTAGATAATAGATTTGACTATCCATTTTTCTCCGTGTAGCTTAAAAAAATTAATCTATGTAATCCATAAAGATTAATGCATATAACGTTTTAATATCTATATCAGTGTAAATAATTCACCATATTCACATTTAGCGAAACCGTGCACGTAAAAGCCTGTACTTTTACTATTTTCAACAGGATTATGCATTTTTAATTTAGTGAAAAAATTCCCGTTTTGGTATAAAATTCCTTGCTTATTTCTGAGTTTCCCATGACAAATGGAATTTTCGGCTTTTTCGTGTTTAGTAGACACCCTGACTGTGTTAAAAATAACACAGGGATGCAAATTTTGGCTTAGTTCTGTTACAGAAAAAATGGAAGGTGATTCTTATAGCTTTTTTGACGTAAAATACGAATCCGACTTCCAAAATAGCCCATCACGTCAGAATTTCATGTAATACTGCTTTAAATGGCCAAAAATGACTATTTTTGGTCACTTTTCGGAATTTTTTTTGGTTAATCAAAATTATTTTTTTCAATTTGCAAAATTGTATCGTATAGTACCATGTTTAAGCTTTAAACACCATTTTTCAAAATTGCTTTACGATTTTTTTTAAAAGTTACATAGATGTGAAATTTTTTTTTTGCAAATGTGGGTATAAGAAAAATTCAAAATGTCATTTTGATTGCATTCACTATTAGTTTTATAAATTGCCTGTTATTTCTTAAACTTACAAGTAAGGGTAAGATTTAGAAGTGGTCATAATTTTTAAAAACAAAAAAACATTTTAATTACATATGTAACTTTTTAACATTTAAAAAGTTGACGTAAAATTTTTTTTATCCTTTCTACTTTTATATCAAATTTTGTAAAAATGTTTAGATCCTTCGTCCCTACTTCGATCTCACATATTTTATAGACGTCCCCTTTATTACTACCCCGTTTTCATAATTATAATTATATCAGCCTTCCTAGTTTTAAAAACCTACACTTTCCTAAATGAAACAAGATTTTGAAATCTACATAACTTAAAAAAAAATTCTAAAGCCATTTTGAAAAATGGGTTTTAGAGCTTAGCCATAGTACTATACAATACAATTTTGCAAAATAAAAAAAATAATTTTGATTAACAAAAAAAAATTCCGAAAAGTGACCAAAAATAGCCATTTTTGTCCATTTAAAACAGTATTACATGAAATTCTGACGTGATGGGCTATTTTGGAAGTCGGATTCGTATTCTACGTCAAAAAAGCTATAAGAATCACCTTTCACTTTTTCTCTAACAGAACTAAGCCAAAAGTTGCAGGCCTGTGTAATAACTACTTTCTTGTAGTTTATATTTGGATTTTTAACAATAATCAGTGTAGATAGTTCAATTATATTAATAAATTAAAATTAAAATAAATGTTCACATGTATGATTTAATCGTGCACGGTTAATACGTGACAAAGTATTTAATATGTAAAAAAGTATTAACAAAAAAAGTTTTTAATACGTTTGCCACGTATACACTGTTTTTATAAAATCTTATTTAGTTGCAATTATTATGTTTCACGTGTTCACAAAGTGAACTACTTATAATATTTTTTGTAACTTAAAAAATTGATCTATGAAATCATTAGAGCTTTATACATAAAACGTTTTAATATCTATATCAGTGTAAATAATTTACCAAATTTACATTTGGTGAAACCGTGCACGTAAAGTCTGTAGTAATATTACTACTTACAACAGGATTATGCATTTTTTCATTACTGCCACATGAGAATCCGTAAATTACGACTTTTCTGACACTGGGTTACAAATTAACAACTACTTTCCTGTAGTTTACACTTGGATTTTTACAATCAATCAGTGTAGATAATTTACTTGACAAAAAAATAATTTTCTAATTCTAAATTTCTAAAAAAGACTTTAAACTGTCAAGAATTTAATTTGTAACCTATAAGCTTTCCATCATTTTATTATTATTATTTTCATTACTTATAGTCTATAATTAACTTTGGGAAAAGAGAATGAGGTGAGGATAAATTTTAAGAACTTAAAAGCACTTACCGAATCGATTTTGGTATTTTTTTGCACTGACTTTACACACTTCAAATAAAATATGTCACACACTTTTTACTTACAATTTTGACACTTTTAACCTAAAAATATGTTTGTGTCTCGCGAACTATTGTTTTCATTGTATTACACAATAGAACACTAAACATTATTTAATAATCCCAAACAAACACTCTCATAAAATATCAATTCAATTTATAATTATGGAAAAAAAATTCTTCATGTATAGAGAGTTTTAATCATGCGACATATATGTAAAATAAGGCCATCATCAAAATATGTAAAAAATGGGACAATGTAACAAAATAGATGACAAAATTTAAAAAAGGTGTCAGTCTGAGTTCTTTAAAATATACAGTACTTACAAGTCAAATATTTTGTCGCCTGAAAGGGATTGTTGATTTTTCTCGTAAGTAGTTTGAATTAGGTAAAATTTTAATATCTCAAAAGGTGAGCAGAGAACGTTCTCAAAGTAATCCCAAATCGTCTATGCTTCAACAGGCGAATCACTTTTCTTTAATAAAATCCTAAACAAGGAATATTTTCAATGAAAAAAAAATTTAACAAGTATTTTATGATTTTTATTGTTTATAATACAATCACATAGGTTCAAAATGATTTAGAAAATTTATTTTATGAAATTAAATTATTTAAATATTTTTAAATGAGTAAATAAATAATTACCTGAACTAATTCATCCCACATCGACAAATAGATCTTCATAAACACTGATTTCCCTGTAAATCCACAAACTCCACAAAAACAGCGCGAATTGCAGCGTAAATCAAGAACTTCGGTCCACAAGACTCAATCTAAAAAACGAGATTTTTTAATTTATTACTTTACTATTAAAATTATTAAAATAACATAATTTTAATGGTGGTCAACAATTCTTTTGTTTGTTAGAAGACAAAGTAAATTTTCAATGAAAATTAATTTTTTCAACTGTTTTAGTATTTATTATTAAACAATTATCATTGAATTGGTTTAAAATTTTGCCAAATAGTATTTCAGTTTTAGAAAAATTGTAACATAATGTTTTTAATAATTAAATTTTTACAGAACTTATCCAAAGTTAATAAAAATAATTAACATTACGATGAATTTTAAGCAAACAATTTAAGTGATTGGATTTTATAGAAGTTCTAATTAAAATTGTTAATAGTAAAAGGATTTGAAACTAAATTCCTGTTTACAAATTTCTGTTAATAACTTTACTTTAAAAAGAGTTTTAAATTGAAAAATGTTTTAAACAATTAAATTACACTGTCCGACAAAAATGAATTTTTTTTCTGCCCCTTTAATAATTCTGGTCACTTTCGATAGATTTTTTCACGCTGATTAAGAATCTGAAAAGAAAAATGCTCCAGCACGTCGAGTTTTTGAGAAAATTAGTGTTAAAAAGTGAAAAAAGCATGTTTTTGGCTATATTTGATTATGATTAACAGAAAAATAGGAGGTGCTAGAATTTTGTTTCTGGTATCAAATGAAAGCTTGAATTACAACCAACAATTTCCTTGAGGAAGAATTCGAAGGCATTTCCGATAAGGCAATTAAAAATTATTTTTTCTTTTGCATTAAATTTTGTTATTAATCAAATTTTATTAGCACCATGTATAACCTCAGCATTGTGAAACAAGTGATAAACAAATGAATTTTTTTTGCATTTAAATTCATAATATTTCACATTATTTTCAGGTTACTTATATTTTATTCCAAAAAAAAATGTTTAGCAATCTAATTTTTAGAAATCTCTACAAAAGTTTTTAATTAAAATTTTATTCAAGCTTTCATTGTATTTTACTGTTTTTATATCTAAATTCTAAACAAATGAAATTAATCAATTCTTCTAATAGAAATTAAATGCCTAACTAGTAGAAGAAAAAAAGTATATTAAATTAGATATTCAGTGATCATACAAATAAAATTTTTTGTTATATTTAAACACTTAATTTATTCATAAAATTAATTATAATTTAATTGTTTATTATAAATATTATTTTCTCGTTGTTAGATGTTGAAATTAATTTTAATTTTTAATATTGTCTGCTTTTATTCTAATGAATAAAAACAATTTCTGAAAACAATGTTTTAATTATGGAAAAACAAAACGTTAAATTCACAGGAATATTTTATATTTCAAAGACATCAATTATATGTTCAAATTATTTATTTATTTTGTTGAGTATATACGTCAAGATTGCTAAACATTTTTTTTTGGAATAAAATATAAGTAACCTGAAAATAATGTAAAATGTTATGAATTTAAATGCTAAAAAATTCATTTGTTTATCACTTGTTTCATAATGCTGAGGTTATACATGGTGCTAATAAAATTTGATTAATAACAAAATTTAATGCAAAAGAAAAAATCATTTTTAATTGCCTTATCGGAAATGCCTTCGAATTCTTCCTCAAGGAAATTGTTGGTTGTAATTCCAGCTTTCATTTGATACCAGAAACAAAATTCTAGCACCTCCTATTTTTCTGTTAATCATAATCAAATATAGCCAAAAACATGCTTTTTTCACTTTTTAACACTAATTTTCTCAAAAACTCGACGTGCTGGAGCATTTTTCTTTTCAAATTCTTAATCAGCGTAAAAAAATCTATTGAAAGTGACCAGAATTATTGAAGGGGCAAAATTAGTGTCGGACAGTGTTATCATAGAATTTTATTTATATTATTAAAAATAATTTATTTAGAAAGGAAATTTGTACAAAATTTTAGCAGGTAATTAAATTTTATAAAAGTTTTGGTTACAATTTTTAGGACTGATTGAGTATTTAAACACTTTTATTTAAATTTTAATTAATTTAAATTGTGGCTCTGGATCCCATTTAAAAGCAATCCTGCCTGTACTCTTTTAAGATCTTGAGCCTCAATAATGATAAATATTTTTTTATAGATTTTAAATAATAAGTGTTTTAATTGAAATATAGTTTACAACATTAAACCTGATAATTCTCAATATTGTTAATTAGAAAATCGTCAGGTTTGACGTTGTAAACCTCAGTTCAATTGGATTTTAGAAAATTTTTGATATACATAATGTTTAAAATATATTAATTATAAAGAAATATTTAAAAAATTTAAAAATGATTAAATTCCAAAGAATTTATTTTATATTTTGAAAAGTTTGTTTTTCAAAAATTAAAATTAGTTTTGGGAGTACATTAATTTTCAGACATTTAATTAAAATAATTTTAAATTGCTAAACCTTTATTTAAAAAAATTAAATTGATAACATTGATTACGAAATAAAAATAAAAATTAAACAACGACAATTCCAAAATCTACTATTTGTTAATCAATATAAAATTGAAATTATTTTTATTATTCTTTTATTCGAAGGATTTTAAAACTTTTACCATGTTATTTAGTGAAATGAAAAAAACAATCAAAAGTGGAAAAAATAATTAAAACAAAAAATTTTCGTGTTTGTCCATAATAATAGGGATAAAAAAAGCAAAATCATTACAGGTATAACATATCAAATATATATTAATATAGTGTTTTACAAATTTTCAAGTGTAGTATATATAATTCGTCGAGTGGAACAAATGTCCGGATGTTTGTGTGTGTGTATGTATGTGTGTTATGTCACCGATTCTTGTGGACAAATTTTCTCTTGCACATCTTGATGAATTTTGATAAGATTTTGTAGGTGTATTACGGTCATGAATACCAAGAATCAGGCAGAAGGATTTTCAAAAATATATATAAAAAAATTTTTTTCAACATTTTTTTAATTTTTTCAAAAATTAATTTTTGGATTTTTTGAAATAACTTTTTTCTATATTAAAATTTTTATTAATTCTTGTCAAAATTGCATTTCTGACATAAAAACAAATCGATTCATGTATATAAAGTATATATTTTATCAAAGTTTATAGAATTAATAAATAATTTAATTTTTAACAAAAAATTAAAATTTTGTATTATTTGACATTTTATCATAACACTTTAAAATAATTATTCTATAATAAAAAAATTGAACAATTAATATTTATTCAGGGTACTTTACCCGGTTTATTAATTATATTTAATAAACTATTATAATTATTTAACTTTTAAAATTATATATAATAATATATATTGAGGACGCTAAATGGTCATGAAATGAACAACTTGTTTTTTTGCTTAGGTAATTTTGGGAAATCTGTCTACAGATACCTTGGATTCCGCACTCCAAGGTTATGTGGGGTTGGTATAATAAAACAAAAGAAAGTAAAGAAAAAATAAATAATATAGTTAGATTTAGAATACTGGCGACCTACTGCTAGCCCGATCCACCAAAACCCGTAACCCTTCTTTTGAAGCCCTTTACCCTCCCTCGGAACTGTCGTAAGACTTAAGCCTTCGAGGGTGGCGCTCCAACTCTGTCGCTGCTGCGACTCTGTTCTTTACCTGCGGTTCTCCTGCGTCAATAGTTGAAAAATTTAAAACTTTTTCAAGATAAAAGCGGAATAAACAGCACAAAAAAAACAAAAAAAAACCAAATGTTAAAATAGTTTAAAATGTCAATAGATAAAGTATTAAACGGGTCTAAAACAGAAACATATAAAATTAACCGATATATAGTGTAAAAGAATAAAAATTGTATAAGGACAAATAAAACACAAAATAAATGAAAAGTGTATAAGAACAAATAAAAATTACAAAATAAATTAAAATTGTAAAAGGACAAATAAATCACAAAATAAATGAATAAAAAACAAACAAACTAAAAGCTGTTTAAATTACGCTTTTTGGCGGCCGTCGAGATCCTTCCTCGACATGACCGAGATTATGAAGTTCTCGACTTGCCGCCAATTTCCTTCTGACTGGGTCATCAGCGATACCACTTCTTGCATGAAAAGAGGGTGTGCTCTGCGTTGTCCACAGGGAACTGACAGTACGCACACACCTCATTTTCGCGTAATTTAAAGCGATACAGGTACGCGTTTAAACACCCGTGGCCTGTAAACGCCTGCATCAAATAATAGGAAACCTGACCGTGTTTCCTATTTATCCAGGTGGCGAGTGCCGGGATTAGGCGATAAGTCCATCGACCTTTTTCCTCACCATCCCATTTTTCCCTCGCCAAAAGATCTGCTGGCAGGACACTTGCAAGGACCTGCACATCACTCGTAGATACCGTCTTATATGCAGAGATGATACGCGTAGTTATCGATCTCTGCGCTGACAGTAACTTTTCAGCCACCAGTCTTCTTTTTTGTTCACGGGGTCCGCCAACGTTTGGCATTAGCCGTGAAAGATTAGCCACACACTCGATTGCCTTATTTGACGCCGTAGCCATGTGGTGATGGAAGTTTAACCTTCCATCCAACTCCACACCAAGGTATTTAATTTGCTTACTCCACTTGACCTCGAATCTGTCTATCACGATTCGTGGGAGCTCATAACCACGTCTGTCTGTGACCAGCAGTGCTTCGGTCTTTTCTAGGGCCATTTCAAGATCTCTGGTATCCAGCCAGTCTTTTGCTAGCCTCAGACATTCGTTCACCAATGTCTTAAGAGCCCCACGCTGCATCTCTTCCTTGAGAGTGCAGGTGTTTGCCTCATGTATAACCCACCTGTCGCTAAGATAATTATCCATTATCCGCAACAAGTAGGGCGGTATGTTCTTCTTTTTCATCGACTCGATGAGATCTTTCCATCTTGCGGAATTGAACTCGTTGCATATGTCAATTGCTACCAACGCGCAGAAGCTCTTTTTTTATCTGGTCCCAATATATTTTTTCCTGCTTTGGCTATGTCTACTACTGCCTGGATGGCATCAACTGTAGACTTGCCTCTACGGAAACCAAATTGGTGAGCGGATAGACGATTCTCTCCGGTCAAGTGGATTTGCATTCTCTGCAGAACCATATCCTCTAGAAGTTTACCCATCGTATCCAACAGGCAAATAGGCCTGTAGGATGAAACCTTATCTAGAGGTTTTTCACCTTTCCTTAGGAGGACTAACCTCTGTAGCTTCCAGTTGCGGAAAAACTCTCCTCTCTCAAGGCAAAGAATGAAGCATCGAAGCAGAATCTGGGGAGAAGTGTCGATTACCAACTTTAGGATCTCGTTACTTATCCCATCGATTCCAGGCACCTTGTCTGTTTTCAATCTTTTGCCTGCTTTTTGCAGTTCACTAAGTGTGAAGAGTTCTTCCTTTTCGACTTTGCAAGAACTCCAGTCCCTTCTAAGGTATGGCTCCGCAGGAGAAAACAAAGAACTTATTATCTTTCTGACCCAATCGGGATTGTCCAGGCCGGGGGTCTTTTGCCTCGTCACTAATTTCTTAGCAACGATTTTAAAGGCCAGACCCCATGGTTCCTAATCGACTTCATCGATTAGGTCCTTCCAGCTTCAGCGTCGCGACTTGCGGATCTCTTTCTTGAGGTTCTTTTTCGCCTCCTTGAAAGCCTCTTTCATCAAGGGATCTCCCTTAGATCGGGTATATGTCCTTCTTGCATTGAGGCATTCCTTTCTCAAGAAGGCTAGCTCCTCTGACTACCAGTGCAAGGATTTTCTTACGGGGATGGCGCCTTTGCGTGGCATAGACGCATTGCAAGCGGTGACTATCATGTTCCTCACCGCTCGAACCTGCCCATCCAGACTGCTCGGCCTCTTCACCCAGCCCAAGTCCTCAATTAAAAGGGCTTCTCTTAGGGACCGGACCTCCTCGTGTGTCTTCTGTCGAGACTGAGAAGACAATGTACTGGTGGTCACTTGCGGTATATTCCTCAGAGACTCGCCAGTCGCTTATGCGGCTAAATAGTTTAGACGATGCGATCGGTAGATCTATAATGGATCCGATCGCACCTCGTCTAAAAGTCCATGTATTGCATCGGTTTACAGCCAATAAGTCGTTTCTGGAAATCATTTATCTAATACGAATTCCTCTCTTGTCGAGTCTTGTCTCACCCCACTCTGGCGACTTTGCGTTTAAATCGCCAGTGATGATGACATCCAGCCTGGATTCTGTGAGACTCGCTTCTAGGTCTTCAATATTGGCTTCGAAGTTTGTCAGTGGGTCGTTGGGTGAGAAGTAGCAGCTATACATTCGTATTTCAGCTACCTCTATCCACACGAACCCACTGCTCGTCTCTAGAAACTTGTCAACCCGCAATTCTGGGTTGCACAGCTTTATGGCGGCTCTCTTCGCCTTATCCTGATACCAAGGGGCGAGGTTGCTTCCTTGATACTGCTCACTGCAGAACAGGATATCGACTTCATTTTCCCTTGCTGTTTGCATTAGGAGCAGCTGTGCATCCTTACTTGTATGCAGGTTGACCTGCAAAAATTTTAAGGATTTGCCCTTTTAATCTTTTGCAGTTCTTCTCTGTAAACCGGGCAGGCTCTCTTTCCGGACTCATGATCCGTTTCTGGCTTCCCCAGGTCCAAGCAAGTAAGTCACTTCGGCTCAACGTTACAGCTCTTCGCGAGGTGTCCCTCTCCGCCGTATCTCCGACAGTTTTTAATTCTGTCGGGGCCTTTGCAGGATAGGGTTCTGCGTCCGTAACCTAGGCACTTTTGGCACCTAGCTACTTCAACATTCTCGCGAATTGGAGCATTTATCCAGCCGATTTTTATTTTACCAAGCGGATAAGAGCAATCTTAGTTCCTCTGTAGCGCGGCAATAGTCGGCACTCCATAGTGAGATCGGGTTTACGCAGTTTCTCTCTCAGTGCTGAGGTCACCTCACTCTCTGTGGTGGCTTCATCCAGGTCCTTGATCTCTAGAGACCTTCTATTCACTAGAGGCGTCACCTTAGCCCTGCCGTACAGGGCCAAAGACAGTGCCTTTGCAAATTTTAAGGTCTCTCCACCCTTTTTCACGATCACGAGAACTTCCTGATTAGGAGTTCTCCTGATTTTCCGGATCACTGTACCTGTATCTTCCGGTTTAACCTTGGCTTTTATCAACGGCAAGATATCCTCATAAAACTTTGGGTCACTTGCCGTGATTTTCACAGCTTCCGTGGACCAGAGCTTCGAAGGGGGCTTCGAGAACTCTTTTTTCTCACCGGGAGGCTTCTTTTTTGGGTCCCGATCTTTGTCTTTTTCACAACTTTGAAGTCGTCCCCGTTGTTTGCTCCGTCTTTCAAGACGGCCTGATCATACGTCTTGCTAGGACAACTCGAGGACGCCTCCTTTGTTCCAACCAGCGACTCAGAATTAAGCTGTAAAGCATTCTTTCGCTTAGCTCTCTTTCCGCTTTGAGTCGCTTGTTGCGGACTAACATCTGGGCTTAGACCTTCCCTGGGGTGCTTACCAACCGTTTTTGCCTTACTAAGGCCTGTATCCTCACTATCCTGAAATGCAGTTGCGCTCTTCGTCCGCCGTGGAGTTCCCACAATTGGAGTTTGTGGTTCTTGGTCTTTGAAAGGCTCGGGGAGCCGCGACAAGGTCTACCGAACATATCCATGATGTTAGTCATGTCCGGCAGCGGATAAGCATCCCACCCCGGAGCACCAACGCCGTCAAAAATGTCAGTAATAACTGGCTAAGGATATGCATCCAGGCTCAGCACACCTATGCCATGAAAGACGGCAGCCGCGACAGGGAGAGGATAATCATCCGCTTCTCCCAGCACATCAAAGACATCGATGATGTTCGGTAGTGGACAACCATCGGCGGGGAATAACTTACATAATGAATTTATTTTTCTATCATAAACTATATTTTGAAGAAATGAAGAACTATGAAACATTTTTGTTATAATGCTGAAAGTTGTAATTTGTGAAATATCGTGAAAAATAATCAATTTATTCTTTCACTGGTGCAACTACACTTTTTTGTTTTCAAATATCTATAATTTTTTATATTTATTATTGAAAACAAATTTTTTATTTAGAAATTGAATAGAAAAGGCTCACTTATGTACCATTCGGTGGAGCTGTTTCTTTTTTCTATTTTCTCATAAAGAGAAGGTGTGTACGCCTAATGACAAGATCCCCAAGATTGTTGACGTAATAAATGTTAAAAATATTTTAAAAAATTTTGTTTACAAAATATTACAATTGTCGGTAGAAGTAAGGTTTTACATTATGTGTTGAAAAGAATTTTACTTACCTTTGGTTTTTATATTAGTTTCAACCTGAGATCCGATCCTGCCTATAATCTTCTAATTAGTGTTGAGATTTCTAAACAACTCCGGTGCTTTTTAAAACAAGTCTGTAATTATTAAGTCACAAATTTTCTTTAACGTTGTTTGCACATTTTAATGATTTAAAATTAATTAATTTTATAAAAATGATTAAAACTTACCGTTATCAGCTTGATTCTATTGTCCTTGTAAGTCATATGCGGATCATTTTTCAGAAAATTTCTAACCTCTCAATTTCTATCTTATAAAAAAAGAATAATAATAAAAAATTAGTGTACTAAAAGTTATTAAATTAATGTAAATCAACTAAATATAAAATGGTAAAAAAAGTTGATTTTGCTACTTTAATGATGATAAAATTCTTTTACAAATTTTAGCATTTAAAAAAAATTGAATTACAATTTCTCAGAATACTAATTTTTCATATTATTTTTTTAAATTATTTAGAATTTGAATAATTTTTTAAATAAATCTTACATTAATATTAATTTCTTTATAGTAATTAAAATTTAAAATAATTTATATATTTTTCTGAAATTATTTCTTGTACTAGTTCTTGTAATTTACTTTTTTACTTACTTTTGTTAAAATTTCTTGGCATTTATTTGATTTTTCTGACTAATTTTAATTAAAATTACTTCCTAGTTAGTCAGTTAGTACATTAAAGAAATGATCTTCATTTATAAGCATTCTGAGCTTCATTATAAAGGATCCATCACTGAAAATTGTTGGTAAACAAAACAACATAACCTCACTTTTTCAAACTTATCTTCTTCCTTTAACTTCGGTAGAACTTTTGTCGCGATTAACTATATACATATTACAGAATAAAGTTTATTATTTAAATTTTATCAGCCTTCGCTGTAGAGATGTTCTAAATTATTTATATTATGTTATTATAATACAACAAGCACGAATCTCGCTCTGACACGTAAATGTATGTAACTTTATAATGGCCATTATGGCGCATGTCCATGAGTCGGCGCACTACCGTAACGCGTGAATTGGAATGAGCCAATCAGAAAGTGTTTGTAACAATATATTCAGGAAAAGAAAAGCTAACATCTTCACACGCAAGAATCGTCAACAAACAACCTATACTCAGAAACGTGTGGAGGTATACCTTTTCTGGAAATCAAAGCAATCGCTTTAAGAAGTAAGTTAATAATTTTATTATTGTATGTTTTATTGTTAATAATTTTATCTTTAGTGAAGATTCTTTTTCTTCGTAAAATCAAATTTATTAACTTTTTTAGAATATTGTTGTTTTTTCTTACTTACAGACTAAATTTTGACTTTTTTCCTAATCCTAAGAAATATTCTGCGATTTACTCTAAAAATACACTAAAAAACGTTTTATTACATTTATTTACATTTTTCTTAATGTACAATTATTAGAAAATAACAATAACTTATTTTTTAAATCAATATTTAATCATTATTTTTTCATAAAAATTAAGATTTATTTTAACTTCGGAATTATTTTCATTTAAATTCAATTACATCTAAAAATTTAGG
Organism: Leptopilina myrica (nomen nudum); assembly: GCA_032872475.1. NCBI lineage: Eukaryota > Metazoa > Arthropoda > Insecta > Hymenoptera > Figitidae > Leptopilina > Leptopilina myrica (nomen nudum). The sequence continues at coordinate 26,986,091 of CM065466.1, read as the reverse complement.
CAATAATGCTTGTAATATTAAATTATTCGAAGTGTCTATTTCGCCCGTCAGTAAAAATACATGGGAAAAAAGACGAAAAAATAGTTTATTTCGCCCGCCAGTAAAAATACATGATTGCAAAAGACGGGCGAAATAAAAAAACTATATTATTTCGCCTGTCAGGTAAATATATCTTGATTCTAAGGAAACGGGTGAAATAAGAATTATAAATTATTTGTCCTGTCAAATAGTAAACGGTTTATAGTACTCATCATTATTATTTCTTACTTTTTATGATAAATATTATTTTAAGGTTCTAATACATCACAATCTGGTGAGAAAAAACAAATATTACCAAAAGTTGTTGATAATTCCAAATCTGCAACAAATCAAGAAGAAAAGCGTGCTTCCGAAGTTGAAGAAATTCTGCTTGAAGCACAGTTGCGTGCAGACAACATTAAAATTCAAAAAGATTTGAAAAAGAGAATTAAAAATTGCTGAAGAGAGGATAAGAAGAGCGACGGAAAGACAAGTCCAGGCAAAATTAAAATATCAAGAGGTAGATTAAAATCTTAAAAATCTGCAAAATGATGTTCGAGTTGCAGAAAGAAGGTCAATAGATTTAGAGAATGATTTAACACTTACACAAGAACCTCTTTTAAATAGATCACATCAGTCTTCACAGTCAACATCTCAGCACCAACCATGTCTTTGTCAACCATCCCAATACCCGCCACCATAGTACCAGCAGCTTCCTCAGTACCAGGAGCCTCCTCAGTATCAGCACCCATCTCAGTACCAGCAGCCTCCACAGAACTATTCTTCTTAACCACTCAACTACCAGTCTTTTCAAATTAGTAAGGAGAATGTGATAAATAAAGAGTTGCAATCCTTGAAGGTAATTAATAGTATTTTTAAAATATGGACAATATATTTTTAAAAACAAGTTAGCAATAATATAGTATATCTTGGAGATCAGGAATTTATGTCTAATACATTTTATCAATTAGAAACTGCAATATATCTTTCGAAATTTAACTTATTTAGATTTCATACAGGTCACTGTGTGTGAAAGAGAGTGATGAGTTCAAAGAGGGAGAAATGCGTGTAAGGAAGGTCAGGGAGGGGGAAGTTAAATAATTTGTCAAAACTTAAACAACATCATATATTCTGCCAACCCCCAAAAAATAGGATCCCCAATACATAACTTGTGATTATGTGCTAAATTTTCAAGTACGGTATCTTCGATGTTGGGCCGTCCTTGGCCCGGTGGTGGGTGCGCGTCCCGCCAGTCTCTTCAGACGCTCGAATGCGGCATTCCGGCGATCGGAGCGAGGCCTTGCCGAAACCAGAGAAGGGGGGCGTCCTGGTGAGAGTGCCCGAGAACTTCGACACCGTCCTCCCAATCCGTTTCCTACGCACAAAGTGGCCGGGGAGCGAGCTCCCGTACCAACTGGTCAGTGCAATGGTTAGGGGGGGTAATCGTAGTTGGGTCCGGAACCTGACTATCGTCTCTCCCCAGAATCGTCTTCACGCATCCAGTGAACTGGGGATTGCTCCCGTAACAACTGGCCAGTGTCGAGACTTCGGGGTGGGGGAACGGTCCTCTTCCTGACTCGGGTATTCGTGTGTTTTTACCTAGTGTTGTTACTACACGTACCGTAGGCCAGTGTGGTAACTACACGCGGTTAGGTGTGAGTGTGTATGTTGGAAGGTTTGGCGTTTACTTACAATGAATAGAGCTCGGCGGTTCAGTTGGAAAATTAACTTTTATTTGCACTGTTCACTACAAGGTTACTTGTGAAAATTGGAGATCGAGAGTATGAGAGCGACGTTGAAAATGCGTCGCCTTTTATAGGCAAAGGCCCAAAAATTTTACCCTCTTAAGAGGGGATAAAATTTACTCCTTCCCTTTTTTTGCTTGGCGTCGATTCACCATCGATGTACAAATTCGTACTTATTTACTATAATATTAAAATTAAACTCGTAACAAAAATAGTAATAATGCTAACTGTTAATTATTTAACTAAAAGAATACCTTAATATTAAAATAGACAGAAAATTATTAATAATATGTATATAATTATTATTATATTATTTCCTAATAAGTCAATAGCCAATATGGATACATTAATAATAATCTACACAGAGATAATTTACAATAAATATAATTATAATATTCTTACTAGTAATAATTATTAATAACAATGATAATTATTAATATTACTATTATTACCAATATTATCACCAGTAGTGTATTACAACTCTATATTATGTTAATATAAATTATATAAGTACAGTCTACATTCTATAAAAATAAAAAAATTGTAATAAATAATTAAACTGAAAATATGAGAAAAACGAAGAACACGTAGATTTGAAGTGACTGACGTCACGACCAGACGCTTTTTGGATTTTTCCCAAAACGCTGTCGCCACTCGGTACAATAGAGCTAGTGCCCCTCTAAATGTTTTTCTCATTCTTCAATTTGGGATGTTTGCGTTTGTTTTCGTTACCTTTACAGGTACTGTTTTGCAAACACAAACATCTCCAACTAGAAGAAGTGAATATAACAATTAGCCCCATTTAGAAGGGTCAAACGCTATGGTTCCGTAGTTATAAAACTATAACAAACAAAACATTTTCTTAATTCTTTCTAATACGCGGTGCATACCAGCGAGCATCCCGCTATAAAACATCGTTATGACGTCTAGAAGTGTATCGTTGTTGTGGGATGTCGACTCGATGTTTTCTTCGTGGTACGCTGTGGCTTGTTCAGCCTCAGACCGCTCCGAAATTGGTATTCCCTCCGGAATGCCTCCACCTTGATGTTGTGTAGAATCGATCGGGGCTTGTTCATCTGCGTAAGGTTCTACTTTAGATACCGCTACTGGAGTATCAGTCAGTGGTTGACTTGTCTGAGCACTGTTATTCGGTTTGTGATCATCCAGACCCGATGGTGCCAATTGATCGGGGATATCGTCCCCTATTTCGAGAATGGGCTCCAGTGGCAGAGGGTCTTCAGTCTTTAGGATGACCTGTTCTTGAACTCCATCCGGATGTCCTTGGTTCCTTTCCGGCCGAGCTAAAAGTGCTCGTACTAACTGGCTTAGATGTATTTTATGCTTGCCGTCTTCCTTCTGGACGTAATATATGTCCGTTGATATTACTTCTATCACAGTGTATGGCCCTATTCCTGTCAAAGCCAAGTTGGCGTTGAAATGCTCAGCTGCGTTAGACAGCCGATGGCTCGTGGCGGAAACTTGGTCTCCGATTTGGAAAAGGGGTTCCGAAACTGGGTTGGCGTAGCGTCGCTGATATTTTTGCTGGTTGAGACGCGCTTGTTCTTCTCTTTGTTCCACAGGATCTTGGCCCATATCTGGTTCAAGGGACTGGTGAATGTCGAGTTCTCCGGGGCGTTTTATTTCTCGACCAAACAACAGGTATCCGGGAGTCGAGCCGGTAGCAGCGTTTTGGCGAATGCGCAGTGTGAACAGTAAATTGGGCAGTTGTAGGTCCCAGATTTACTGGTTCCCTTCGGACAACCTTAGGCGTAAGCCCTTTTTTATTTCCTGGTTTCGCCTTTCGGTCGGATTATCGCTGAGGATTCGACTCGGATATCCATATCGAGAAAAAACTTCATCCTCTAGAACTCTTGTGATTGTGTGCGCTTCGGCATTTCGTAAAGGGAAAGCTTCTACCCACCTTGTAAAAAGGTCCGCCACTACGAAAATATAGCGATGTCCTCGTCTTGTTAACGGATACGGTCCCATCAAATCTACGGCTAGCGTTTCCCATGCTGTTTTCGGTGATCGGGCCGTGGACAGACTGTTGGTTGACCGTGAACAGGTTTGGTGCAGATACAAAGCTCGCATTGTGCTACGTATCTCTTCACTTTTCGGTTCATTCCGGACCAAAAGAAGTGCTCAAGGATGCTGCGAATGGTTTCTCCGGCTCCAGGATGTCCGGCTAAAGTGGCGTCATGATATTCCCACATGACACGTTGTCTTATCGATGAGGGTACTCAAAGCGTCCATTTTTGATTTTGTGAGTAGAACTTCCAAAACCCTTTTTCGTCTAGTACATTATTGTGAAGGAAGTCTTCATCCGCAACGTTTGTGGCCCCCCTGCTGGAGTTCCAACCATTGATCCATTTGACAGGTAATCAACAAGTCTGATTGTTGCTCATTAGATATTACCTCAAATAGGGATGGGGCGTAAATGGCGTTCAGAACTGGTGGGGAGGTCTCGACGGAGGCCCTTTGCTGCGTTAGAACGGCCATACGTTCCAAGTCGGGTTCGCTTGAGGACAGTTCTCGGGAGTCTGGCTGTAGGGACAAGGCGTCTAGCAATTCGTTTTCTTTCCCTGGGACATGCTCTATTGGGGCAAAATTGCTGAAGCGGACCCCCTTCTCCCCGAAAAAAAAGTTGTGGGATTGACTTGATATTTTGGTAATTTGTTGTCCTATAAAAGAGTGATAATTTCTCCAAATATTGGAACATTTGAAAAAATTGTAAAAAGTAGAGGGGGTAAAAGTTTTAAAGGACAACGCACAAAATGTACAGAAATTGGCTTTCGGCCAAATTGGTTGAAACTTCAGGGAGATGTTCTTTGAGATGTTCTGAACAAATTATGTATGGGTCAATTTGCCCTTAGGGGCAAGTCCAAGTTGCAAAATGTAAACAAACCAAAAAGTTAACAAACCAAGCACTAACATCACCTTTTTAATACATCTTTTTCTCTCACAAAAATTAATATTAGAACACTTTTTACAAAAATGGTAAATTAGAGTGTCAAAGTTTCCAAAAAAATCATTTTTGAGTGTGATAAATAAATAGCAATTAGTAAAATAACTAATTAAAATGACCTGTAAAATAGCATTTTTGACGCGTCGCGAAAAATAAACAGTTTGAGTATATCAACAGCACTGACGATGAAGAAGTCACATATCAGCGATTGGACCTTCAACATGTGAAAAGGGAAATTTTTCCCTTTCCTCCATGAAATTACAAGGAGAAAGGGTAAAAACTTCTTCATTGTCCGTGCGGTTGATATAGTCAAACACTTACATTTTTCGCGATGTCAGGCGATTGCTCTCAGCAATTTCGTAAATGAATAGAAATTTACAGTTTTTTATGAAAATGGTAAATTGAAGTGCTGAATTTGGTATCTATACCTAGTATACCTGAAAGTATGTGAAAATATGTGAGTTTTAGAGTAAAACAAAATGTGTCTTTCTGCATAGTGTTGTCAATGCTTTCTTGGCCCGGTCTGCGCGTGCGTGGAGAGCAATCGTCTGACTTCGCAAAAAATTTAAGTGTTTGACTATATCAACCGTACGGACAATGAAGAAGTTTTTACCCTTTCTTCTTGTAATTTCATGGAGGAAAGGGAAAAATTTCTCTTTCCAGATGTTGACGGTCCAATCGCTGACATGAGACTTCTTCATCGTCAGTGCGGTTGATATACTCAAATAGTTTACTTTTCGCGACGCGTCAAAAATTCTATTTTACTGGTCATTTTAGTTAGTTGTTTTACTAATTGATATTTATTGAACACACTCATAAATGATTTTTTTGTAAACTTTGACACTCTAATTTATCATTATTCTAAAAAAAGTTTTCTAATGGTATTTTTTGTGAGAGTAAAAGATGTATAAAAAATGTGATTTTAGTGGTTTGTTTGTTTATATTTTGCTTTGTTTACATTTCACAACTTGGACATACCCTTAAGTTGAATTTTTGAATTTGATAATACGATGTGTTTTGCAATGATTTACTGCTTTTCAACATTTTGTGATTTTTAAAAGTTTCGCGCGCTTTTTAGTTAGTCGTTTTACCGCTAGATACTAACAGGTATTTCTGTAACTCGAAAGTGACACGCGTCTGTAAAAGTATAAGAAGGCATCTTGTACTCATGCATTTTTCTTTCACAATTTATTAGTGAACGCTGTGTTTACAATTATTATTAGTGAACAATTTGTGTTTCTATATTAAAACTTCTTTCTATATAAAATAAGTATTTATAAATTAAATCATTTTATTTTTAAGTCTAAAATACTTAAAATATTCCAGCTGTAATGGCTAAAGGCCAGAATAATCTTCAAACAAATAGTGTTTGGAGAAATCAATGCATAAATCCTTTTAAAAAACAAAATCACAAAACAAAAGATTTACGTCTCGTTTCAAATAATTGACGCCAAAAATTTCCGCATCTACCAGAATTTTCTAGTATTTGCAGTAAATGTAAAAAAGAACTTAATAATTTAAAAAATTGCCAAGGAGATTTAAATGTTGAATCAAACTCTTCTTTTTTTGATGTTGTTGGTTTTAATGTAACTTCTTCTGGTGTAGTTTCTTCTGCTATTATTTCTGCCGATGTTGATAGTTTGCAAGCTGAAATTGAAGAAAATGATGATGACTTTTCAAAAAGTAAGATTCCCAGTAAAACAATCCAATGCAATGTTCCAAATCATAAAGCAGGTGTTGAAGTTTTAGAAGCAATTATTGAAAAATTTAAATCATCTATTAATAAGACTGAAAAACTTCAACTTCTTAGGCTTGCTCCAAGATCTTGGGGTAAAAAGAAGACTATGAAAATGTTCGGTACATCTCAACGCCTTGTTAGAGCTGCAAAAAATTTACTTTCCAAACAGGGAATCTTAGCTATTCCTAGTCCAAAAAAGGGTACACCCTTAAGTATCGAAATTCAAAAACTCGTAAAAGAATTTTATGAGCAGGATGATATTAGTCGTTTATTGCGAGGGGTAAAAGATTTCGTATCGGTTCGCAAAAGCGATGGGACTCGAGAGCACATTCAAAAAAGATTAATTCTTTATAATCTTAATGAAGCTTATTCTCTTTTTAAATCTAACGATGTAGAAATTCGTATTAGTCTTTCGAAGTTTTGTCAATTGAGACCAACTCACTGCGTATTGGCAGGTAGTAGCGGTACACATACAGTATGCGTCTGCATTTACCACGAAAACGTAAAATTGATGTTAGAGAATATAGATATTCAATCTTTAGGAAGCGATTCAGAATTAATTCTGAACAAATATCGCGATTTTCTTAATCTCCTTATCTGCTCTAATCCAACAAACTCCTGCTACTTAGGAAGATGTAAAACTTGTCCTGGTGAATCAGAGATTAAAAATAATTTATGTAAATATTTGTACGATAATGAAATTGATGAAGCAAAATTTGATGCTTGGACACAAACAGACAGGTGTTACTTAAAAACAATTGTAATGAATTCAGATGATTTCGTAAATGACCTATGCAAAAAATTAATAGCATTTAAATGACATGACCTCATTGCTAAGAAACAATCATTATTCCTGAAAAATTTAAAAATGTCTCTTGAAAATGATGAATTCATAATTTCATTTGATTTCGCCGAGAATTATGCTTTCGTCCTTCAAAAAGCTGCCCAGTCATTCCATTGGAACAATGATCAAGCCACTATATTTACAGTGGTTATTTACTACAAAGAGTCCCAGGAATTAAAGAACAAAAGTTTCGTAATAATATCCGATAACTTAAATCACGATATGGTTGCTGTTTACGAATTTCAAAAAATTATAATAGATTATTTAAAAAAAATTTTGATCCTAAAAAGGTTTATTACTTTTCGGATGGCGCTGGGCAGCATTTTAAAAATAAATAAAAATTTGCGAATCTCATGTTTCACCAAAAAGATTTTGGAATCCCAGCTGAATGGTATTTTCATGCAACAGCTCATGGGAAGGGTGCCTGTGATGGGATTGGAGCGAATATTAAGCGAAATGCAGCACGATACAGCCTACAATGTTCGACTGAAAATCGAATTATGACTCAAACAGTACTGTTTGAATGGACAACAAAATATTGCAAGGAAACATTGACTTTCTACAGTGACAAGAAAAGCCATGAAGAAACTGCAAAATTCTTAAAGAGTCGATTTGATAGTGCTCAAATGGTACAAGGTACACTACAGTAACATGCATTTTTATGTACACAAGATGGTGCTTTGCAATTAAAAAAATATTCTTCCGCTTCTGAGTGTTATTACTTCAATGTAAAGGCTAAACCAGGAGCTTCGCAACGAAAGGCATTCAAAAAATTTAAAAGAAATTAAACCCCTTGATGCAAGAACCAGACGCAGCCCATTTAATTTCAATGGTCTATGTCTGGTTCTTGCATCAAGGGGTTCAATCAAACGCTAAATACACGTTTAATTCAAAACGATTTCTTAAAATCCACTATATAATAAACTTCCTTTTCGGCAAATAACAGTATAATAATTTTAATCAATTTCAAAGTAAAATTTTCAAAACAGGTTATTCTAAATTTTTTTAGTAACAGTAATGCAGACATTATTGTATAATGACAGTCTCAACCCTGAACAATGCAGAGAGCTATTACTGACTAAAATGCAGTCAGAAACCGCAGTCGTGAAAGGCGCACCAACAGCGCGCGGCGCGCGCGCAATGTTACAGTTTTTATTAAATTTCTCTTAAACTATTTTCTGTCCCACTCTGCAAATTACATATTTCATCGGAAAAAACCTCAGCTTTCCAATGAAATCATTTTTAAAAAATACCCAAATCGGTCAAAAATTAAAAACTAATTTTGAAAAAAAGTAGTTAACATTTTTTTTGGAAATTTTCTTGTATGCATCAGAAAGTATATAAAAAACTTCAAAATACGTTCCTCATAAATAAAAATACATAAAGTTTTATCCGATTTATAGGGATTTGAAAATGTTAATGATTTCAAAAATTTAAAACTTTTACCCCTTCTACTTTTTACAATTTTTTTTCAAATGGTCCAATATTTGGGGAATTTATTACTCTTATATAGGACAACAAATTACCAAAATATCAAGTCAATCACACAACTTTTTTTTGGGCGGGGGGTCCGCTCCAGAAATGTTGCCCCTATTGTGAAACTAAATTCGCTCAGAAAAATGTGCCAGCGTGTTAACTTGGCCTTTGAATCCTTCATTCGATCGAGCCAAGTCAAAGTTTTGCTGTCGGTCCTGACTATGAAAGGACGGTCCTCTAGGTAGGGATGGTATATTTTTATGACCCATATGATGGCTAGACACCCTTGCTCGTTACAGTGGTAACGCGCTTCTGTAGAACTAAACTTCGCACTCGCATAAGAGATAATGCGTCGCTTGCCACACGACTCTTCTTGATATAGTACCACTCATATACCTAGTGCACTGGCATCAGTTTGCAAGATGAAAGGTAGATTAGAGTCCGGCCGACTAAGGCGCGCGGGATCTTTGAAAGCGGCTTTGATCCTCTCGAAAGGATCTTGGTGTTCAGCCGTCCATTTATAGGGCTTCTTGGTCAATAATAAGTTTGTGAGCGGACTGGTTAGAAGGGAATAGTTCGGAATATATTCCATTAACCAGTTCCCAAGGTAAGGGAATTTGTTTTGCCCAAATTTACATTTGGCCGGGGAACATGTGAGATCGTAGATTAGGAGCCGTTCCAAAACTAGGGACAATTGAAGTAGGTGATCCTACCAGGTAGAGGAGAATTTTATGATATCATCAAGGTAAGCGATACAGAATTTTCCCCAATAGGAGCAGAGAACTTCTCTCATGAGATTCTGGATGGTACCGGGGGCATTTTTCAATCCGAAGGGCATGACACGGAAACGATACTGGCCACCATCGGGAGTGGAGAAAACGGTATATTTCCGTGATTCGGGAGTTAAGGGAAATTGACAGTAACCACTTTTGAGATCCAGGGTACTGAAGATCGTGTTTTTCCCAAGGTCTTTTAGAATTTCGTGGATTCGGGGCAAACATTTTGTGGCATCTACAGTTTGTACGTTTATTCTACGGTAATCCACGCATAGACGAAACACATTACCGGGTTTTTCGGTGGGTGGCGACGGTGTTGGTTGCGCTGGATGTAGACTCCCCTTCGTCACGGGGAGACGAGCGGTAGTCGGCAATAGTTCGATACTTCGGATCCGAAGCTGACCCTTGGTCTTAGGTCCGGTTGGAGGTGCGGCAGACTGCAATCCGTTTCCTACGCACCAAGTTGCCGGGGAGCGAGCTCCCGTACCAACTGGTCAGTGCAATAATTAGGGGGGGTGATCGTAGTTGGGTCCGGAACCTGACTGTCGTCTCTCCCCAGAATCGTCTTCACGCATCCAGTGAACTGGGGATTGCTCCCGTAACAACTGGCCAGTGTCGAGACTTCGGGGGGCAACAGTCCTGTTCCTGACTCGGGTATTCGCGTGTTTTTACCCAGTGTTGTTACTACACGTACCGTAGTCCAGTGTGGTAACTACACGCGGTTAGGTGTGAGTGTGTTTCGGAAGGTTTGGCGTTTACTTACAATGAATAAAGCTCGACGGTTCAGTTGGAAAATTAACTTTTATTTGCACTTTCCACTACAAGGTTACTTCTGAAAATTGGAGATCGACAGAATGAGAGCGACGTTAAAAATGCGTCGCCTTTTATAGGCAAAGGCCCAAAAATTTTACCCTATCAAGAGGGGGTAAAATTTTCTCCTTCCCTTTTTTTTGCTTGGCGTCGATTCACCATCGATATACAAATTCGTACTTATTTACTATAATATTAAAATTAAACTCGTAACAAAAATAGTAATAATGCTAACTGTTAATTATTTAACTAAAAGAATACCTTAATATTAAAATAGACAGAAAAATATTAATAATAAGTATATAATTATTATTATATTATTCCCTAATAAGTCAATAGCCAATATGGATACATTAATAATAATCTACACAGAGATAATTTACAATAAAAACAATCATAATATTCTTACTAGTAATAATTATTAATAACAATGATAATTATTAATATTACTATTATTACCAACATTATCACCAGTAGTGTATTACAACTCTATATTATGTTATTATAAATTATATAAGTACAGTCTACATTCTATAAAAATAAAAAAATTGTAATAAATAATTAAACTGAAAATATGAGAAAAACGAAGTACACGTAGATTTGAAGTGACTGACGTCACGACCAGACGCTTTTTGGGTTTTTCCCAAAACGCTGTCACCACTCGGTACCATTGGTGCTAGTGCCCCTCTAAATGTTTTTCTCATTCTTCAATTTGGGATGTTTGCGTTTGTTTTCGTTACCTTTACAGGTACTATTTTGCAAACACAAACATCTCCAACTAGAAGACGTGAATATAACAGATTTAAGGCTATGTCCAAGTTGCAAAATGTAACAAACCCAGCACTAACATCACCTTCTTTATACATCTTTTTCTCACCCAAAAATTACCATTTAAAAACTTTTTTTTATAAAAATGATAAATTAGAGTGCCAAAGATTCCAAAAAAATTATTTTGGCTATGAGCAATAAAAAGCAATTAGTAAAATAACTAGTTAAAATGACCTGTAAAATAGCATTTTTTACGCGTCGCGAAAAATAAACTGTTCGAGTATATCAACCGCACTGACGATGAAGAAGTTTTCCCTTTCCTCAATGAGATTACAACTCTGTTGCTCTCCGCGCACGCGCAGACCGTACCAAGGAAGCATTGACAACACTATGCAGAAAGACACATTTAGTTTTAGACTGAAACTCACTTATTTTCACATACTTTCAGGTATACTAAGTATAGATACCAAATTCAACACTTCAATTTACCATTTTCATAAAAAAAACTGTAAATTTCTATTCATTTACGAAAATGTGATGATCGAAAAATTCCTCAATATTCGGCCTTCTACTGCTGTTTTTTCGACCATCACATTTTCGTAAATAAATAAAAATTTACAGTTTTTTATGAAAATGGTAAATTGAAGTGTTGAATTTGGTATCTATGCCTATTATCCTACAAAAAAGCATTGGAGAAAGGCATACTCATAAGCAAAAGTGCATGATGCAGATGGAACTGCTGTTGTCCGATTGATGGGTTTTTAGCGCAAACTTTTAAATATGCTGTTTACCTTTTTTAAATTTTATATTCAACAATAAGTTTTTTAACATAAAAAAATATTTGGCATTTTTCTAATATAATAAGCAGGTTATAATTTGTTTGAATACTTAAATTAAGTTGAATTTTTTTTAAGATTGAATTAATTTATTTCCGTTCGTAAAGAAATTAGTATTTATTATTATTTTAATAATTTTAATAAGATTTAATAAGAAAATTAAATATTTTTAAATTGCTTTAAGGCAAAGTTGTCTATTGTGGACTCAACATTATTGTTCAACGCAATAAGCGTTCTCCTTGTAATTTCATGGAGAAAAGGAAAAAACTTCCCCTTCCACATGTTGACGGTCCAATCGCTGGTATGAGACTTCTTCATCGTCAGTGCGGTTGATATACTCGAACAGTTTATTTTTCGCGACGCGTCAAAAATGCTATTTTACAGGTTATTTTAATTAGTTATTCTACTAATTGATATTTATTGAACACACTCAAAAATGATTTTTTTGGAAACTTTGACACTCTAAATTATCATTTTTCTTAAAAAAGGTTTCTAATGGTAATTTTTGTGAGAGAAAAAGATGTATAAAAAATGTGATTTTAGTGCTTTGTTTGTTTACATTTTGCTTTGTTTACATTTCACGACTTGGACATACCCTTAATAGCTTTTGATAAACTATTTGTTAAAAAATGTTTATTTAAACATTTAAAAACTACACTTATTTCAACTATTGTTAAAAACAATTTTTATACAAAATTTCAGACCGTAATTGTAGTCTATAATTGTAGTCACCGTCCCATTAAAGTACAATTTATGTGTAAGCTTTTTTACAAGTGTCAAAGATAATGGTAATTGTCGATATTTAAAATAAAATTGAACAGAAACTTCACATATAAAAGGAGAGTTGAATTATTTAATTCTTAAAACAAAGTAGTGGACTAAAGAAAAAAGAATAAAAAATGTGTTTTCTCGCAACAAAAATCGTCATTTCTATCTTTATAATCTTTATTATTACTTTGGCTGCAGGTAAGACATTTTTACGGACTCTAGATTGTACTGAGTAACATCTAGATTGTACCAAGTAACATCTAGATTGTACCAAGTAACATCTTAATTCTCTATTTTTTTGTAAAATAAATTTAAATCATTTTTCAGAAGAGCATGGTAGAATAAATAATTACCATTTAACTATTCAAAATTTTAAGTAAAATAAAATTTAAAAAAGTTAAATTAATATAAAATAGCATTTAAATATAGAAAAAATATTACTAAAGAAATGTCAATATTAACTTTTTACCCTTCTATTTATTTATTTGCTTATAGGAGATTGTTATTAACAAATAAAAAACAATGGTTTAAATTAGATTAAATTGTTACAAACAAATAGAAAATAATTTATCACATATTTTATACAACATTTGCTATTTTTATAAACTTATATTTGAATCTATATAAAATATACAACTTTATAAATATTTTTTTACAATTTTAAGAATTTTGTATAAAAAAATTGTTAAACATGTTTAAAAAAAATTTTCCTAATTTTATATTTTTTCACAACAAATTATTGTAAACTCTCTTTTGATTGTAAATTATAACATTTAATATTAACAAATATTTAAAAAAATGTGTAACACGATTATCTGGGGAGCGCTACGTGCCCCACAAAAGTTGTAGCAGAACTCAGGGCTGAATCGCGCAACAATACTCGAAAATGTGCTGCAATGCGCCCTCTTTTTTCTCAGTGTATCTTTTTAAAAAAATTTAAAGAAAAATAAAAATTTGTTACTTTCTCCGAATGTTTTCATTTTGATTAATTTGACTTATTTATTAAGTATCTCGGACCTTAAAGACTATTTAATTAAAAATTTAAATATTGTTTTTGTTGTTTCAGATGCAACTCCATGTGACCATGGAAAGGGTTATTGTCAATTTTTACCTCACCCAAGATGTTATGGTGAGAAAGTCAGTAAGAATGCTCACTGCGTAAATGGTTTAGGTCAAAGAGTTAATTGTTGTCTCAATTAATAAATCGCAAGTGCATAAAAAAATAAAAAATAAAAATTTTTTGTCTTCTAAATTTTTCCTAACTTGATGTAATAATATTAATTGTTACTGTTACTTTTACTTTACTTAAAATTTATCAGAATGAACAATAAATAATGCATTAAAAAAAGGACTATTTATTAATAATTTATCTCTCCTCATTTTTAACAGTATATAACAAATTGTAAAAAAATTATTACTTCCTTAAAAATATATTCTACTTTTATATGTAATTATGTAATTTTTGGATACGAACAACAATAGGTTATCAAGAAAAATAAAAAAACAACTTTTTAAAAGTTTTTTGTTTATTTCATGAAAATTCAATAAATTTACATAATTTATTGGAAATCATTTCAGCCTCCCAATACAAATGGTAAAAATTTCAAAAGTAGTAGTTCTTCTGTAATATTAAAAATAAAATTTCTTTTTTGAAAAAGAGAGGTTGACGTATTTTCTTTGTTATTCTAATAGAAGTTTTCTACTAAAAATTATAGTAAAATCCTTCCTACTCAATTTCACAACAGTATAATTTCAACAGGATTTGATCGGTTTCCATTATTTTAAAGTGAATTTTAAAGCATATTTTTAGTTTACTTTGCCATTCAAAAACACTTTTTTTCAAAAGAAATTGGATTTTTATTGTAATGAGTTAGAATACAAGATTTGTTTTATTTTCTCTTTAAATTTTTTAAAAAAATTTGACACCAAAAATTTTTAATTGTTGAAGAAAATAGTTGGTATAAGGGAATATTATTTCCTTTAATAGTTTTAGATTATCAGAGTTCAACATTTGTATTCATTTTTAATTTAATTTCATCATCGTTTTCTATTTGTTTATTTATTTATAATAATTTGTTTCAACAATTTTCCTTTTGGAAAAAAACCTCAGCTTTCGTTTAAAAAAAATGGGTCTTTCTCCCCCAAAAATTGAAATTTATTTTTAATTTTGATTTTTTTGGGTCAAAAAATTTTTTTTTTCAAAATGCTTATTTCCAATCGAAAGAGCATGAAAAAACCTTTCCAAAATGTACTTTGTCAAATTTGTATGTTTAATTGTTTAAGAGTAAAAAATGATTGAAATAAGCATTGTACTGAAAAACACAAAAATTTAACCCCCTCCCCCTCAGAAAATATTGGACTTGGTAAAAAAATATTTTTACGAAAAATTACTATCTTTGAGTACTACAAAAGCCCCAAATAGAAAACGATGATGAAATTAAATTAAAAATGAATACAAATGTTTAACTCTGATAATCTAAAACTATTAAAGGAAATAATATTCCCTTATACCAACTATTTTCTTCAACAATTAAAAATTTTTGGTGTCAAATTTTTTAAAAAAATTTAAAGAGAAAATAAAACAAATCTTGTATTCTAACTCATTACAATAAAAATCCAATTTCTTTTGAAAAAAAGTGTTTTTGAATGGCAAATTAAACTAAAAATATGCTTTAAAATTCACTGTAAAAAATGGAAACCGATCAAATCCTGTTGAAATTATACTGTTGTGAAATTGAGTAGGAAGGATTTTACTATAATTTTTAGTAGAAAACTTCTATTAGAATAACAAAGAAAATACGTCAACCTCTCATTTTCAAAAAAGAAAATTTATTTTTAATATTACAGAAGAACTACCACTTTTGAAATTTTTACCATTTGTATTGGGAGGCTGAGATGATTTCCAATAAATTATGTAAATTTATTGAATTTTCATGAAATAAACAAAAAACTTTTAAAAAGTTGTTTTTTTATTTTAATTGATAACCCATTGTTGTTCGTATCCAAAAATTACATAATTTAATGCGAAAAAAAATTCAATTTTCTAACAAAAGTGATAGAAATATATAAAAAAGAGGCAGTTTTTGTAAAAATTGGAAAATAATAATAATACAAGGAAAAAATTTATTCCTGAAATTTTACTGAATTTAGTTCGGTGAAACTGGGATGAAGTGTCAAAACAGTAATTTTTCAAGAAATAGACTTTAAAAACAATTGCATTGAAAAATAATGTAAAATGCATAAACTTTACGATACATGTATTAGCGCTTCACTTATAGTTTGGGAAACGTAAGCTAAGTTCTCGCTACATTCATATTTATACATCGCACGCTTTACATTATGGAGCAATTCTCTGAAAGTTTCAACTATCCTTATATACTAATCTCAATTTTATTTCACCGCTTGTGAGAAAGATTCAAATTTATATAAACTAGGAGGGTCGCAAAAAGAATAGAGGAATATTAGTAGTATATATTTTCAACGGTCTAGTTGGAAAAGTTTGTTGTCCAAAGCACTGTTTCACATCTGCTTGGCAGAACATCCTGAAAAAATTTTGTGGATTTTGAGAAAAACAATAGTTGCGAGTTTTCTTGATTAAAGGTAGAAACTATTTTTATTTAATATTTCCTTTGTTATCAACTTGCAATAAATTAACATTAAACCTCCTACTTCTAAAAGATTACTTTTTGTCATACCAGATTTTTGGATCATCCTTAATATATATCGGGTTAGTGGAAAACAGTGCAATTTCAGAAAATAGTTCCCAAAGTATTTCTTGGGGTTTAAAATTAAAAAACTTTGTTTTATAAATTATATGTATTTTAATCTATATCTTAATAATAATAAATAATTTCTTATAAAATTATATTGGAAATAAATGGAACTTGTTACATGTTTGCTTTTCATTTGAATAATATTTATATGGACATGTCTTTCTCTTTCTGGCGTCATATATACCGACCTCGCCCGAGTTTCGCGTCTGTGACTTGTTTTCTGCCTTTCAATAGCAATTTACTGTTAATGGAGAAAAAGCCAATCTGGATTTATATATATATATATATATATATATATATATATATATTGGATAACTTATTGTTAATTGAAATGCAGGCAATCAATTCGCGCGAGTGTAACTGGTATCCCGATTATTATAAGGCACCCTGCAAATTGGCAATTTATAAGCAGTTCGACCTTTGCTCCTGTATTAAATAAATCCCAAGGACGCATGAAATCACGTTTACTTTGAAAATATACTGAGGTGCCTAGACTTGACTTGCCTCGTTTATTTCAGTACGTCAACTATATGCTAATGTCCCGTCCAAATATGGCAATTTACACACAGACACCAAAAATCGAAATGATGTACGACCTCTTGAGAAAACATGATTTCACGATTTAGTGTAAATTCACACGCAAACATTGAAACAACACTTCATTCAAAATCACTCTCAGCAGGGAATATAATTTTGTTTAAAATAAATAATTTTTATTATTATCTAAATTTAAAAACTTTATTTAAAATCATTCGTTCAAATACAGTCCCGGTATTAACTTTTATTTACAATTGCATTTAGTTTTCTTTTATTATGTTGTACTTTCTCTCGTTTCTCAAAATGATTATTTTCAACTAGTTTTCAATTCATGTAAATGACGATCATTGAATTTTTAAAATTCCGTGGGAAAATATTGGACATTGTCAATTGTTTGTACTTGTGTGTTAATTGAGAACTGTGCAAATGAAAACGATTATATGATGACTTTACATGAAAATTCAATGAGGAGAGTCAATGAAGTAAAAAGTGAAAAGACCTCGAGGCTTTTTTTATTTTCAAGTCTCGGCAAGTCATAAAAAGTGAGAAAAGCTGGATGTCACGAGCAGCTGGTGGAAGTTAGATAACAAGTTGATTATTGCTGGAGTCACTCGAGATGACGTCTATACTCTCACGATTGGCATCCAACAAAGTGAAAGTTCCCGATTCCACGTCTCTTCTCTCATCTTTTCCTCATGGCAGCAAATCACAAACAGAGTCACGTGGATATAGTCATAAGATTTATCGAGATAAAACTTTATATGTGAAAGGATGAGGTTTCCCATCAAATTTATCATGATAATTTAATTGAATGCAAAGTACAGGAAGTAGATAGAAACAATGTTAACTTTCCCATTCCAAATTTGGAAATTCTTCTATTTTAAAATAAATATAATTACAATTTTTAATTCTAGACAAAGCAAAATAAAAGTGTGACCAACTTTATTTATTGCTACAAGTGGCAAATTTTAATAATCAAAAGTTTATTCTCTTCAGAATGGGAGAGAAAATGTAAGTAAACATTGAAAAACAAAATGTCGGGTTCTTTATGGTAGACGAAATGTCAAAAATTTAGTAATTGATTAAATACGCTATTACAGGTGAGAGGAAAGAAGAAAAAATAAATTATGAAAATAAATAATTTACACCAGCAAATTTGTCTAAAATTTACATTAAATACAAAGGTGTCAGAATGCTTTAGGGGGCAGAGATGGTAGCTGACGTTTCGAGAGAATTATAATTGATTCTCATCTGAAATCAAATTTATGTTGGTGTGCAATTTCTGTGGTTGCCTCCGGGATAAACGATTTACACCCATGCCTGGGTGCTTCCTTCTTGTTAAGCTCTCGCGAGTACTTAACTTGAACCGACGACGATTATTTTGCGACAAAGCAACGCAACTGTGAATGGTGCGTATTCACGGAGTTATTTTATTGGACACAGTTTGTTTTCTCTCTACATATTAAAAAGACCAGTTTGCAACAAACTAATATGCCGGTCAGTGCGCGCAGTAAAATTGTAATTATACCAAACGGTGCACCGCGTGGGTAGAATGTATATGACCTTTACTGGCCCTTGAATGATCGTTAGACTCTAATAATAGACGTATTATCTTTAAACTCACCACTGTCTGTAGGTTTCTATTCACATGATGAAGCAATTGCAGGATATTTTATTTGTTTGGTCAGATTAAGGGCTGCAATAATGGTTTTTCAAATTGGCCTGTTAGTGAATCATTAATGGGCGTGGTTTAAAAGAGGTTTTCCTCTTACGCGGAAACAAATATACGCTGACATCTATATTTTTGAGAGCTGAAGTTGAACTTGTGTTACGCCTTAAAATTGGGACATTAAACGCTTTAATAAGATCAATTGACATAGACGTTCGAAATTGAAAATTCAAGAGCGAAAGAAACTACTTACATTTCAATCTGCCATTCCAGCACCATACAGCAAGTTCTGCAAAATGTTTCCTTCGTCTCTATAATACCTTTAGGCCATAGTACAGAAATGGAAATACAAAGCTGTTTTATTATATTAAATATGTACTTACAATTACCTTAGTTCAACGGGCATTTATCAGTAATTAATTTTGAAAACCAACTCACAGGGGTGGATTGCTGAATATTTAGAACAACGAGTAAACTTTATTCTGTTCGAAAATGCAAGATTTATGATCAAAAATATGATTACCGAAGCGTCAAGCCTAATGATGTCACGAACACGAACGTAATTATGACTTAATGAAACTTCATGACAAGTTAATAGCTCTATTGTGATTGTCGTCTCTTTCCTATTGAGTTTGCTGAATTCTGCTTTCCACCTAGGATTTATATTGGTTCCAAAGAATATTTTAGCATTTATGAAGCCCCCAATTTCCTGACATTTTTTATGCTCTATTATCAGCTTCTTTATGAATTAGCAGGTCGAGAATTTGTCATAAGTACCAATTAGTGGTTCAGCTTAAAAAAATGTTCTCCTTGCTTTTGTTTTAGCTAGTTCGACTGTTATATCATATCGCTACCAATAAATTTAGTCAGGGACCCAAAAAAGATTAACGCGGTTATTTCCAGCTAGTCTATATTGAGAGCTTCATATCAACTAGCTCTGATGTGGTTGCATACCGTTTGAAGGCAAAAATTGTTTCCTTGCTATTTAAAGAGATAACGATATTACTATTTCGCCAAATTTCCAGGGTCTCAACAGTACCATAAAATATCGCCACAATTTCAAATTGTAACACAGTAAAAGTGGAACTAACTTATACGAGTGGCCCACTTGAAACGTTACGTGATAGACTGTTGCACCGAATTCACTTTCGCTTTTTAATCCGTCTGTATAACAGACACCACTATATACTGGGTTGGGTACCTGTCCAATTTGACAGTCCTTCCTGGTAGGTATATTAATATTATATTTTTTATGAAAGAGGTACAACGAGACAGTTCTATCTCTGATCATATTGAAAAGAGATCTCCTTAATAAGTTTTTAGGAAGGCTCTATCTAATACCCACTTTTCTGTGGCCCTCAAAGCCGCTTGATTAAGAATTTAATGTTGGATTTTTCATATTTTGTGAATTCAAAAAGTCAAATCCAATATGGCAGATCTATTTTTTCAAATTGATTAAATTCACTGGAAATTTGTTACTCGGTATTTTTTTGGGACCGCTATTTATTACGAATATGAAATTGGATTTTTAAAATTCAAAATGGAAGATCGAATATGTCGGACTTATTTTTTAAAATTGATCAAATTCATTTGGAACTTCTTACATGGATTGAAACTTGTTATCTAGGGATTTTTGGGGTCGTTGATTACGAATATGGAGTCAGATTTTTAAAATATTAATAAATGATTATATATAATATAAAATACATAAATATTTTCAATTAGAAGCCCTTAAAAGTCCAAACTACCGGATTTATATAAATGAATTTTAATTTTGAAGAATTTGTCATCTAAAATGCATCAGACATTTGTTGTAAATAAGTTAAAGAAAATTAATTTCTATTATTCTTCTCTTCGGAGTCACAACAACTAATCAATGTCTAAATTGATCTTTTATTTTTCTGTGGGCCGTTCATTCAGTCGCAATAGCGTCTCGTCAGGTAGCGTAGAAATAAGTTATGACACTTTTAATTAATCTTGATGTTCTTTTATTTTATAATAAACAATTGAGAACTTTTTGAGAGCTTTTTTGTTTTCAACACTACGAAGTATGATTAAGAAAATATTTTATTTTATCTAAATTAGACTAATAAATAATAATTAATAATAATAATAATAATTAATATTAATTAATTAAGACTAGCTGGTTGCATTGGAATTTCGAAATAAATAATTTGATTCAACGTCTGGTTCCCTTTTTATAAATTTACCCTCCGATCAAATTTAACTCTGAATATTCAATAGCTAGTTAATGACGAGCGATTTCACGGGTTTTAACTAGAAACTGAAGACAGCGGATATATTTCGATGCGAAGTCTGCCAATTATTATTAATTAAATAATTTAGCGCGTAGACTTCTTTTCTACTGACCCAAGACTGTCAATTATGGATGCTTCCTTTAGTTTTTATAGAGCCAGAAATTAAGGAGTCAGCAACGGTCATTGGACTGTTGTGACATTCCTTGATTGTGGAAATTTCTTTTAATATTTTAAAGAGGTGAGTGAACTCCTCTTAGGCAACAAACCTCTTTTAATTTGTATGTGAATTTCAGACCTTTGATTATTAGTCAATAACTGTTATCAAACGCACAGTGAGGGTTGAGAACCTCCCTACCCGTTTCGCAACTTTATTACTAATCTAGCTTTTCATTTTTGCGAGGTTATTACCATTGATAAGTAGCCCAATATTTAATTTAAATTCAATATACCTTATGTCTCTATATTCCAAAGAAAGGCGGTTTAATAAACTAATCGGAATTATTTTTTTTATTAATAATTCCGATTAATAATTGTGAAAATAATTTACGTTTATACCCCATTATTTATAAATTAAATTTTAAGTAATTTTGAAACAGGTTAAAAAATAATAAAACGAACTTACAGTTCGTTACACATTTAATGTTTTTAAAAAATGAATTCATACTCGTAATTGGCAAACCCAAAACCCCTCAAGTAATAAGGTTTAAACAAATCTTATAATGTCTTAAAAATTTTGGTCGCCATATTAGATCAGCCATTTTTCATTAAATCAAATCTTACTTCAGATTTGCAATCAGCGATATCCAAAATGTAAGAGGAATCCATTATCCATCACTTTATAATTATTTTCCGAAGCTAATTAACCCCTTGGCTGTCGACGAGATTTCCACTGTTTTGTCCAAGAGTGTTGTAAATTTTTTTTTTTTATTATTATGAAACTTGGTATCCTAAGGTTTTAGGGATCGCTGATTACGAATCAAAGGTCGGTTTTTTAAAATTCAAAATGGCGGATCCAATATGGCGGCCAATTTTTTTTTTAAACTGATCGGATTCGCTTGAAAATGGTTACTCGGGGGTTTTCGGGGTCGCTGATTACAAATCCGCGGTCCGTTTTTTAAAATTCAAAATGACGGTTCAAAATTACTAAAAATAGGCGGATTGGCTAGAAATAATGTAATTTAAATTTTAATTAAAATTGATACTCAATTTATTGGGTATCAGCTTAGTTTTCAATTTTGATAATGTAAATTGAGATTTTTAATCAGAAAGGCTAGAAAACTGATGAGCAGTGAGTTCCAAGCAAATCCATACAATTTTGCTCCATGATTCTATTACATTGAAGTCGCCATTTTGAATTTTGAAAAACGGACCTCGGATTCGTGTTCAGCGACCCCGAAAACCCCCGAGTAACCATTTTCAGGCAAATCGGATCAATTTTTGAGAATGATGTCGGCCATATTGGATCCGCCATTTTGAGCATATATGCGTCAAGAGCACTTTTGGCCAGTTTTAAATCCGCGCATATATGCGTCCGCGACAGTCAAGGGGTTAATAAGTTTGTTAGTTGGGTTAGTACAAAAATTTGAAAAAAGTGGTGCCAAATAAGTTGATTTACATTGATTACAATTTTGAAAGGAGCTCTGGTCCGGTTGACGTAAAACGTCCCGTAAATTTTTGAACTATTTTTGTCCATAGTAAAAATATGAAAATTTTGTAAGTTTAAAATATTTTTGTTGTTAGGTACGGTTTGCTATTTTTTTACTGTAGTCAAAATTTAGAAATTTTGTAGCTCTAAGGGGGTAGTCTGGTGTTCCAGCCTGTTTTGAAAGCATATTTCGGGTTTTTTTAAATATAAAATAAAATATGATAACTTCAAACCTTTTTACATCTTTTTGCTTCCTCATAAAGGAAGCCTTATAGTGATGTCGATTTCCGAATTTTTTAAAATCAATTATTTTTACAAATTTTTAAGTGTAGTATATATAATTCGTCGAGAGGAACAAATGTCCGGATGTATATGTGTATGTATGTGTGTGTATGTGTGTGTATGTGTGTGTTATTATTATGTTATTATTAAAATTTTTAATAATTTTTGTCAAAATTGCATTCCTGACATAAAAAGGAATCGATTCATGTATATAAAGTATATATTTTATCAAAATTTATAGAATTAATAAATATTTTAATTTTTCACAAAAAATTAAAATTTTGTATTTTTTGACATTTTATCATAACACTTTAAAATAATTATTCTATAATAAAAAATTGAATAATTAATATTTATTCAGGGTACTTTACCCGGTTTATTAATTACATTTAATAAACTATTATAATTATTTAACTTTTAAAATTATATATAATATATATTGAGGAAGCTAAATGTTCATAAAATGAACAACTTTTACTATCCTACAATAATCCTATAATAAAAAGGTAATACACACCTTATGCGTAACACTTTTTATGGTTGCCTAGCAACAGTTGCTAAGGACCAGTATTGCCTAGCAACGGTTGCTAAGGGTCAGTATTGCATAGCAACGGTTGCTAAGGAAAATTTTTGTTGCTTAGCAACGGTTGCTAAGGGTCAATATCGCATAGCAACGGTTATTAAGAGAAATTTTTATTGCCTAGCAATGGTTGCTAAGGTGTCAATATCGTATAGCAAGAGTTGCTAAGTGCTATTATTTTAACACCATTGTTTAAAATTGGTGGCCTAGCAATTGTTGCTAAGGTACAGTATCGTAGCAAACATAAGTTAAAATGTCTTGCATTGGATAGCAACAATTTAAATTAAAATTGTTCGTTGTATAGCAACGGTTGCTGAGAGTCATTTTCTCAGTGGTACAATTAGTAGAAAGAACAAAGAAGCCATAAAATTTTTCAAAAGTCCATATCCTACTATTTTTGAGGTCGCTCTTTCGAATGGCGTGGTCAAAATTTTCAAAAAATGATATTAAACCCTTTTTTTCAAAAATACTTAAAAATGTCAAGTTTTTTGAATGCAATTTTTTTTAAAGAATTTTTTTCTCAGCCATAACATTTTTTAAATAGAACAAAAAGTATCAGAAACGTGTTCCCGATAGTTGTACTTGAAAAACATTCATTTCTAATTTTTATTTTTTTCGATTTTGAATTTAAAATGGAGCTTGAAGGACAAAAAAATTTCCTAATTTTACGTAAGATTACAAACTTTTTCAAAATTTGCTCAAATCTAATTGAAATTTGTTACTCGGGGGTTTTGGTGGTCGTTGATCACGAATCTGAAGTCAGATTCAAAAAATTCAAAATGGCAGATGCAAAATGGCGACTTAATTGTTCAAATTATTCAGATTTGCTTGAAATTTGTTACTCGGGGTTTTTGTGTTTTTCGTTTTTTCAATTTCTTTGTTCGGATTCAAAATCAGCAACCCCGAAAACCCCAGAGTAACAAATTTCATGCAAATCTCAGTAATTTTTGAAAATTAAGCTCCCATTTTGTATCTGCCATTTTGAATTTTTTGAATCTGACTTCATATTTGTAATCAGCGACCTAAAAAACCCCGAGTAACAAATTTCAAGCAAATCTGAATAATTTGAACAATTAAGTCGCCATTTTGCATCCGCCATTTTGAATTTTTTGAATCTGACTTCAGATTCGTGATCAGCGACACCAAAAACTTCCTAGTAACAAGTTTTAACTGAATTCAATAAGTTTCACAAAATTCGACTGCCATATTGGATCCGCCATTTTGATTTTTTTGAATCTAACTTTAGATTCGTAATCCGCGACCACCAAAACCCCCGAGTAACAAATTTCAATTAGATTTGAGCAATTTTGAAAAAGTTTGTAATCTTACGTAATCTGATACTTTTTGTTCTATTTAAAAAATGTTATGGTGGAGAAAAAAATTCTTTTAAAAAAAATTGCATTAAAAAAACTTGACATTTTTAAGTATTTTTGAAAAAAAGGGTTGAATATCATTTTTTGAAAATTTTGACCACGCCATTCGAAAGAGCGACCTCAAAAATAGTAGGATATGGACTTTTGAAAAATTTTATGGCTTCTTTCTACTAATTGTAGGCATTTGAAATTTATGTTAAAAAGCAGCACATCTCGTCGTTAAAGGGTTAACAGAAAAACAATACTTTGGCTGGACAAAATACATAAATTTAAAGTTTAAACTAGTTTTCTCGTTGAAAGTTTGTGGGTTTAAAATATTTTTGTTATTGGGCAGATTTACCTAGTTTTTGATCATAGTCAAAATATAGAAATTTTTGTGTGTTTAAAATCTATTTTTTTCATTGGCCATGGTCCACTAGGTTTTACCCACAGTCAAAATAGAAAAATTTTTAAGGTTTTGAACTTTCTGTTTTTACGCTGGATATAAAGAGGTATTTTTAACAGGAGATAATAAGAGTCAGATATTTCTTTTCAAGTCTGATACATTGAATTCACAATTTTTTTATCGTTATAAAACCGTGTATCAATATAATGAAAAATGAATTTATTATATTACCATGAACTAAATTTAATTTCAAGTAATTGTAAAGTTATGTCTTTTACTTTATTTTTAGAATACATACTATCAAATCTTTTAACATCGCCTTTTTTCAACTTGGTTCCTCTATCTGTATTTCTCATTTATGCTCATTATATGTTATTTTTTATTGTATTTCTTTCATGATGACTTCTTGATGATCTTTCTTTTCCTGTTTAGGTTTTTTTCTTCTTCTGTGTACGCTTGTGTGGTCGCGTAAGAATATTACTTTTTTTATCTCTCATGGTTGTCAAGTGTTTAATCAACGCTCTCACATGATGATGTTTTCAATTATTCCCATACAATAGAACCCATAACTGTGTAATTTTTACCAACTCAGAAAATTCATCAGACAGATTATAGGTAGATTAGAAAACTCTCTGTCATAATTGGCAACAAAATAATAATAATAATAACTACTGACTAGTAAGCATCTTATAGAAACATAGTCTGCGGGATGCCATTGGCAAAATTGACCGCTCTCCATTCTTCTCTTCAAATCACAAACCAGAAACCGCATTAATAATTCCCTCTAACAATGTAATCACACCCTTCATATCGAATTCGAAAACATTCATATCGGAATTAATCGATCATCCTTTAAATAGATTTAGTGAATGAGGCGATAAATATTTTTTTACTCGAAAAACAGATTACCGTTGTTTCATCTATTCTTGTTAATCACATATTGGAAACTATTATTTTCTATTGACCATTGTTGTGATTCTTCCATTCACACGTCTTTATTATTAATTCCAATATGTACTTGAGGAAGTTTACGATTGTATTTATATATTTAAAAGAATGGAAAAAATAATGTTATAATTTCAAGACACTTTTAAAGGATACAATAAATTATGGAATGCTAAAGTGATCTCTAAAACTCGTAAAAGCAAAAACAGGTTTTCAAGTCTCACAATGTATGTTGTACATTTTTATAAGAAAAAAAGAAGAAACAAACAGAATGAAGAAGGAAAAAAATGTTTGCCCCGCCACCCCAAAGGCCATTAACTTGGTCGGACTCATAATAATTTTCATTTGACTTTACGCACGCGCGTGCGCAGAACTCGAAAACGAACTTTGCGCAGGCGTGTGTGTTTAAATAGGTTTGTGTGCGTGTACTGTGGGAGCTCGTTAATGGAATGCCCATTAGTTCTGGATAACTGGGTTAATTGCAAGCGAGGTTCGAGGTATGGCAGCATTTTACGCTTCTTGACTACCGAAAGGGAAAGGTATCGTACTGGCGGGTATAGTTGGGGGCATTAGGCTCTCTTCCATCACTCTCGCTTATCGTGTCGAGTAATTCATTAATATTTTCACGCGTACTTGACACTTGGATTAGTTGATGTCACTCCACTGCTAATTCACGTTTAATTTAATTTTCACATGTGGTGAATTTTATTTCATTTTATTTTTCGCTACCTCTGTGTAATTAGCATTTAAACTTTCAACTGTACATTCAGTTTTGATTGCGAACATTTATTTTCATCTCGACATTTATTCCTTTACGGTCATGAACATTGTCACGTTAGCGCGAGGTACATTATATTCATAAAGTAATATTTTGTTAAGTTAGAATCTGAATCCTTATTTTCTTGTAAACAAAGCAACATTAATCTGAAGTCTTTCACTGCAAAAAGAAGTATCTTAATTTAAGATGTTTTGGTAGTCATTTCTAAGATGTTTTGGTAGACACTTTTCAGTTACTTGAAACATCTTAATTTAAGATGTTAAAAGTATCTTCGTACACATTTTCTGTGGTATTTTTGGGGCAAAAAGTTTTGAGGTTAACTATGGGCTCTTATGGAAAACACTTTATGTATCTTAATTTTTAGTAACTTACACTTATGGCGCATCTTACGATTCTCAAGTAACTTATCGCTAAACATCTTATTGCAACAGAAACATCTTAATTTAAGATACTTTAAAGAACTTACAAAAGTATCTTACTTTTTTAAGATGGAAGAAATATCTTTATTACTACTAAAACGTATAAAGCATCTTAAATATCAGTAAGACGCTTTAGAAAACATCTTATTTTAAGATGTAAGACACCATTTTGCCATCTTACATCTTATTTTAAGATATCAAAAAAGACACCTATTTTTGCAGTGTTGTCTGGATAGTGCCTACTTTCATGTAATAAAAACTGTATCACATTAATCCAAAGGTAATAAAAGTGGGTGGGATGACGTAGTTCCCTTTTTGCAAAAGGAACCTATTAAAGATAACTTCTTGTTGAATTAGGCAGACCAGGAAACGCCTTCAAGTTAATTCAGGATTCGCCACCGAATCAACTTTGAGTCATCTTCATGTCAGGCCAGTAGTCGCCACTAAGTTAACTAGTTGTGTATTGTGATCGAGTTTGTTCTTCGACTCAATTTCAAAAATTTTTTTCAAGTACAATGTGTTTTATTCGAGTTTCGTTCTAGACAAGTTCATTCAAAGAAATAATTTTCACTGTAACGCACATTTCTATTTCGATCACTCCTAGGCTAAAGGGTGATTTATTTAATTTACATCGACACCTGAATTCCAGACCTTTCACTTTAGCTGACCCGAAAACAATTTGAGGAAATCTACTGCATTCTCTGTTTCGCTTGTTGGGTATACAACTCAAAGAATAATTATAGAAGGAATGTTACTAATACTCTAAAATTTTAACCTAATTTAAATTCTCGATTGATCCCACAAAGTTCTAATTTTGTCCCAGTGTCCCTGAAGACTTCTGGACCTACTCTTTTCCTTCGATTCTAATTGTAGAGGATTCAAATGAAAATGTGAATAATTTAATTTCATATTGACAGTTACTTTTTCCTAAAACCTGTCCCTTCATATCAGAGCCTTCTGATCTGTGAATAAATCAGGGTTGAATTACCGATGCCAGACAATTTAAATATATTTAATTTGGATTATGTCCGTTTCGTTTTGAGACATAACAACTTATTTATAAACAAAATTTTGTTACAAATGAAAGAATCGATAACAATTGGAAAGTAATCTTCCATCAAATCCAGTTTTAATTCACGAACTTCCAAGTCTTTCCAGAAGCGCTCGTCGATTATCGAAGAAACTTAACCTGTCTAGAACTGGATACCTTTATTTTCAAACTGTTTCCACTATCGCTGTGTCTGCGGTTAAGTTAGTCATTTAAAAGATCGATTTGCATTTCTTGGTAAGTTTCGTCGGGCTCTCTTTAGCGCGCAACTCGTTCATATTGGAATTTGTCCAGCAATGAGCAAAAAGGGGAAAAAAGTATCTTGCAATCAAATTGATTCAAACGTTCGAAAGGAAGTCTTGAGGCTCTCTCTTTCTCGATTTACCATTAAAGATGAATGTATGAGATAAATGCCTTAGAGTGAGGAATAACAGATTAAGGATTCAAGCTAAGAGTTCGTTTCCAATTACTTTATTTGTATAAGCAAATGATTAATGAAAAGGTGAAGTTAATCGATCCCATCAACCAATCACAATATTTTCCCCTTGACTCCAAGTGTGAGATTGTCTATGAATATTCACAGTTATTAAACTTTTGCTAAATGAAGCAATAAAATTTGAAATCAGAGATTATCACGAGCGTTGTCAGTGATGGAGTTGATCACTATATTTCCTTGGTCGCCGTGGCCACTGTCACTTTCAATTCAAAACTCGTAATTGAGCACCTCGTGGAATCAAGTCCTGTTATTTGCATAAGCGCAACCGCAAGATTTAAAACGAAAAAAAAAATTATTTCACTTCCACTCACTTTACGCAATTTTTCTCTTTCATAATTTCCTGATGAGGAATAAAAAAAGAACTTTAACTACCAAACGTCGATTATATTCATGCAAAGGAATTTATTTTCAAAAGCGACTGTAACAAAAAAAAATTGTTTCGAGAGGAAAAAAAATGTTTCAAAATTAGCAGATCCATCGTATTATTTCAAAAGAGAAGGACGTGTAAAAATCAAGAAAGATATTTCAGTCTGATCGTAAGCGTCTGGCAGACAGAACTCTTGCATCTGGAGAGTCAATTCGATTTACATGGAAATTGGTCCGACCTCTCTTTGCCATCTTGAGAGATGAGATAAAAATCTCTCGACTCACATCGTTACGTAACTTTAATCACAGGGCACAAATTAATATTTTAACTGAAGTATCAAAGAGGAAACACTCAAAGTGTTGCAAAAACCATAACAATGAATTTTATCTTAAAAAAAGAAAACAAAATCAATTCCTTATTTGAACAATGACAACAAATAAAAAAATACTCTCTAGATAAGTATTTAGATTAAGTTTCAAACAACTCTTGTTTTCTAATTTGTTTCCTTATTCTTTTTTCTTAAATTAACGGACTAGAACTTGGAGAAATTTTTAAAACGATTCTCTTCCCATAGATAAACAGTTTCACTCAAAAGGAAATAGTTTTCGCGCACACGTTCCGGAGCAATAATCACACATCTGCATTTAAGACAAAATGGTTTTTGTTGCCCTGTCTTATCTCCTTTGGTGTGGGAAAACTGAAGTGTACATTTCGATTGGTGGAATTTCAAATAAGCATTTCGGTAGAATAGGAACGATACAGTAAATAAGCCGTCAAGTCAGGCGTGAAGATTAAAACAACGTTTCCCACTTTCCGTAACTAATTTAAGTTCCATGATAAAAACTATTAGCCAATGTTGTGTTCTATAATTCTATAGCATCGGCACGTATGAATAACATGGATTTTTAAACAGACCTTGAACGTACATTAACTGGACACTTACCATAAAGAAGACGATGAGAAATACCGACTACTCGGAAATAGAAATTCTCACCTAGAGACCTTAATTTTTGTGTTTAGTCATTAGATTAAGTATTATGGAGGGATATTTTACAGGGCAATAATTGCCGACCAACGGCGGAAATTTATAGTCACAGACACTTTAATTAAAAGGATTTTGCATAGACATTTTAATTAACGTCTTGTCAACTTATAGTGAATGATGTTGGATAATCTGTGCTTCTAACACAAATGTACAGGAGATTTGTTCTTTATTATGGAAGGAAACATTTTTCATTAAGTTTACTCTTCAAATTATTTTAATATGCGGGATCTCAAAAAACATCTTTATTCCTTTATTTATCTATACAACAAAATAATGTGCATCATTGCTAAAATCTAGAAAACCATGTCCGAAGACAAAAATACTTTTAAACATGAAAAATGTTCAACTCTGAAGTATGGCCAAAATCTAGATTATAGTAGTAAAATCAGGGTGTCTAGCGAACTGGGAATCCGGGAAAAACCAGGAAAACCCCGGGATTATTTTTACTAAGTACTTTATTGTGTTGCTTTATTATGTTTATATGAATATAAATAAATATATAAGTATGTATGTATAAATATATAAAATATTAGACTAAATTTTACTAGAAAAAATTTAATAATTTTTATCGTCAGTTACAAAAAGAAATGATTTTATTTCTCAGATCTAAATTTAATATACGTAATATTATCAAGTCAAGTAAGACATTTGTTATTTGAAATATTTCTATAATAATTTATACATAAAGTATAATTTTGTTCAATGTGAGTTAATAAAAATGTTCAATTTTATATTAAAAAATTATTTTAATTAATATAATGCCTTATTCTATTTAATTCTTATTATAAGTTTTACAAATATTACAATTAAATTTATTGTAACATTTTAGTTTTATTAATAAATATTATAAGGTAATATTATATTGTTACCTTTTATTATATTATTATAAGCATTACTTAATATTTTATATCGATTTTGACATTGACAAAAATTGGGTTTTTAGGGTTCCGTATCCGGCAGGATCTCTATTGTTAAAATTTGACTTAGCAACAACTAAGGGCAATAAACGATAATGAGGATTTTCCCACAAAATTGTTAATCTATAAAAACAATTGACATGGAAAAATCAGGGCTATTTAAGTCAGGCAAATGATCCTAAAGTATTCTCTTATTGTGTAAACTTGAATTTTATTATTAAAGAAAATAAGGATATTTGGATTTTTCTATCGCAGTCAAATAAAAAAGTGAGTATTGTTATTTGTAGATTTTTCAGGTATGATATCATGTTACTTAACTGAATTTTACAGTTACAAAGTAACATTCATGTGGTTTTTTACAATATACGTCACCATCCTAGTAGATAGGGTCATGTGATACTGTGTGTAAAGAACTATTAACAAAATTTTATTTTGCATGTAGAAAATGTTGTAAAAGGTGATAGAGGTACAGTAAATTTTGATAAATGTATCATCAGGTTCATGTACATGGTACATGAAGCCAATATTTTTTAAACATGAGCATGTTCAAAAACTTATGTATCCTACATGCGTCAAAGACACGCAGAGGAATGCCATTAAAATGATAAAAAAACAATAGGCTACTAAAATATTGTATCAACATAAATTAAAAATATTTGTTTGGAAAATTAAAATGAAGAATTTGGTTCTATAGAAACAGTACAAATAGATTTGAATCAGAATAAAAATTGTGTATAGAGAGAGTCTAAATAAAAACCTGAGGGCGAAAATATATTTCTACAAAGAAATAAACAAACAAGATGAGAGAAGAGCGAATGCAAAAAAAATTAAATTGCAAGTACAAACAAAAAAAATTTCAATTTACAAAATGCATACGAATAAGAATTTGATATACTTGACGGATATTTAAAAAAAGGGCAAAGGCCTGCATAACGAACGAAAAAGAAGAACGGTATTTGCTGCCATTGGCGCGATAGGATGCGCAAGTTCAGGAACAATACGAGACCAATAAAAATGTGAATACCCCATGTCCAGCGGCAGTGATTCATGATCCTTAAAAAACGCTACTTCCTCGTGCACCGTGTGCATGAATATATACAGTATATGAGGCTATGATGGTTTTTTGCAATAAGGACGAGAGCGCGCCAATTAAGGGCCGCGGAAGAGGTTTCTCGTTCAAGAGTTATCTTGAAGGCAACTTATGGCATGTAAACACCCTCTATGAATGTATTTAGATCGACGTCGATCTCTTAACGTGGCGTCCCCTGCAGTCCAGATTTATTATCTGCCGTGGTAGGCAGATCGCCCACCAGACCTGCGAGCCTTCCCACGCATCCCTCATTCCCCGATACCTACTTAGTCGCGTAGGTTATGTTGGGTAAGGTATGACTAGCGTAAACCCAGCCTGTTTCTAAATCGCAATATATATATATATAAATATATATATAGAAACGTGTTTTTGTCGGGAGGGTTCATACAAAGTCGCGCATCAAGGCGTGTGGCGATTGTGAATCTCGAATAATATCGGGAATAAGTTCCAACGTCTGAGTCATTGCACGATAACTAAATGGATGAATCGGTTTTCGTGAGTTATTTATCCTGACTGCAAACTTTAACTGTATCTTTCGATTCAAGAACCATTGCCACAAGGGAAATGATTTATCGACAACATTTAATCCGTACGATTTTATTCTCAGTTTGATCGAATTTCCAACTGTATAATGTCTCTTCCGTTTCCCACTGAACAGAAATTTTTTCCTCTCAGATTTTGTGCATTGTTTTCATTGAAAAATAGAACAGAATCTCTAGACGATTTAATGAGCTCAGAAAGATGGCTCAAACAGATGGTCCAACAACAATGGTTTTAAAAAAATACATGATTTGGTACACAGATCAAAAAATGCATGGCTTATGCAATACAAAGTGAGCTGATGATTCAGAGATTAGATCGACGTATTCACTCTCTAAACCAGAAATGTAAAATTCCTTTATCTAACATTACTAATTGTACTAAATCTGTATTTTATAACACATTTTTCTTTTCATGGAAATTTCTACAGACCATTTTTGATTGTATTGCTTTATGCAATACACAGTTGTCACCTATAGTGACAAAACTACTAAAAAAGGAGCTCAGATTTGGACAAACAGTGAAAATGAAAATGAATCAGAATAATTTGTTGCCTTATTCACCAACACCGTCCCAATATTATTTATGAACTTAATTAAATTAAATCTTAGAAAGTAGAAAAGAAAAATGTGATTAGTTAAGATATAACAGAAGAAATAAATGCAGAGAATAAAAAAATTTAAGGTTACTTGGAAACAAAATGTAAAGTTTCAAGATGGATTAGAAACAAAAAGGATGTGGGATATAACCAGAGGAAAATAAAAAGTGTACAAAATTGATCTTCAGCGCAGTATTGCTAAACATCTTGAATACTGTTCTAAAAATGTAGCATAGACTGCAAAAAATAGTTCATGAATACTATTCCACTAGATGCAATAAATAATCATTCCAAGAAGTTATAAATTGGTACGATCTTCAGGATAGAAGAAATTGCATGAAAAGGGAGTAAATAACGAAAGATTAATATAAGGTACTCATCTGGTAATTGTTGCACTATCTTATGATTAATTACGATCATCTCTCGTGCATCACCTCTTCTAAATACAAGACGTCTCCTATGAATAAAATTAAAATTACCCTTAACCGGATAGAGTAGAAAAAGATGGATGGGGGAGGAAGAAGAGGAGCAGAGGAAGAAAAAGAAAAAGGAGAACTACTTGGAGGGGAATAGTTAACGCACTGTGACTTGAAACGTTGCTGTGGGTCTAGTTGATTTAAATCGTCAGTAGCGGAGGGTTATTGCGATCGTTAATCGGCGTTTGGAAGTTTTATGCAATTAAATTGGAAGGGGCGACCAATCTGGGCGAGGGACGCATTAACTCACACGATGTGCATCGCATAATCGTAATAATTATCAATGATGACGGATAGCTCGGTCGCCTCGCTAATTACTGGCAATGCAAGTCAAGCCGCGATGTATTTACTTACAACAACCGTGTCCCGTGCGTGTAAATGGATTTTTGTCGGGTCGTCGAGCACGTAATGTAGCGTTACCTTGCATTGGCATGGCAAGTTAAGCCAGCGGCTGTATTTAGAACTGCCTACCGTTTAGCACACACAAGAACGCTCCTTGCTTGTCAGCTACCATCTTTACTACATACACACGCTAATTCTACATTTATATCCTTTATATGTATATAACACTTGACAACTAATCCAATATTTTTTCCAGGCCGATGACAGCATCGCCCACTGCTGTCGCAGAATCCTGTAACGCGTCTCTTCTCCCAGGCGTAATGTGAGTATATCTTTTCAGCTTCTTATTAAGAGCCTGAAAACAAACCCACATATGTCGAGACGGTGTCAGGCAATGGGCGTTATCTAGAAACTTCTTCACAAATATTTCCACTTAACTTGAGTGAGAAAAAATTCAAATTTTTACCAGCACTCTGAATACAGCTTTTTAAATTATAAAAATGAAAATGTCTATCAATAATTATTTTTATATTCAAACCCTTTATCAGCATACAGGTCGCAAAATTATTCTTAATTTTAGTATTCTTTTATGACACTTGATGTACGTTTAATCTTTACAAATATTTATTGTGAGCTAGTCATTCAAAGATCATTCATTAGATCGACGCAGTCACCCTCTAAACCAGAAATGTAAAATTTCTTTCTCTGATATTATTGATTGTACTACATTTTATTTTAATAATACATATTTTTCTTCTTATGAAAAATTCTATGGTAAAATCATGGTACACTGATGGGTTTTCTAATCTACAACTTACAGATGACACTTATTCTACACTGATATTTTCTAAAAACTTGCCCCTATAAAGAAATGTCAAAGGATAAGTTAGTTCAACGAATCGTTTTATTACTCTACGGTATTACTTGACATAAGCTTCCCAAATTTCTTTCTATAAACCAACTTATTTAATGTTATTCTTTCCCACCCCTACATTTCCTCTCTCAAAAACATTATCTCTTAAAAAATTGTAATTGGACATCCTCACAACTCTTCTTCCAAATCCTCGCGTCTAAAAAATCTTCTCTGCGAAGAAGACTCCCTATTTCGCTTTACTCTCAAAACGGAAAGATCTATAGCAGAAACGTATCAATACATCACATAATAAATAAAAATTTCACACGAATCATGTATACGGTTTTCATTAAAGGTGTTACTTCAACAAAACTTCGTTTTCACATTTCATCATAAAAGACATCCTAAACATTCCTTTACACTCTTTTCTAAAAAAGTTCTTTATAAACGTTTAACGGAATTAACATCAGCAATCTAAAGTGACCCTGTAGAATTTGCTAATACTTTAAAAAATTGGGAATATGGTTTATAACGGGAAAATTTATAGTTATTTATAATTTACTCAATTTAAACTATTGCATCGTTAACCCGAAATACAGTCACTATAATCTCAAAAACTCTAATTCACAAAGGACACAATATTCAACAAAATCTCATTAAAGGGGGGAACTGCTGAGAATTGAAATCACGATGCATCGACCTCCAGAATCCTTGGTCACAATAGACAAACCTTTAACTTCTTCTTTGAATTCTCGTAACGACATAATCTCCAAAATCTCCAACGAATATAACGCCAAACACAACGAAAACAATTAAATAATTACTCACAATTTATTAGTCAAAAATATAAAAATAATTTATTAAATAAAAGGCAAGTTATTTAATTAAAATTGAAAGTTATAAAATATTAAATATTGCAACAATTCTACTTTTTAATTCTTCTCTCATTTTCGTACACACGAAATTACAAATGAGACAAACTACAACTTTAAACTCTCAAACTCAACCAACTTGATTGATATCTAGGCGACGAGTGTTCCACAGATTCGCGGCTTTCCTGGAAACCTGCAGCGAATTTTGGAAAACTTCTTTCTTATCACACCTTATAATTTTTCCCATGAATCCTTCCTTGTCTAATTTAAACGATACCTATTAGAAAGAAGGGAAAGGGTCGCTATAAACCATGTGACATCTCCCTTTGATCATGTAATTGGAACGATCCTGTATTCTTCAAATCACGGGTTACAAAAACAGTTGGAAATTTGTAGTCCCACAGGAGGATCTGATTAAAGTTTAGGGGTATGCTCGTTCTTATTTTGAGTGTCAGTAACTTAAGGTATAGCAAGAAGGACCTTATAGTTTTATGGGTCAGAGAACACTGCAACATGTCGTGGTAGACTATGGTAATTTCTTCTACTTAAAATTAAAATAATTCGGTAGTATTCCAAATTCTGGATAGAGCTTAAACCAATCAGGTTTACTGTTGTCTATAGCAAAGGCTTTTGAGAAGTCGCAGTCAGTTCTATTCAAAAGAAGCAATCTTTCTTTTCTCTTAACGGATAAGAGAAGAGGATTGCGATTACCAGAAACCTAAACCAAGTTTAAAGAAAAATGATGTCAAACGTATGATAACGCCGGTATACCACCCTCAGATAAACCTAGTGGAACAGAACAATCAAATTCTATAATTATTAATACCTTTGTGGACGCAGATCATCGGAAAAATGTCTATTTGTTCATAAATTAGGTTCGGAAAATAATCAATGTGTCTAATCTGAAGCGGTAGATATCTCTTCATGTTTGTTTTTTGTTGCTTACTTCTGTTATCTCTCTCTCACCGTCGTCGCAACCGTTAGTTTTTTGTCCGCTGTGATATTCTCCCTTAAATCAATTTTTATTATAGTACAGTCGCATTAAACAATTGAAATGTGATTTTCATTAATCAAACTACTGTTAAAAAGTTAGTCAGTCGGCGAAATAGGTGAAAAATGTAAGTATAGGAATAAGAAGCAAGTGAAAAGCTTAATATTCTCATAACGAATGGGAAAGGTAAATTGAAATGTCGGGAGTTCGTTGCAGGAAATTTAAATGAAAAGTTCAAGTGGTACATGGGAAGTGGGATATGGAATAGTTACAAGTTCAAAAGACGGAATTGTAAGCTGCAAATCAGGAAATGAAGACATACAAAAATACAGTTACATGATCAAGGAATCGTAATACATGTAAAGAGTAAGAATCTATAAGTAGTGCAAATAATGTCGAATGAGTTCCGACATGTATAGAACAAGGCTAAAACGATTAAAGTTTATACCAAGAAGAGTCTAAAGATTGTATAATGCTTGATGACGCACATATTTCCACACAGAGAGAAATGCCCTCTTCTTATGGTCAGATAAATTTTCTTAAAATTAATTGAAAAATATTATTATTCAAAGTTTATATGTAAAGAGAGCACGTGATCGATTATACAGTGAATAATAATTGGCTGAGTTTAGAGAGGAAGGGAGGGAAAGACGCGTTCGGAATAGACGTGTTTAGTAGATTGAAAAAGTACGATAAAGCCATTACCCGAGTGGTCGATGCGATCGGTGAGCAAATATTACATGCAAGCGTATACTAAGTAAGAATAATTCCCCTGAGAAAACTCTTCTCCTAGATGAGAGGAAAAGAGAGATAGAGAGGAAAGGAAAGAGTTAGGCATAGGCATACGAAGTATCTGGCCTTAAAGCGTTAACGATTCCCTCAGTATTATATGCCCTTATGCACCATTGAACGGGGCAATTACGATCTTAAGGTACCCTATAGGTTGATCCCGCGATCAGCGATGGTAGAAAAGTTACGCAAGCACGCCGATAGCGTCCGAGAAGAATGTAAATCACTGTCGTTGATTAAACGATTTGTTTTATCCGGCTTCTAATTGGATCGATGCGTTATAACGTCAGCCAATTAAAGGTAAATGTTTGATTATATCTAACAAATGCTCAACATATCAAAACACATCAAAATACGTTTTGCAACATTGCTCAACATCATCAAATGAAAATTAAGGTATCTAAAGGGTTTGTGAACTTGAATATGTCAAAAAGGATAGATTAACGTTATATAGACATTTATAAATTTATAACATAATTTCAATGTTGGATAGTAACTTGTTACAAGCATGGAAGTTCAAACTTCTAAGTTATAACTTCTAACTCCACACTTATTTTTCATGTTTACTCTGCTTTAAATTTCGATTGAATCTCTTCACTCGGGCTCCAAATATAAGGAGTATATGTATCTTAAGTACCTTTATTGATCTTTATGTCTAGGGCCAAGACTGGAACATTATTAATTCCTAATGCAATGTGAGCTTCCTTCTGACAAGCTGACTTACAATCATGATTCCAGGTCCATATAATGAATCTTCTACATCTTAAGCACCTTCTAGAACTTCTTTTTGCTCTTTTTATTCACAATAAGCCGGTAGAAAAATGGTACAGACGCTCCGATAATTTTTTTGAAACTTGAATGTAACTTGGGGAATATTTAACGGATGGCTGTGAAATTTTCTGAGCGTATTCTTAAATACATGTATATTACAAAAATGCAATTAAAATTGATTTTTTTAAAGTTTTAACTTTGAAGCAGTCTTAATTGTTTTATTTCATCATCATTCTTAAATTAACAACCAGAAAACTGGAGTCATGTTTCAATCTTCTTTGAGATTTGGGTTTTTTTAAGTTAGTGTTTGAGGCATCACTTCCTTTTGGTACCCTAAAAGGGATCTACATTTATTCTAGGTTTCATTTGTCTAACCTTGACTACTTTCCTCTTAATTTCTCCTTATCCCTGAAATTTATAAATTTATCTCTATTTTTCAATTCATTATGCACATATCAAATTGCATCATTAAATTTTTTCCCACAACCTAATTCTATTTTTTAGAATAAATCAGACATAACAAGAATCAACAGAATTAAAATAAAACAGTCTTATTATATTAAATGATCTAGGAAGAATATAAATTCAATTATACGAGAAGAAAACATTAGCGATTGATTATTGGGATATATTAAGTAATAGTGTCGTATATTCCATTGAATTTGATATATTTATAATCAAGACATAATGATAAATACAATGTCTGAAGAAAAAAGCGAGTTATCGCAAAATTGAATCCAAATCACAATAAGAATTTCCCCTCAACCACAAATGGAAGCAAGCAACTGTTATAAAGACTTGATAGGATCGTATCAAAGTATTTTAAGATCGTGTGGCATTAAATATAAACTTTAAAGTAATAAATGAATGACTTTTAATGTTTAATTTTATGGAAAATTCCATTGGCTATGGGTTTTTCAAGTTCACATTCTTAAAAGTATTGCCGGCTAGTAACTGCGCGAGAGCATATAAAACTAATCTACATTCCAATCTTGGCTTAGTGGGAACTAAGGAACACATCAGTAGATTTATTTAATTTTTTTTACTCTCTTCCACCAAGATCTAGCTTTGGAGTGAAAAAAAAGAATTATATGGAAAATTACATGATGCGTGTCGGATGGAAAAGGAGTAAAAGCAAAACAGTTCCTGCTTTTAATTATGCGCGGAGGCTTGGCTTCCGTCGATAGAGAAATTAATGATGTTGCTCGTCGGAAGGAATTGAGTGCGGACTCTTGTTAATTAGGGATAAAATCTCAATGTTTTTCATGAATGAATCAACCTTTTGCGCTTGACCGTGGTGGTGTGGTGATTCCACGGCCGGTGAAGAATGAATCGCGTGAGTTCTCTGAAATGAAAACCGCTGCTCGCCCACGCTCCTCTACATTCATTCAACTTCTGCCATCTCCTCTTGTCTTTCTCTCTCTCTCTTTCTCTTATATCCCAACCCTCCTCTCGTCTCCCGTATTCTCACTCCTTTTATCTTTCTTTCTCGCGCACTCTTGAAACAAACCCTCTCACCCATCTTCTCGAAGTCGTTTGCCGTCGTCCAGTGTACAGTGAGTCCAAACAGGTGACGTCATCTCGATTCCAACATTTATCCGCAAGCGTTCGTACTTCTCAGCCTCTGGCATAAAAGAGGCGGCCATTAATAAAGTTTATTACGCCGAGGCATCGCGTTTCAAGTCGCGATGCGGGTCCTTGTTTTGTAACAATGTGACCCTTGGCTGTGCTTCAGGAAGCGTCGACATTTTTCACGAGCTCTCGTTCACATTTGTTATGGTAGCGAGGAATAACAAGTGTGTTTTGACAGCTTGTGGATGTGCGTCTCGCCACCATAAAAACGTACAATATGTGTTTTTGTTGTTTCCGAATGTTTTTGTATGAAGAAAATCCACTACATGCTTTACATTAATGTACAATTCCTCTATTTTCTGATATTCAATATGATATAATAAATTATCTTCAGGAGAGATCTATTGTCAATATTTGTACAATTTGTATGCTGTGACAGAAAGAATTAGAAATTATTTTCTTACATTAAAATTTAAAATTAACAGGAGCCACTATATTTAAAACTTATATTTATTTCAAAATACACAGTCCCAAGTGCAAAACATCAAATACTATCAAAATGACCCACCAGAGATTTAGTAATGTCAAAGAAAAACACTTAAAGCTAATGGCAGGTCGTTTTGCATTTTATATATGTAATAAACAAATTAAATTGTTATCAAAATATTGAATTTGAAGGAGTGTTATACAAAATAATTTTGATACCCTTAAACACGTTGGTAGTGGATCCTTCCTACTTATTGTTCAAGTAGTGAGGTGAGAATCTCTACGTTTATTATTAGTGGATTTCAGGAAATTTGAATAAGGTGTTAAATGAAGTTAACATAATTAGAGATAATTATAATATATTGTTCTTTTCTTTAAATACGCAATACATGTGTACTTGTCTCTTCCTTATTCTCTTTAAATTCTTTTATTTTATGACGATAATATATTTATGTTCAATACGTGTATGATTCTAACACAATCTCAATCTTTTCAAATGTATAATGATTGTGTGTGTGTGTGTGTGTGTGAAATATTATTTAAGTGTATGTAAACAATTAACTCACCTATTCGTTATTTGACATTATTCTTTTAAACTTCTGATAATTCGTTTTCGTCAATGTATAATTTTTCATTAATCGATTCATTCGTACTTCACTAATATGTATTACAAATCAACTTTTTCTTACACGATTTCTCACTTAGCGCTTTTATTATTCTTCACTTTAAACTTCATTAACAATTTTCAATCATAATTGTTGAGAACTTCTTGATACTCAAAATTACGGCAAAACTGACCCACGACTTACTATCGCGAAAACCCACGGGCAAATGCCCAGATTTCCCAGTGTCAATCAATTTTATCAATTGATATTGCAGTGTTAAAATCATTCTTTAGTTTATTGCACCTTGGTCGTTGCCAAGTGCTTTTCTGCAAGGTTGCAGTTTTGGACAGTGGTGTGATCCTGGTTCATCAACCTGGACACACCACTCCTTAAGTTTCACATTAAGAAGAAGATTCGATGGTTAGATTTAGTTGACACTTTGACGGAATGTTTAACATATTTTATAATACAGTAAAGAATGCAACATTTCAGAAACAATTCTAAGACAAAGACATTTTTATTCCCACTTGATATTGGACAAGACAAAGATAAATGCCCACACCTCTTGGTAGGAATAATAAAAAAATCACTAATTAAGAATCTGCATTCAGTTATTACCATGCAAAGCAGGACTAGCAATAAAAAATAATAAAGGCACTAGTCTTGAGTAGACGCGTCGGATTCTGGTTTCAGAGGAAGTAATTGGAAGATATCAGCTCGTATGTAGTTGGCTCGCAACTCATGCCTTCCTCTCCTTTTCTCTCTTTCTCCCTCTCGTTCTCTCTTTGGTAAAATAACTCCAATTCCAGGGTTGGACATTGACGAATCATCGATTCCCGGGCATCATTAACTAGTAGACTACCTATGTGGAGGGACCTTCCCAACCGCGACGGTTTATTGCTGTCCGACTAATATTTTTTTTTCTATTTCTTCCTATCTAGCCAGTGTTTCAAGACACCTAAGTAATGCACACTAATGTCTGTAGTTTATATTATCAGTATTCAGAACATGGGATTCTAACAAATTACACAGCGGGAAATTATTTAGAATCATGATGCTTTTTATCACTTGCATTAGAATCCACTTTCACAATTAAAAATTGAAATTCTCATTTAAAGATGAAGAATTTGCAAAAAAATGAACAATTCCGGATGGAATGGATTCGGAGAAATTAGACATTTTTTACCATCTATAATTACAGATGTGCTGTAGATCATTTTTAGCAGTGTGTAGTAATAAATTTTTTGTCTAATATCTCCACACCATTAAATTATGAGGTTTTTTCAAATTTTCTTTTAATTTCTTATCTCGGAATATTATTGAAATTGAATAAGATTTCCTGTTCACGTCACTTACGTGATTTGTAACGAAGTGTTCGTTAACGACGATAATATTGGTTTGTCGGACAAATCAGTCTTTAATTTTTGCTGTTGATTTTATTCCAGTTATCGACCACTGTGCATAATGAACGAGTACACTGCATAATGGCAAATTAATATCCATTATTCAATTATCAATAATTCGGTTACTCCTAGACTAAGGAGTA
Organism: Leptopilina myrica (nomen nudum); assembly: GCA_032872475.1. NCBI lineage: Eukaryota > Metazoa > Arthropoda > Insecta > Hymenoptera > Figitidae > Leptopilina > Leptopilina myrica (nomen nudum). Next base: position 26,943,299 of record CM065466.1, on the reverse strand, counting down.
ATTTATTTAATTTACATCGACATCTGGACTCCGGATCTTTCACTTTATCTGTTCTGAAAAAAATTTGAGGGAATTCTACTGCATTTTCTGTTTCGCTGAAAATAATCACTATTGTTGGGTCTACGACTCAAAAAATAATTTTAAAAGAAAAGTTACTATTACTCTAAAAATTTGTTTCCATTTTAAATTCTCGATTGATTCCACAAAGTTGTAATTTTGTTTTAGTGTTCCTGAAGAAAACTGCATCTATGCTTTCTCTCTGATTCTAATTGTAAATTATTTAAATCTGTGAATAAATCAGGTATGGATCACCGATGCCAGACAATTTAATTACATCTAATTTGTGGTATGTTTAGTGTTCTTCAGAGACAAAACAATATTAAGTTAAGTGTAGATTCGATCGCAAATAAAGAAAACAAAAGAAATCGATTTTTTCAAAGTTACAACTGTTGTATTCTTTTAAAAATGAGATATACGAAGAATATTTCATATTAACAAAAAACATAAGTGCAAGCATTGCTGCGCAGTAGCGTTTACTTGCAAATTCAGCTGCGCTGTGATTTTCTCAACTAAAATAAAGACTATCGATGTTACTTTTGTTAGAGATATAGACAGCACCATAAAATTGACTTATGTAACATCATATTGTATAATTCAACGTAACTCCGGATAAAGTCGTGTATCGGAAGTTGACTTTTCTCCCAACACCTGTCTTATCGATCGGACACGAATCTATCGCACAAGTCTAACGTTGCTGAGATGATCTCTATGATCTATGGTCTCGCTAGTGAAATGCATGTGTCCCTGGGGGTATAACTGTTTACTGTAGAGATTAGATGCACCGTTGCACGGTTGCATCAGTGAACAATGCAACTTAATAGCACACTGTTTTCCATGCAAGTGTAGTACTTGACTCACTTGTCTATCACACAATATAAGCATAGGATACGCACGACGCAATCACGCAAAGGTAGTAGACAATCTAACGCAACGTGAGTCCCGTTCTCATAATAAGGGGGCTTCCCAAACCGTTGGAATGTCTACCTCATGACTGATAGTAGAACGCAAAGTACAAATTTTATCCATACAAACTTGTAATTTTCCTTTTGGGAATTACAGAAAATTATCACTGTTGTAATATCCCCATTTATATGCATACTCAATTTACTAACTTTCATTTCTTATACATCTTTAAAAAAGAACAAATGCAGAATTCAGTTTAAATAAAAAAGTTTTTAAAATCACTTCTATGACTGTTATATGTAAAAACAAGGACTTGAAGAATAGCATCAATTATAAAATTTTCTTAAAACTTGTCACTCAGGTTTTTTTGGATTTAATATTTAAAAAAAAATTTATTATTCAATGAATTCGCTTAAAACTTATTGCATAGAGTCTATCTTTTTCCCATTATTTCATCCTTTCTTTTTTTCATTCTTCAGTTTCTCAAGATTCATAAATAGCAATTAGTAAAATAACCGCACAGACGATGAAGAAGTTTTTACCCTTTCTCCTTGTAATTTCATGGAGGAAAGGGAAAAATTTCCCTTTCCACATGTTGAAGGTCCAATCGCTGATATGTGACTTCTTCATCGTCAGTGCGGTTGATATACTCAAACACTTTATTTTTCGCGACGCGTCTAAAATGCTATTTTACAGGTAATTTGAATTAGTTATTTTACTAATTGCTATTTATTTATCACTCTCAAAAATGATTTTTTTGGAAACTTTGACACTCTAATTTATCATTTTTCGAAAAAAAGTTTTCTAATGGTAATTTTTGTGAGAGGAAAAGGTGTATAAAAAATGTGATTTTAATGGCATGCTTTGTTTGTTTACATTTTGCTTTGTTTACATTTCACAACTTGGACATACCCTTAGTAAGAGATAATTATAAATTTTTACATGAATTTTTAGCTAATTTTTTTCAAATGCGAATCAAAAAAGTGAAAGGGTGTCTTCTTTGATTTTAAATTTTTTATGCAATAGGAAATATTTTTGTATATATACTGCTGCTAATTGACAAACTGAAAATGAGAAAATACTTATAACCTGTTGGGGGTGATCCAAGGTAAAGGTTTAAGACCGTATTTATTTTTAAAAATTTGTATTTATCTAAAATAACTACTGTTTCGATTTACCCCTACTAATTCTAAAACAATGAATTAAATTATGTATAAAATTTTTATTTTATGATTTTAATTTTGTATATTTTTGTGGATAGACTCCCTGAAGAGGAAATCATTTAGATTTCGAAACGTTGGAGTAAATAAATATTTTATTCATTATAAAGAAAGTTTTCGTTTAATTTGCCTTAATTTATAAGGGATCTCGGACGTTAAAGATTACTTAACTAATTAATAGATATGGGTAGTTCTACAAACGAAGGAATTTGTTATGTTCAAGGTTGTTTCTTACGTTAAATTTGAAAAATATAAAATTTTTTTTAATGGGAATTGAAAAACTTAATGGTTTCTATTATGTCACAAAACGTAACCCGATTTCGAAAAGTTTTTTTTGACAAAAATGAGCATTCAAGTGCTAAATTCTGCTAAATTCTCAGTATCCTGGCATGTCCCAATGCGAAAATGAAAGTTAAAAAAATGCATAAATATTATTTTTAAGCATTTAAATACAAATGAACACTTGGATAATAATTTTAAATAGTTGTACTTTACAAACATTTATATCATTGTTACATTATTTTCAATTTTATTTAAAAAATTTTATCTTGAATGTTGGTCCTCGAATTCATTCTCAGTTTCCTGGCACAACAAAAAACGTTAAAATTATTAATAATTTTTATTCCAATTAATTCACCATTTTTCACAGTGATTAGTAAAGGTTAACTAAAGGCACATAAATTATACCTAATTTGCAGTTCAATTAATTAAAATTGTGTCTTTTGTGGTCGAAATTGACATATGGTCAGACAAATTCTCAGTATCCTGGCACGCATTTAAAAAAAATATATTTTATATTTTTATAATTTTGTTTCTCTAGGTGTCGTAGAACCTTATTCCCTTTTGACCAGTAAGCTGAAATTCCTTATTAAACGTTATTTTTCAATTTTTTATACGAAAAATGACCAAAATTCTCAGTATCCTGGTTCTCAGTATCCTGGTTCTCAGTATCCTGGCAATTCTGTCAGAATACAAACGTGTTTATGTTTAAAATAGCGTAAAGCCAACAATTTTCAATCCTTTCAAAAAAAATTTTTTTTTAAAATAATTCTAATTAAATTTGTAAATGGTTGTATAAACTAATATTTAATTTTTACTTTGCATAAATATTTATATTGTTATTAACAAATGAAAAAAGTACTTTTTTCATGTAAAACGTTTATTTTAATGAATCTAAAAAATTTTTTTTGTTAAGTACTTAAATTCACTTTTATAGATAATTTAAATTATGGAATTGTTCTATTAAGCAAACGCAATTGGTTATAAAAAATTTCATAAACAATTTATTAATTTAGACTTTATCATTCATGAATCTCTATAACTTTTGTTACTCGGGGGTTTTCGAGGTCGCTGATTACGAATCTGGTGTCAGATTTCCAAAATTCAAAATGGCGGATCTCATATGGCTGACGAATTTTCAAAAATTGCATGCAATTTACATAAAACTTGTTACCAAGGGGTTTTTGAGATCGCGCTGATTACGAATCTGATTTCAGATTTCCAAAATTCAAAATGGCGGATCCAATATGGTAACCAAATTTGTATTAATTTGTCGGATTTATCTAATATGTATATTCAGACACTTTTAGGGTCACTAAATCCAAATTTTTTGAAACTTTTATTTCAACTGGCACTTGGATATTAGGGTGTGCCTTAGTGTTAATCAAGGGCCTTAAATGTGGTCTAAATGTTATTCATAGAAAACAATATTAGTAAGTCTGATTGTTATTTTTAAAAAATAATCCTTTGATCAGTTATATAAATCCTAGATGGATTAAAGCGGTGCATCTTATTCTAATTCATTTTGGTATTAAAATAACACCTTGCCTTTTATTGCGATAATAAATGTTAGGTTTTTATGAAATTTAATTTTAACACTTAAAATCTAACGTTGGATTTATAATCAGCAACACCGAACACCCTAAAACATTTCGTTTTAAACAAAGTAACAAGTTCCGTGTGAGTTTCATACAATTTTTGAAAATTCGGCGGTCATATTGGATCCGCCTTGCTTAATTTTTGAAATCTAACATTTAATTCGTAATCAGCGACTTAGTAAACCCCCAAGTAACAGGTTTCGTGTAAATTGCATGAAATTTTTCAAAATTCGTCAGCCATATTGGATCCGCCATTTTGAATTTTGGAAATCTGACACCAGATTCGAAATCAGCGACCTCGAAAACCCCCGGGTAACAAGTTTTTTGTAAATTGCATGCAATTTTTTAAAATTCGTCAGCCATATTGGATCCGCCATTTTGACTGTAGAAGGAGGGGCTGCCGAGAAGGAGGAATGATCGACTAATGAGTTCATTAGTATAATGCCCGCCTCTGAGTGGTTATATAACATTTTTTGAAATTTTTGCGATTGTTAATTATCTTTTCATAACCTGGGTCACGCGGTTTAATTATTTATAAATAGCTGTAAAATTTGTAATTTGTCATTTTTTGACTGGCCACTTTTAGGTTTCTTTGATAATACAATTAACTTGAATTTAAATTACTTTTTAAGACCTGAACGTAAAAAAAATTGTTGTGCCAAAATTTTCTCCATTTTCTTCCTTCGTTTGTAGAACTACCCATATATTTCTAACCTGACAGGTACGCAGAATTTCTGGATGAACGTGCACATACATGTGAACATTAGAGATTACTGTATATGTGAAACTCGATGATTTGCTAAGTTCATAACCTCAAAAAGATGCGAATTATTAATTTAATTAAAAATCGGGTTACAAATTGTATTGAAACGGTCTTATGTGGGTCTGTGGTTCTGACACGAATTGTTACTAAACTCGTCCTTCATATTGGATCCGCCATTTTACATTTCTAAAAATTGACAGAAAATTTGTAATCAATGCCACCAAAAATCTGATAAAAATTATGTTTACCCTGCAAAAGAAAGATATTGATTATAGATGTATCAGCATTTATTTGAAATATCTTACTTTAAGATGTTGGAAACATTTTCGTATAAGTTTACTTTATATATTTTCATACTATTTTCGAGAGAAAAAGTTTTGAAGTTAATTATGGGAATATATGTAAAGCACTTTATGCATTTCATATTTTAGTAACTTAGCATTTTGACGCATCTTACGATTCACAAGTATCTTATCACTAAACATCTTATGATGCTGGAAACATTTCAATCTATGATACTTTAAAGTACTTGCTAAAGTATCTTACATTTCTAGGATGGAGGAAACATTTTAATCTCTGTTTAAATACCTAAAGTATTTTAGATATCAAGAAGATGCTTTATAAAACATTTTATACTATTTTTTAAATGCTATTTTTCTAACATTTTATTATAAGATACCAAATAAATCACATACTTTTGCTTATAATAATACTATCCTATGGCCAGAATAATTTTTATTAAATTTGAATATTTTATAAGAAAAAAACATTTGTCCTTTTTTAGAGAATGGCCCAAACACAAGAACTACAAGATTATTACCTGAAATTAAATTAAAAATTCCCGATGAAATTATAAATTAAAATAAGGAGAAAAATAAAATTATTGGAAATAAATATTTAGTCAGTTATGTGTTACCAGTTTCTCGTACCTGTTTATAAAAAGAAATATTGGGAAAAAAAGACAAATTCAGTGGTTGACTTGAAGATAGAAATATTCTCTATCTGCCATCTTCGAACCACTACTTTATTATGGAGAAATTCATTGGAATATCTTCAACCTTTTTATAAACATTTATCTTCAATAGAAACATGTTTGCCAATTTATCATAACCAGGAAAATTTTTTTTCCAATTTGAAAAACATATAGTATATAGTTTCATGAATCGAATTAATTACTGGTTGACACTTTAGACTAATTTATTCTCTATAGAGAGTTGAAAAAATAATTGCATATATACAATTAAGAGGGGCATTTTTAAAAATATGAAATATCGATTTTATTAATTTTAAAAGTGTGAATTAATATTTCTTCCTTTCTCCCCTTGCTTGAAAATTGTTGTAAAATATTGTATATTGTAGAAATGACTTTAAATAAAACTGGTTGATGTCACTCATTATCCCTAAACAGTTATTATATGAGATGTTAGCGCCACGTTGATCGTTCGCGTTAGATAATGCCCTCGCTTGTAACTTATTTGCAATCATGTCTCCAGGATTTTCTTCCCTGGAGTTGTGGGCATCCCTAGATGTTGTGTAGCCTGTGCGTATCTCAACCAATCATTGTACATATGTATATGTATATATTGAAAGCGGTCCAACGTTGGTAATAGTTACACTAAATTATTCCAGTTCCCGTGCAGGAGCGTGTTGCGCATTTCTAAGTGGGGCGCGCGAGAGTAACATTGCATGGATGGAAAAAGGGGGGCCCCGCTGAGTAATGGCGGGGCCCGTGACTCGGTCCATTATCGACTATTATCATCGATCAACCGCGAAGAAATTAATACAGCCAACTTCCTACGAGACCGGTTGCCAACGACTCTCTGTATCCGGTATCTCATAATTAATTCCAATTTTTAAAATCCAATCTTTATCTAAACATCGAATGACATTCTTCAAGGGTATCGCTGTATTTTGTCATTTTATCACTGCGTTATTTCTTCTAGATTATTTGAAAAAATACATCATTTTTTCATCGATTCAACTATTAAAATTTTTGGAGAATGTACTAATAATAACAAAGTCACACAAAAAAAGTACCCGGGCCGGGGAATGAGACCATCATTTCTTGATGTATTTTTATGCGCTGAACACGAATCTGAAGTCCGTTTAGCTTTATCACGTCAGGATGTTGACATAGCCTCAAAAAACATAGCTGATTTTAAGTGACAGGAGAAATTTTTTAAATAATGACAGATTTGCTTGAATCTTGTTACTCGGGGGTTTTCGGGTCGCTGATTACGAATTTAAGGTCAGATTTATAAAATTCGAAATAACGGACGAATTTATAAAAAATAGTTGTACTTTTACGAAAACTGGTATCTAGGGGGTTTTGAAGTTGCTGATTACAAATTTTACGACAGATTATTCAAATTTAAAATGGCAGATATAGTACGGTGATCAAATATCTTTATGTTTTTACATGTGACTGCATCCAGGGCACCTCCACGCGGTGACGGTAGGCAACGAAGTTTGTCCGCTATCTGGCTAAGTCCCTGGATAATGGCTTTGATGCCGTCATGGTAGACACACGTACGAAACGTGTTACGATACAGGGACTCGGAACCCCAGTATCGGCGGTTAAGAGTGAGAAAGCAGGCTCTCAGGCGTCGTCATCCAGCAACTGCAGCTTTTCATTGGTGGGAAACTTGGCTAATGTAGACTATAATACGCCAAGAAAACAACCTGATATAGACTTAAACTCTCATATTTGTAGCAAAAATCAAGACTTTTTTTGTTACATTTGCAGTAAATTCGAGGTAATGTCATTGCGGAACAAGATTGATGAAGAAGTACGTAAACTGTTAACTGTATAATAAAATCTTCGGCTTTGAGATTGATCTAACTTCTAACTGAGTTCCGAACATCATTTGACCGATAATAATAACGAAAATAACACAGACTACGAGCCATACACAAAGAAAGTGACAGTTCCACCGTCATTAACTTCACGGCTGATCGACTAATGAGTTCATTAGTATAATGCCCGCCTCTGAGTGGTCTCTTCAAGGGACACCTGTCAAAATTTTTGTTTTTTGTTGTAAGGGGGATTGGTTCTGGGTTCTAAGTACCTTCTAGTACCAACTAGAAAGTCAATTTGACTCCCTTTCTACATAGAAAAGCAAGAGGACTTCTCTCTAAACGTGAAGCGGAACTAGGTGCGGCGGGCTTCGCCCGCCTCTGAGTGGTCTCTTCAAGGGACACCTGTCAAAATTTTTGTTTTTTGTTGTAAGGGGGATTGGTTCTGGGTTCTAAGTACCTTCTAGTACCAACTAGAAAGTCAATTTGACTCCCTTTCTACATAGAAAAGCAAGAGGACTTCTCTCTAAACGTGAAGCGGAACTAGGTGCGGCGGGCTTCGCCCGCCTCTGAGTGGTCTCTTCAAGGGACACCTGTCAAAATTTTTTTTTTTTGTTGTAAGGGGGATTGGTTCTGGGTTCTAAGTACCTTCTAGTACCAACTAGAAAGTCAATATTTGTATATAACATTTTTTGAAATTTTTGCGTTTTTTACGAGTTAAATGCAAAAAATCAAACTTTTATGGTGTTTTTTATGGTTTTTACTATGAAGCTGAACTATTCGACTATTTTTACTATGATTTTCGTAATTACGCACCAAAAAACATTATAAGACTTTATTTTTTTATAATTAGATGTCCTTTTAGGTGAGAGTATATTTTAACCACATTTTATGGAATTTCATGGTTTTTTGCATTTTTCTCGAAAACTATCAATTTTAGAAAAAAATGGTGAATACAAAAAATGTGTATATATATATATTATACATAAATATACATAGATTTACTGTATACACCCATTTTTTTAAACACGCCAGCTAATTAATATGAATTGCTAATTTCGGTCAAATGCTGACAGTCCTAAGCCTGTACAAAGTGTGAAGGAAAAAGTGTGAGACAGGGAAACCCCTTTCTCAATCGTCTATACTTGAGGGAAAACCGCTGTATCGTCCCGCCTTTCTAACAACTCCTGAAACCGACTGCAGAGTAGAAGGGGAAAGAAGGAACGGAGGAGTAATGGGGCCCTTTAACTTACCGCCTTCCGCAATTCGGAAAATTTTCGGTCCTCTTTTGACCGCCTTACGCAATTCGACCACGCCGAACTTCACAATCGGAATTAAATTATCTTATTCGAAATTTAGGTTTACCCAAAGATGGTGCACAGGACTTAGCCTCATATTTAAGGACTAAACATTGTATTGTAATTAATTACGAGCAACATAAATGACAGATCTGTGGTGAAATTACAAGGAGAAAGGGAAGGAGAAACTTCCCTTTCTTATTGCTCATAGCTAAAAATAATTTTTTTGGAAACTTAGACACTCTAATTTATCATTTTTCTAAAAAAAGTTTTCTAATGGTAATTTTTGTGAGAGAAAAAGATGTGTAAAAAATGTAATTTTAGTGCTTTGTTTGTTTACATTTTGCATTGTTTACATTTCACAACTTGGACATACCCTTAAGGGTAAGTCCAAGGTGTGAAATGTAAACAAAGCAAAATGTAAACAAACCAAGCACTAACATCACCATTTTTATACATCTTTTTCTCTTACAAAAATTAATATTAGAACACTTTCTCTACAAAAATGGAAAATTAGAGTGTCAAAGTTTCCAAAAAAATCATTTTTAAGTGTGGTAAATAAATAGCAATTAGTAAAATAACTAATTAAAATGACCAGTAAAATAGCATTTTTGACACGTCGCGAAAAATAAACTGTTTGAGTATATCAACAGCACTGACGATGAAGAAGTTACATATCAGCGATTAGACCTTCAACATGTGGAAAGGGAAATTTTTCCCTTTCCTCCATGAAATTACAAGGAGAAAGGTAAAAACTTCTTCATCGTCCGTGCGATGTCAAACGATTGCTCTCTGCGCACGCGCAGACCATGGTAAGGAAGCATTGACAACACTATTCAGAAAGACACATTTTGTTTAGAATAAAACTTGGTTGTTTTATAATTTTTTTCAGCTCTGCAAGGCGTAGTAACCAAACTCAATACGTCAGCTCACCATTTTCATAAAGAAAATGTTAATTTAGATTTATGTACGAAAATGAGACGTCGTACAAAAAATCTTAACTTTTTGATATTGTGAAGCATTTTTGTACGACATCTCATTTTCGTACATAAATCTAAATTCACATTTTCTTTATAAAAATGGTGAGCTGACGTATTGAGTTTGGTTACTACGCCTTGCAGAGCTGAAAAAAATTATAAAACATCCAAGTTTTATTCCAAACAAAATGTGCACTTCCACATGGTGTCTCAGATCGCGAAATGTTAAAGTGCTTGACTATATCAACCGTACGGACGATGAAGAAGTTTTTACCCTTTCTCCTTGTAATTTCATGGAGGAAAGGGAAAAATTTATCTTTCCACGTGTTGAAGGTCCAATCGCTGATATGTGACTTCTTCATCGTCAGTGCGGTTGATATACTCAAACAGTTTATTTTTCGCGACGCGTCAAAAATGCTATTTTACAGGTCATTTTAATTAGTTATTTTACTAATTGATTTTTATTGATTATACTCAAAAATTATGTTTTTGTAAACTTTGACACTCTAATTTATCATTTTTCTAAAAAAAAGTTTTCTAATGGTAATTTTTGTGAGAAAAAAAGATGTATAAAAAAATGTGATTTTAGTGCTTTGTTTGTTTACATTTTGCTTTGTTTACATTTCACAACTTGGACATACCCTTAAAGCTTCATTCTAAAATGAATATGAAAAAAAGCGGCTTGGGAAATAGAAAAAGTTCGCAAGACAAAAAAATTGTTGCCAAAATGATAAAGGACTTTAAAACTCTAGGATGTCTGATGAGCTTAAAATTACATCTCATACATTCTAATCTTGATAATTTTACAGATAATTTCGGAGATTTCAGCGAGGAACAAGGTGAACGTTTTCATCAAGATTTAAAGGTGATGGAAACTCGTTATCAGGGAAGATGGGATGAAAATATGATGGCAGATTTCTGTTGGATGCTTAAAAAGGACATACGAAAAATAGGCAGAAAACGTAGACAAAATCCTTTGCATAGGGAATTTAAAGAAAAGAGAACCCGCTACAGGAGTAAAAAGGAAAACTAATAAAGAATCGGGTATCGCTAATGCCGACGGTCCATTTCTTAATGTCAGCGAGCTCAAGAACATACAAATACCAAGATTCATAAAAATTCAACTATTTTTTAAAAATTCGACAACTACATTGCATCCTTTATTTTGAATTTGAATAATCTGCCGATAAATTGATAATCAGCGACTCCAAAAACCCCTAAATACTAAATTTCGTGAAAATCCAACTACTTTTTAAAAATTCGACCGACATATTGGATCCGCTATTTTGAATTTTATAAATCTGAAGTTAAATTCGTAATCAGCGACTCCAAAAACTCCTAGATAACAATTTTCGTAAACATTTAACTATTTTTAAAACTTTCGTCCACCATATCGGACCCGCCATTTTTAATTTTATAAATCTGACGTTAAATTCGTAAACAGCGACCCCAAGAAACCCTTGCGTAACAAGATTCAACCAAATCTGTCATTATTTAAAAAATGGCCCCTGTCACTTAAAATCAGCTATGTTTTTTGAGGTTATGTCAAAATCCTGACGTGATGGAGCAAAACGGACTTCAGTAGTTCAAATTTTCTGAAGACTAGCAAATGTCAGTAAAATATTCTGAGCCAATCTTGGTAGAAATTATAATAAGCAACAAAAAATGTAATAACAAGTTTTAAATTGATAATAAACAAAAATGTAATAAAAAATAAACACTTGTAATGAAAATAGAACAGAATCCACGTGCGATCTAATAGATGAATCGAACATGTGTTCATGCGAACAATGGTTGTTAGAAAATACATGGTTTAGGAAACAAATTTCTAAGACAAAAAGGGCTAAACCATGAACAACAAATCAGGCAAGAAAATGTAGTCATAAGAAGTAGTCGTCCGTACTACCAGTCTATAATTTTTTTCATCAAGAAGCGGTCATCCGTATATTATTAATGTGAAATTACAAAGTGTTTCTCCACTACAGTCTTACAGTTTGTGATCAGTTCTCAATAAGTTTGTGGATATTATTTAATAAGAATATATAAGTACTTTTAAAAAACTTGTCAACTTGTAAATTATCTGCACTTAAGTTGTCATCCGAATTTCTAAAGGACGAAAGAGAACAAAACCAAATTTTATTAAGAAGCCACTAGTATTAGAACTACTACCTGCTGCGCCAAGGTATTTAGGAAACCATTAAATCACACTCTGACAATAACAAGTCGTGGATCTTTTCTAACTTATAATATTTGTGCTAATTTCAAATATACAATATTATATTCAAAACAACATTATTTATCATTTACCAAACCCATTTTCAAAGTATGGCTTTGAGCTTGTTTACTTCAGTTAAAGTTTCAATTTTTTCGCTTCCACGCTCTTTCTAATTTTAATTGAAAAGAGGAAACAGTTTTAAATATTTTATTACATTAATTAGATTTATTATTACAGAAAAAACTAACTTTTACTCCTTTGTATCTTATTTTTAATATATAATAGAATTGTAACCTTATGAAATTTCTTCTTCTTTTTTTCCTCTCCTTCTTCTTCTTCTTCTTCTTCTTCTTCTTCTTCTTCTTCTTCTTCTTCTTCTTCTTCTTCTTCTTCTTCTTCTTTTGACTATGAAATTTAAAGAAAAAATTTACTGTTTAACTATTTGTTGTGTTGGTAAATTTTTTTGTTGAAATGCAGTGCCAATTAACGAGAATGGTTATTTAGAAGAATAAAAGGGGGTGGTGCTTGTCGCCGGAGGGGGAAGGAACGATGGTTCCCGAATGGACAAAATTTATCCATCCATAAAAAATTGTTAGGTCGTCAAATGCTGACCATTCGCTGGAGACTCTGTCAAATAAATTTCTGGCACCGGCAACGATAAAATTCTCAAAGGCGTTACATATCTTCCCCCACTCCTCCCTTAATTGCCTTTCATAATAAAACCCAAAAACCGACCCTTAAAGGACCGGTCCTGACGGAGGCGTTTTAATCGACACAATAACATATTCTGAGACAGCTAAACCCCTTGTAAATGAGGGAAACTAATAAAAAAATATCCCATTACCTTTAACATTAATGACCCAATAAATATCGCTTTTTTATATATCTTTTTTTCTTAAAAAAAGGAGAAATTCTCGACAATTCCCTCTTATTTCCTATCGGATTTTCCTCAATTATAATGTTTTGGAATCAAGAAATGTTTGAATATCAGCAGCCTTGACGCTCTCAGGCATATCCATTAGAATCATGGTCTGCGTACATGTATAGAGGTGAAGAGAACAGAGAAGAGACAAGGAACAGAGTATAAAAAAAATTTTTTTGACGTGGTGTTTCGCTTGCCTCTGGTTGGTTTTGCCTAGACGTTCATAAATACGCAACCGCGTTCTTTCATCTCGCGTATTCGTAACCCATAGAGTTACCTGTCCAGAATTTTAACTAGTACCTTAAGGCCAACCACGCGATCTTATCTTGTACGCTAACCTTCTCGACGGCGGCTTATGTCATATTGTATTTTAACTTGACTGCATTCTTCATCAACTAGCTTAGAATTCATTTTCTGAATTTTTTAATGCAAAATTATGTTTATAATTTCAATATTTCAGTTTTCTTCAGTTACGAAATTTTTTTCTCCCGATAAGACAATTCACTAATTAAAATAGAAAATTGAGCAAAAAATCCAACCTTCTAAATGCAATAGTTATGGAGAAAACAGAATTTAAAGATTTACATGTTCATTAGATCATTTTCAGTATGCGCAGTTGTTCATTGGATGCGCAGAACTAATTTGATAATACAAATTCGTAATTAAATTATAGGCAACATTAGTAACCGTTTCAAATGTTCTAATAGAGAATTCTGAGAGATCAATTTACAAGTACAGTTTCGTTTTCCTCTTAATCGTTTTGAATATAAAATAAATTTTCTATTTATATACGTGAGTTTACTCGCTGAAATTGTAAGCTAGTTTCTTATGAAAACAGGTAGGCCGAATGAATCAGACCTGATTTTTCCAAAAAAACCGGACTACGTTTATTCAATTCTAAACTAATTCTAAAGTTACGGAATATAGAAAGTAGAAATTGCATTTTTCACAAACTTATAAACTGGAATATAAAATAAACATATAAAGAGGAAATGGCAATTTTTATAGTCGATAATAGATTGATGTGTAGTAAATCATTTAACGTGTGCGCAGTAGAGCCGCCGGATAGTACAATCACGCATAACATGATGATGGCCATTTCAGTTGACCTCTAAAATCCACAAATTAACTTTAGAAAAAAAATTTTTTACAGGAACTTAATTAAATGTAATTTAAAAATATTTTATTTTGAATAAAAAAAACTAAAACTAAAATAGCCTTCAGCATTTTATGTGTGGTTATATTATCTACTTTAAAAAAATTATTTTTTTTAGTTGTTTATCTATGCGGTAATTTTAGAATAAAAATAATGAAAATAATTAAATTGATTAAAATTCTTATTTAATTCAAATATTTAGTGTACAATAAATTAGAAATAAATTATTCCTAGACTCATTTTTAAAAAGTGATTGTCATTGCAGAATTAAGTTCAATGACAAGAGTCCAGTCACGTTAATCGATCAATGTATATATAAAGTGTTCTTCAATCACTTGAGCGCGTGGGTGTATTGTGCCAATTTTTATTTCTCTAGTCCAGACGATATTATAAATATATAAACATATACATGCATAAAAGTTTACTTTGCGATTTAAGAGTAGGTGGAATCTTCTGCGAAGGATTAATGACCTTAAAACTGGAATTAAAAATTTATACCGTATCGTATTCAAAATTTCAAACAAATACTGCTCATAATCTTATAGTAGGTGACAATGAGCAGAAAAAATTTACATATGAATCCTGTGGACAATTTTTTCTTTCAAATACTGCAAAAAAAAAATTTTTAAGTCTTTTGAAGAACTGAACGTTTCGGAGAAAAGTGAATTTAGAGTTTTTAAAAATAAATATTGCGCTGTAGATCTTTATTATTTGTGTTAAAACTGAACATGCAAATGGACAGTGATAATTTTTGAAAATTTGACTGAATATGGCAGATATGCGCGGTATATCAATTTTTTTACATGCGCAATATAGATGTAAAATATGCGCAATTTTATTCAGCGCATAATAAATATGCGCAGAAAGCTGCATGTTCCCAAAAATTTAAATCAGCTTTTTCCTAAATTTCCTCTGATTTCCAGACAAAATTTTGTCTTTTTCCTGACTCTAAAAATATAATGATTAACTCTAAAAATGACTGATGCCATAAAAATGTTCTATTACATTTAATTACGAATTTTTTTAATTGCATTATATTATTCGAAAACATTAACCCTCCTGCGCATAAAGCCGAGTATACTCGTCCAAACTGAACCGTTACCGTATGCATGAGGACGAGTATACTCGTCCAAACATTTTTGTTAAAAACTTTTGTTATAGTAAATATTAAGACATCGGACAAGTTGCAAATTGCTTTTAATGAACAAACGAAGCTAACTGAATTATTTAGCACACTATATATTATTTACTTAACAATAAATATTGCATATAAAATGTTTAAAAAAAAGTGAAAAATTTCTGTTTTATAAATTATTGTTTGTTTATCGGATTTTCCAAAAATTGTCTATCAAAGGGTTTCTGGGTGCGCTGATTTTGAATTTAACGTCAAAATTCAAAAATTCAAAATGGCGAATCTAACATGTCGGACAATTATATTTTTTAAAAGTGGACTTTTACAAAAATTTATAGAATTTTACCAAAACTTATTATCAAAGGGTTTAAAGGTCGCTGCTTACAAACATGGAGTCAAAATGACAAAATTCAAAATGGCGGATCCAATATGGCGAATGACAATTTAAAAAAAGTTTTCTGATCGTCCCGTCTATCGTTATCTAGGGGTTTTTAATGTCGCTCATTACGAATCCGAGGTCAAAATTTCATAATTCAAAATAGCAAACCCAATATGGCGGCTGACAATTATGGAAAAGTTTTCTAATCGTCCCGTCTATCGCTATCTAAGGGTTTTTAAGGTCTCTGATTACAAATATGGAGGGTAAATTTAAAAAATCTAAATGGCCAATTCTATATGTCAAAAAACAGTTTTAATAAAATTTTGGATTTTGGAATTCTGACCCCGGATTCGTAATCAGTGACCCCGAAAACCCCTAGATTCCGATCGCCGTGCAAATCCTACGTTCTGAAAAATGTATGCATTTGCAAGCGACTTTGTGGGTGGAAGCGTATGCGCAGGAGGGTTAACTTTTTTAAAATAAATCTTCAATTATTATTTTTTGCTATTGGAGTTAGGATTTTCAAATATTTGAAATTTAAACTTTGTTGATTCAATTTGAAGAAATTTTAATTACTCGGAAATTCTTAAATTAAATATATTAGAAAGTAAAAACTTCATGATTTTAACAAAAATTCAATTCAAATTTTTCAACAAAAGTTTAATCTATACACAAAAGTATATTAAAAGTATAAAAAAATTTATATCTTCAAAAATTATAATTTTTGAATAATTGAATGATTCTTAAAATGGAGTTCTCATAAATAATTTCGTCAATAATTTTGTAAATAATTGTATTCTTCTGACAAATTTTTTAATAAAAATTTTATGTACAATTACGAATTTGTATTAAAAAAATTCTATTTTAAGTAATTGAATTCCTGCGAAATTTTTATTATTTAAAAAAATAGTTGAGTTCGTTAGGAAAATTTTATTAACCCCAACCCTTGTTGGGGGACATATATATATATATAAATCCCACCTTTTGTTTTTATGGCACCTTTCGTTATTAATAGCTATATGCTTTTTATTTATAAACTCTAGGAATATAATTGAAAGACGTTATTTGAGTATTTTATAAACGATATATATTATTATTTATCTAATATTAAACAATCGATCCTAAAAATTCCATTTTTTTATGAATTCATTTAACTAATTTTAAACATCATATTTCTTTGAAATTTTTTTTACTTGTTTTACATCCCTAAAACTACAATAAATATTATTTTTAACAATTTTTAAAATTTATTATTTATAAAATAAACTTTTCAAAAATTGAATATTATCGATTACAAAGTCTAACAAAAATAATATTCTGTTTACCAAAGTATAATACATTTCCCCTGCACGTATTTTGCGAAAATGACTAAATTGCGATTATCTCGAAAACTAGAACCGACAAAATGAGCCCTTTTCATGTAGAGGTCCACATATATTATGGAAAATCTAAATTTTATTGTTTTGGAAAATTTTATGATGAATTATAAAATAATTTAGATAGGATAAACATTAACAATATTATAAAATGGCTTCTTATAAACAAAAAACAGAGTTTGCAACTATTGATTCTGTGATTATAAGCTAAAAATAATACATTTTAAATAAAATTACCTTACATTGATTTTTGCAAATATTTTTTTAATTTTTCAGTGAATTTTTGAATGAAGGCTTCCTTAGGGACACTTTTTAAAATAAAAAATTCAGCTTTTTTTAAAAGTCACCCAAGTTTTATTTTCCTTAGTATAATAAAAAAAAAGTTGTTGATAAAAAGTTAGCTAAGGAGATACAGTTTTAGGGCATATATTATTAATTGTGTTACAAAATACACTTGACGAATTACAGTCGTTCAAAAGGTGGGTGGCCACCTTAGGGCCCCTTACCCAATAATTTGAAACCTTTTGAAGTTGATCTATTCATGAAAATTGTGAACGCAACTGTTTTAAAATCCAATTAATTTTGAAATATTTAAGTAAAATTATTAATTAAAATAATAATTTTTGACTAATAATTTTATGATAGTTTTTTTTAAGAATTAAGTGATTTCAAATAAAAATAATTGTCAGAAATAAAAAAACTGAAGGATTTATATATAAGAATTTGTGGTAACTTTATAGTTCAAACAAAAAAGTCACTAAAATTTAGAATTTTCTTATAAATTAAGAAAAAATTTTTTTGTAGTACTTTAAATAAAAAGCCTTTACATTTCCCCGACTTGTGAAAACTCTGAGAAACTGTCTGCTTATTGTACAAATGTGCAACATATCTTAAAGTGTCTTTAATATGCCCAATAGATCTTGGAGTGTCTTGAACATGCGCAGTCGAAGTTTGTACATGCGCAGTAGATCTTGGTAGGCCTTGGACATGCGCAGTAAATCTTGGCATGTCTTAAACGTGCGCAATCGGTGTTTAATCATAATAAAGCAGCTTAATGTTACAAAATAACATGAAAAATACCAAAAAATGTTGATAGACAGCTAATCAAGAGTGAAAGCAAACAAATATATGGCGGAAAATTTTTTATCAAGTAATACCCCAGCCTTCCATCAAGG
Organism: Leptopilina myrica (nomen nudum); assembly: GCA_032872475.1. NCBI lineage: Eukaryota > Metazoa > Arthropoda > Insecta > Hymenoptera > Figitidae > Leptopilina > Leptopilina myrica (nomen nudum). Next base: position 26,925,050 of record CM065466.1, on the reverse strand, counting down.
ATTCTAGTCCTCGATTGTGTTTTTAACTATAAAGAAACGACTATTTGAAATTGTCGCTGCCTGATATTTGAAGAATGTTCATTATGAAGTTGGTATTCGAATGAATGGTGGGGGCAAGTAGTTTGCGGAATCTTGGAATTCCCGCCATTTCAAAAGATTCCATAGTGTGTGCATTGATCGGATGGTGTAACGTTGGGCTCTCGATCCCAGTGAGAGAGAGAGAGAGAGGGGAAAAGAGTGAGTGTAAGAGAGAGAGATAGATGGAGAGTAAACTTGAACTGGAGGAAAACGACTTCCACGAGGATCGGATCGTTTGCGGACCGCTTACACCGACAGATGGGATTATCTGATCTTGAATCTAGCCGGGATGGCTCCACGCGTATAATTACCATCGCCAAGAAGCGATCCGGCGCGCGGAGCCTAGTGAGGCTAGAACGGAGAGACCCCTTTGGTTCGTTCCATCGGTGAAGAGTCAAGGCTGTGAACTGGGAATGTGCGTGCAACTATGCACTACTGGTCAGCGTGCGCAGCGCAACGTCCCCTCTCTCAGTTCCTGTGTAGCTTCACCATTGCCATCTAGTAGTGCATCCATATGAATCTACGCGCTGTGGTGATAACGATCACCACTGAACGATTCGCACTTTTAAAGAACCCCCTTGGCATCTGTCCACCCAAGTAGATAATAACGCCGCGGCGAATCCTGCTTGCCTGCCTGACTGCCACCAACGTTCCTCTGCCTTCCCCTTCCTCCCTCTCAAACTCCCCATTTCACAGGGAGTTCTTGATGCTACTTCCAAGAACCTTGTTTCTTTCGCTTTTCCACTGCCTAGATTATCTGAAATCAATTTCAACATTTCTTCAACGGCGGCATTTCTTCTTCTTCTTCTTCTTTTTATTCCTCCTCCTCTTCTTTTTCTTTTCCTTCTTTTTTTTCTTCTATTAAAAATCTCCAGTTTGCTGTTTACAGTCTTCAATCAAGAGTCCGAAATAATTTTTCTATTCAAATTCCTTTTTTTTCTTCCTTTTGAATGAAGGAGGATAACGTGTAGAGAGAAAAAGAGAGAGAGAGAGAGAGAGAAAATTTCTCTTCGTGCTGAAGGAATGCACGCATCGACAGTGAAATTATTTGTGTATTTGTACACACGCAGCCTTCAGCAAGTCGAACAGCTATTAGCTGCCGTTTATGCCTATGCAGTCGTAACGCACTGGCGCCGTGAAAATTTTTTTTTCTCCTTTCTCGAGAAGTATTAATTGGTCGGCATTATGTAACTGGGTACCAAAATCCCATAAACCAGCTCGTAATTCCATAACTTAAGCACTTTTTTCACTTATGCTTTTAACTTTACTTCGAATTTCTTTGAGTTTAATTTTTTTGTTATCCTTCTCGAGTATAATTGAAATTATTTATTTCAAAAGAAATTAGTTTTTTAAAATTATAGTTTAAATACAAATCCATTCTTTTCCTGTAGTACTTTTTTAATAAAGATTTTTTTCTGTTTCAAAAGTTTCAAAAGTGTGTATTATTATAATTCTTACTTATGATTTAAAACTGCATAATAGATCCGAATTCTTTTTATACTGATGCGCAGTAGATCATTTCTATCTTTAAATAAGCGAAATTAATATTTCACTTAATTTTAATTGATAGATGGTATATTACTTCTTAAATTTAAAAGCTCGTTCGAAAGCTGCGCACATTTAATACAGATTATTTTTATGTGTGCGCAGTAGATCCAAATTATTTGAATGAATTCGCAGTAGAGTCAAATTATTTGTGTGAATGCGCAGAAGATCCAAATTATTTGAATGGATGCGCAGTAAATCTTAATGATTCTGTCAGTACGAAAATTTCTATAATATATAATATAATTCTAATATTTGTAATCTATAATTTCGTATTGATCCTTCAAGCGTGCATTTATTACAATAATGCGCACTAGATCTCTCTTAATTTTAATCAAAATATTAAACACTATATATTTATTTCAAAAGTACGTTAGAGATTTTGAATGTACAATACCAGTATTTTATTGGTAATGCATTATTAGATATTATATTTCTAAATCTGCGCAATAAATTAATGTAAAATGTGTAGATGCGCAGTAAATCCTTTTGAATTCTAAGATTTTAAAATATCTATCTATACACAATCGTTAAAATCCAGGATACACATTAATTAAATTAATTAAATAGTACACCTTCTATTAATTCGAAAATTAAACGTTTAATATGGATCATTTTTATGTATGCGCAGTAGATCATTGTTAATTCACAAAATGCGAAATTACTTTTTATTAATACTCAAACATCGTGTCAGTTCAAACATTAATCTCAAAATTAATTCCAAAACACAGATCCAACAATAATCTTAAAGCTGCGCAGTAGATCTGAAATATTTTAAGGATGTGCAGTAGATCCTTTTTTGCTTTTAGTTCTTTGCAGTTAATATTCGTTTTAATTCTAAATTGTTCAAACTCTACAAAATTAGTTCTAAAACAAATATCGAACATTATTTCTAAAGTTGCGCAGTAGATTTAATATAAGACTGCAGTTGATATATTTATTTTAATTATATAATATCAAAATTGTAAAAGATTAATTCTTAAACACAAATTTGACATTAATCTTAAAGCTGCGCAATAGATATAAATTATTTTTAAAAATGCGCAAAATATCCTTCTTTGTTTCTAATTCTTTGCAATTATTCTTTATCAATTCTAAAAAACCTCGATCACAAGATTTACAGTAATTTAAATTCTGCAAAAACACAAATTATTTTTGAAATTGTAAACTAGATCTACGAGATATATACATTATGGACAATAATGTACGTTTTGCTGACAATTCAAGAAAATTTTTTAAATCTACTAGATAGTTGGTTTATTGTGAAGAATGTTGCTGGGACATCAGCAATTTCTTGAAATAACTTCCTTGATGATGGCGTTTCCTGTGTTGTTTTTCAGGTCGGAGCATAACATGAATCATTCAAAAGGGTAAGAACTGAGAAGCGCATTGTCACTGTATGTCAAATCGAAATTAGTTTTTATATACAATATATATGCGAGACCAATGCTATATATATGTATGGTGGAAGATTTATTAAGGTTAGTTATACAACGGTCATTTTCAAGGCAGTAATGTAGATGTGGCCTCCATTTCTACAGTACATATAAAATTCATCACGACGTTGTAACGTCGAGCAAAATGATCGACATCTGACCTTCTTTTATTTGTGCTCGTCCATTAGACCATGAAGATTCACTTTCATGTGCTATGCACAATAATTAAGTCTCGCCAAACCGTTAATATATATAACACATCAGAAAAATGTTCATTTCATTTGCGTACTGCAAAAGTGGATCATGGGAAATTTAATAAACTAAAAAAAATGAATTGCCATCGATTATAATTGAACCATGTTTAATGCATAATTTTTTACTTAAAAATTATTATTTTTTTACTTTTCTAAAGAAAAGAGTATGAAAATATTTGCAAAATACTTTTGCGCATCATAAATATGCGCAGTAGATCTCTGAGTATTTTCAGAGTTGCCACAGGTCAGGGGAATGAAAAAAAGGTCTGGGATCTTTATTAAAGGCATGTCTAAGTTGTGAAATATAAACAAACAAAAAGGTAAACAAACCAAACACTAAAATCACATTTTTCAAACAGCCTTTTGTCTTACAAAAATCTTCTTTACGAAAATGGAAAATTAGAGTGTCAAAGTTTCCAAGTTAATTAATTGAAAAAGGTAAATGTTGTCGAAGCTATTTAATTGTGTTTATTTGATAGCCATATTTTAGCGAAAAAATATTATTTAGTGTGTAATATTATCTTAGCAATTTTGTATAAGTGTCTCACAACAAGACATCTTTCTTTTAACAGAAACGAAGTGCTCAGCAAATTGATTATACATTTTTTTGAGTCCATCTGAACACTATAATTTCTTTGAATAAAAGTTTTACAGGATTTCAATTATTTAATTAACAATATTTAAATTCTTAAATATATTAGAACTTTTGCTAGTATCTAATCATTTTTAGAAATAATCAGAATCATCTTTAGGTTAAGGAAAGAGTCAAAATTTTGTTTCCAAATCAGGAAAAAGTCAGGAAAAAACGGAATAAAATTTTTGTTGAGATTTTATTCATGTGCACTTGACTTTTATGAACCATATACGAAAAAATTAATAATTGTTTTCACTAATATTTGAAAATTTCAGAAGGCAAATGATTGATAATATTGGAGCTAAAAAATTTAAAAACACTTGACAAGTTCAATGAATAAATGTGTGAACGCTGTTTTACGTCATTCTAGCGCCGATTACGACGACCTGTTTCTCCATTGCGAACTGCTTTGTCCATCTGCCATCTGAGGTGCCAGCTGAGTTGAGAGAAAGGTCTCACCAGTGAAGACTAAAGGAAATGGAAAGGAAACAGAGACGATGGAAGTAAAAACAATAAAACAGGCTAGTGATGCTCGACAGAAAAGAAAGAAAACAAAAGTGTAGAAAAAATCACCTCACCTTCTTGGGGTACGTGTGGACAAGGTTCGATGCCAGGGTAGAGCTTTCCCTTATCTCTTCATTAGCTGCGTACTCGTCGACCTTGTGCTCCACTTTCGAACCTCAAGAAACGCCTCTCGAATTTTTATAAATGTGAAATACAGCATTTCGAGCTCGAAACCAGAAAATGAAAGGAAAAGGAGAATACATATATACATCGATGAGAAAAAGCGAAATAAGAATTAAAAAAAAAGATCACGTAGAGAAATAAAAAAAGGTGTCAGAAGTGTAGATCAATGCTGCATAAAAAAGCAAGACAATTATTTTCCCCTTAAACTGATCTTATCAATTTTGTTTATTACTTCTTCAAAGTTGAAAATTAATTTCATTCCCAAGGGAAGTTTGCATTGAAGCTGATCATATTTTCATAAAGTGTTTTGCTACTTCTCGTGATTATAATGTGTAGTAGGGATAAGATGAAGCAATCAAAAAATAAACAAAAAAACTTACAGAATTTATCATCCGGTATTAAAACCTGAAAATCAATTTTTCTTTTTTTTGTTTTGAATTCAAAGCAATAAAGATAAAGAGTAAGTTAATGGCGAAAATAAGAACAAAATTAAATGACAATTTAATATTATGTCATTCTTTTATGAAAATCATAAATAAACGCAATAAACCAACAAGACAAAGTTGTATTAATATCGTAAATTTAGCAAGTTTACAAAATAAATTTCAAACTATCGTCTGCGTGTGTTTGTATATGAGAGAGTGAAACAAACGATTTTTAACCTGTATACATAAGATATCCCCAGGACCACTTTCGTTTTTCATCCCGCAGTCTGCTTTTATGTATCTCGATTGGAACATTATCATTCCCGACAACCCTGAATTGCTTTTCGTAAATTTATGTGGTTTTTAAAGGAAGGAAAGAGATAGAGAAAGTGTCATATATATATATATATATATATATATATATATATATATATATAGTATAAGTGACTCCAGTGAAAGTGAACATACACAACTTGAATCACTTTCCGGGTCTGATTATCACGTTACATTGATGACAGAAAAAATATAAGTAAACGAAAAAATTGAGATACTTTTTTCAGGGCTTCTTCTTGTATATGCGGAATGTAACGGAACTCTATAATTCAATTTTCCCTAGACTTTGTTTATTTATCTTTTAGCAAAATAATTTGTTTACTAAAATTTTGTTTGTTTATAAAGTTTTGATGTTGTTTGTAATATTTTGTTATTGTCAAAAACGTCTGGTTACAGTACATATGATAATTATAAAGATTTAAAGTTTAAAAAATGTCGAAAATGTTTACAAGTACAAAAGAAACTTGATTATTGTTTATATAATAGTTAATAACAATGATAATTTTTAACTTTAAAATAATTTTATTTAAACTTGATATTTTCGAAAAATATTGTAATTTGTTTACTTTTTGAGTAACAGGAAAAAATAAACAATTAAGCATTCAAAAATCGACTATGATTGATCTCTTAGTAATATTAGACTAAGAACATCAAAATCCGACAAAATTCGTAGGTTCTAGACCATTTTCAATAATAAATTATAGAAAAAATCCCACTGTGTATGGCGCTGAAGTGCGCGAGCGGACGGACAAATTTTATTTATTACACTATATCTTTGACAAACTTTTTCGGATCATTTTTAGACTTATATTTTCTTTTAGGGGAAATCCCAAGCTTTCATTTTAGATTATTAATAAGAAAATAAAAACTGTCGAACCTGCAAAAAACTTGTTATTTTTAAAAATATTTGTATAGAATTTATTTTTTTTATTAAATAAATAAAATATTTTAAAAAATATCGGATCTAATATGACGAACACTTTTTTAATTATTAAACAAAAATCCTACACGCGAAGAAAAGTTATAATCTTGACAACAAAAAATGTTTAGTAGCAGAATTACATGGAGAACGATAGTAGCACGATAGTAAACATACAGTCTGTCCTACTAATTGATTAGTAGATCCGACTGTTAAATTTGTCCCTCGAAAAATAGCTAAACTGTTTAGTTATCAGAAATGAACCGATAGTATCCTTCACTATCTACTTTTTTCCGTCTAAAGATGCTCAATAAAGATTATCCATTTTTAAATTTAATTATATCGAAATTACGATAATAATAAAATAATTTTAAAATTATATTTCAGTAAATTTACATAAATATATATTATAGTAATTAAAAGAGAACACTCCTTATTGATTAATTGATTTAAACATTTTGTCCATTCCGAAATGTCCCATATACGATTATAAACTGAAATGGAGAATCAGGTATATTATTCAAATTAAGTGTAGATTGTTATCTCGCGATGTAATTCTAGTGTGAACATGTATTTCAGTCCTGTTGTCCAAGCAACACTTAATTTGTTGAGGTATACTTAAACTCTCTACGGGATTCTTGGATTTATACCTATTTATATGTGATCTTCCTCACATTAACAGGTGCAAGACTTTGCTGTTAATCTGCCCACAAATTAATAAATCAAAAATGTTTACATAATATTCTGTCATATTCATTCGCAATAGAAGTATCAAATCAGTTTTCTTCTCTTCGTTTTAAAAGATTATGAAAATATTTAGCACAAGTATGTTGCACATTGTTTCTAGAACATGCGTAAAAATATACTGCTCATAACACTGTCCGACACTAATTTTGCCCCTTCAATAATTCTGGTCACTTTCAATAGATTTTTTTACGCTGATTAAGAATTTGAAAAGAAAAATGCTCCAGCACGTCGAGTTTTTGAGAAAATTAGTGTTAAAAAGTGAAAAAAGCATGTTTTTGGCTATATTTGATTATGATTAACAGAAAAATAGGAGGTGCTAGAATTTTGTTTCTGGTATCAAATGAAAGCTGGAATTACAACCAACAATTTCCTTGAGGAAGAATTCAAAGGTATTTCCGATAAGGCAATTAAAAATGATTTTTTCTTTTGCATTAAATTTTGTTATTAATCAAATTTTATTAGCACCATGTATAACCTCAGCATTATGAAACAAGTGATAAACAAATGAATTTTTTAGCATTTAAATTCATAACATTTTACATTATTTTCAGGTTACTTATATTTTATTCCAAAAAAAAATGTTTAGCAATCTTGACGTATATACTCAACAAAATAAATAAATAATTTGAACATATAATTGATGTCTTTGAAATATAAAATATTCCTGTGAATTTAACGTTTTGTTTTTCCAAAATTAAAACATTGTTTTCAGAAATTGTTTTTATTCATTAGAATAAAAGCAGACAATATTAAAAATTAAAATTAATTTCAACATCTAACAACGAGAAAATAATATTTATAATAAACAATTAAATTATAATTAATTTTATGAATAAATTAAGTGTTTAAATATAACAAAAAATTTTATTTGTATGATCACTGAATATCTAATTTAATATACTTTTTTTTCTTCTACTAGTTAGGCATTTAATTTCTATTAGAAGAATTGATTAATTTCATTTGTTTAGAATTTAGATATAAAAACAGTAAAATACAATGAAAGCTTGAATAAAATTTTAATTAAAAACTTTAGTAGGGATTTCTAAAAATTAGATTGCTAAACATTTTTTTTGGAATAAAATATAAGTAACCTGAAAATAATTTGAAATGTTATGAATTTAAATGCAAAAAAAATTCATTTGTTTATCACTTGTTTCACAATGCTGAGGTTATACATGGTGCTAATAAAATTTGATTAATAACAAAATTTAATGCAAAAGAAAAAATCATTTTTAATTGCCTTATCGGAAATGCCTTCGAATTCTTCCTCAAGGAAATTGTTGGTTGTAATTCAAGCTTTCATTTGATACCAGAAACAAAATTCTAGCACCTCCTATTTTTCTGTTAATCATAATCAAATATAGCCAAAAACATGCTTTTTTCACTTTTTAACACTAATTTTCTCAAAAACTCGACGTGCTGGAGCATTTTTCTTTTCAGATTCTTAATCAGCGTGAAAAAATCTATCGAAAGTGACCAGAATTATTAAAGGGGCAGAAAAAAAATTCATTTTTGTCGGACAGTGTAATTAGGAGAAATAGAGATCTACTGCGCATTTTGATGATGGGCAGAAATATATCGCGCTTGACTAAAATACACAAAGATGTACTGCGCATTCCTATTTCGCGCAGAAGCTTACTACGATTATATCTAAAACAAAAGTCACTTTAATGGAGGGGTAGGTATTTTCAGCGTGAAAAAGAACTCTGTTTTTGTAAAGTTTTTTCACAAATACATTTTTTTATGTAAAAATGTCGACAAATAAGCCGTTAAGAAAAAATAAATTGCTGCGGTCTTTGTTTCTCAGCTAAAAATTATTCAAAATCAAAGTTCTTTAAAATTTAGTAAAAGTATCATTAAATGCTAACCCCAACGTTCTCTGGTAATAATTTTATTTATTTGGGACATTCCACGTCAACCGGAACAAGAATCTGTCCGAAAATCTATTGCACCGATTTTAATGGTTAAAGGTTCTCTAATAATCACTAGGCCAAGCTATGTCCTAATATTGGCATTTATAATTATTCATCATAGATAAAATATTTTAGTCATTTATGTGTCAAGAATATGCCATTATTGGTCCGATCTACGTCTCAATATTGACAATAATGATTTCTGTCATGGATACAACATTTTATCCATTAATGGGCCGTCTCTAGGTCGATCTTTGTCATAACACTGACAATTGTATTTTGACATTAAAAAATTGATCAACACAATTTTTCACACACAAAAAATCAAACATTCTTGGAAACTAGGACAAAAAAAATACCCGTGTCTGGCCGTTTTGCTGGATCAAGTCGTTTGTGGCTTCTACCCTTGTAGAAATTCGTCATAGTATCTTTAAGGGCACTGGACAGTTCCACTGGAAAATTTCGAGGCACTTTACAGTTAAACTGGCTAAAAACTATAAAGTGATGTCACGCTAATTTGTTCAAGTTATTGTCCAGTCAAATTTTACAGTTTCTGATCATCAGTCCTGTAGAAAAACTGTACAAAATAATTCACTTGGAAATGTCAAAACTTTATTTATATTGACGTTTCGTATTGAACACGCACAAGTTTGAAAATATAACGTTAAATTATTTTGTCAACAAATTAAATAAATTAAAATTTTACGAAACTATATTTTTCTGTTGGTGTATCTATTGTTACGTATAATAAATTATCTGTAAAATTATTTTTTAATAACTACATAATTAAAAAAAATTATGAACATTACTGATTCTTGTACACATGTCTTTTTTTACAGTAAACAACATTCACTTTTTCCTTGAATTAAGCACAACACTGAAATAAATATTATTATTTTATCACACAACAGACTTAAAAGTAAACCCTAATATGAAGAACTAATTCAGTTCAAACGAAAAATATCTAGCGGTATCGGGGAGCGAACTCGGGTCACACTGGGACGAAATACCTAAACGCACGCTTACGCATCACGGCCGTTCTAGTCGATGGACGATTCCGGAAAAATAATAACCATACTCTACCGGCAGGTAAAGCAGTTCCCTTTTTCATCTTTTCTAGCTCAACTGGCGAATTACTGGACAGCTACTGCATAACACTCTAAAGTTGAACTTATTGATTTTTATTGTATTTCTCATGGTACTGACTAGGCGTTCCGTGAAATTATGTTTCAAAGTTTGTCGTGGCGTTTGCGCTACCGTCAGTCCAGCAACTGAACAGTGTTATATAGACATTTTCCATAAATACATCAGTGTATACACTGAAAAAAATAATTCGCGGGTATAACTAGAATTATGTCTATTTTTTCCGTAAGTAATTAGTAATAAATTGTTACTGGCTACTGTCATTAATTATAGACAGTTCTGTTATATAGATCGGAGAGCTATACATATGTCAACGTCAATACACCAATGTAAAACATAACCTCACTTTATTGGACCAATTCTAACTTTTTGTATGTAACAGGTTTGTTAAATTAATATTTATACATATAATAAGATTATGTAATCTTGAAAAAAATTGTTTTCTGAATTTAAAAATTAGTTATTTTAATTAACTCAATTAATTAAAGCGAATTTTAAAAAAGTTTTCAAGTTGTCAACAGTAAAATAAAAGAACAAAATTAAAAATATGAAAACTATAAACTGTAAAACCAAAAGATTTATTTTATAGAAAATATTTTAAAAATGTCAATACACAACTGTTTAGTTACTGAAACCGGCGGTAGCGCTGACGCCACGACAAACTTTGGAAAATAATATCTCGGAACGTCTCGACAGTGCCATGAAAATAACTGTACAGGACTTCTATGCAGTAATAATCAAGTTCAACTTTATATTTTCTTTAACAGTGTTATGCAGTAGCTGTCTACTAATTCGCCAGTTAAGCTAGATTAAACTTCCATGACTAAAACTGTACAGTAACTTGAATAAATCTAGTCATGCCACGACAAATTTCTACTAGGGTAGGGGTGAAAACAACCCTTAAATGAAAAGTGACATGTAATATTTTAAAAATAGATGTAGTTTGCCTAAAATTCGTTACTCGGGGGTTTTTGGGGTCGCTGATCACGAATCCGATGTCAGTTTTTAAAAATTCAAAATGACGGATCCAATATTGCGGCTATCAAAATAAAAAATTGATCGGATTCGCTTGAAACTTGTTACTCTGGGGTTTCTTGGGTCGCTGATTACAAATCTGATGCCAGTTTTTGAAAATTCAAAATGGCGAATCGAATATGTCTAACATTTTTTAAAAAATGATTTGATTTTCTTGAAACTCGTTGCTTGGGGCTTTTTTTGTCACTGATTACGAATCTTATGTCAGTTTTTCAGAATTCAAAATGGCGGATCCAATATGACTGATAAATTTTTTAAAAATAGATTCAATTTCCCTAAAACTAGTTGCTCGGGGGTTTTTGGAATCGTTGATTACGTAGTTTAAGTCAGATTTTAAAAATAAAAATGACGGATCTTATTAACATGAAGATTACAAATAATTTCAACATTTTTACAAATGTGTCTTTGCATATTGGACATTTTTTTAATGACAAAGCAAACTTTGTGGTAAGTCAATATATTCGATAATAGGAAGCGTAAGCAAGATGAATTATTAAATATAAAGTAATTGTTTAACAATGCTTCTAAAGTGAACATATCAACTACTGACATTTGTTTCATAATTAAAAAAGTTAGTAGTTTAAAAATCGTTTAAAATATATTAAGAATATTGAATTGCAAAAAACAAAAAAAAAATCACAAAATTAAATTTTCCAGTTTCTTTTAGATCTGTAATCTACATTTTGATTCTACATTTTGAATTTTGAAATTCTGACTTAAGATTCTTAATCAGCGATCCCAAAAACCCCCCGAGTAACAAGTTTCAGGGAAATTGACTCTATTATTAAAAATGTTGACAGACATATTGGATTCGCCCCTTTAAATTTAAAAAAACTGACATCAGATTTGTAATCAGCGACCCAAGAAACCCCAAAGTAACAAGTTTCAAGCGAATCCGATCAATTTTTTATTTTGATAGCCGCGATATTGGATCCGTCATTTTGAATTTTAAAAAACTAACATCGGATTCGTGATCAGCGACCCCAAAAACCCCTGAGTAACGAATTTTAGGCAAACTACATCTATTTTTAAAATATTACATGTCACTTTTCATTTAAAGGTTGTTTTCACCCTTAGAAGCTACAAACGACTTGATCCAGCAAAACGGCCTGAAACGGGTATTTTTTTTGGTCCCAGTTTCTGAAAATGTTTGATCTTTTTGTGTGTCTCAATGTCGGCAAATTTTTAAAATTAAGGATCGTTGACAATGTTGGCACAATAATGGGACAATTTGAAGGCCAGTGATGACCCAGTAATGTCTGCCATATTTCGTCAGACTTCACTGGACCAATCTTGGTCTGTATTGACAGTCCTGGGACACGATTTGTCTACGGACGAAAGTGTCTTACCAATAGGGTTCCGTCGGTACACCTACGGTATACGAAACCTTAAAAAGGGGAGGGGTTTTTGCCATGACGGGGGAGGGGCGATCAAATGTGGTAAAAAATTTGTCCTCACGGTTTAAAAACAACCTCATTGAAGTAATTTTGTTTAGAAAAAGTAAATATTTTTCTCTTTTAAGTCATATGAAAAATTATAAATTTTTAGACTTTAATTTATCTAACATTCCAAAGGAAAGATAATAGGGGGATAAAATTGTAAAAGTTTAATGAGTATAATTATATGAATATTCGTATCTATTATTATATTTTTACTATTTTATTGCTTTGTTGAAAAGTCAGGCAAAAGACATTATTCGAAATTATCGAAACAATTTGATCTATAAAACGAAGTGTATTCCATGAAAATTGAACAATATCTCGAGATGTTACAAGTTAAATATCAAAAGAGAAATGTTGGAAGAGAAATTGAACGATTCAGTTAGATCTTGATGATGCAAAGTAGGCTTTGATGGGTTTGCGATGTGAATATCCTGAGTTAGGATGATGGGTTAGGAAGAAGAGGTTTCATGTTGTTATGTACATGGAATACCTTTTCTCTTATATATAGATAGCTCTTTAAAGGTCTTCTGACTCGGATTCTCCTTTCTCCTCTGATACACGTCACGATTTCTTACCGGTTTTGTTATACTCCGTCCTACTCCCGCACTAATTTTTCTTGTCTTCATTTTTTGCAAAAGGCAAAAGTAAGTTTTGAATTTAATCTACGCTAGAGAGAGAGAGAGAGAAGAATATAACTGGAAAAAAACAAATCTCCCCACATCATCAAGTGGACAATTTTGCCTTTAATTGTCCCCCCAAGCTTTATACAATATAAAATTCCTCTCTAACAATTAAAAGTTCCCGGCCGAGTTTACAGTGTTTTCCTCACATTATTGTAAGTTTTGAGTGCCAAGGACGCAATTCTGTCTTCCCATTTTCCACGTAATGCATCATCTATTTTATTAATGGACATTCTTCGCTTCCTTTTTCAATCCATCTTCGGTCTTGATTTCTTCCACACACTTGAATGTTTGAAAATCGCATTCAATGGGAAGAAGCTACTCATTGAAGAAATGAGCCTTCATTCACTCACTTGCAGAAGCAAGATACATTAAATTACTTGCTTTGTAAAAGAAATTATCTGCACACTTGAAGAGATGGAGAGTATGAGGTCCAAATATGGATCTATTACTTCCTCTCCTCTTGCTCAGAGAATCGTGAGAAACTTCTTTCAATAAAAGAAGCACAGCAATTTTTTTGATTTCTAAATAATTTTAATTTTGCCACTTTAATTCAATTTCATTTTTATTTACTAAAAATAATTACAATTTTTCATAATTCAATATTCATTAAATTTGTTGATGAATAAAACCCGCGTGGAAAAGAAAAAATGGCAAATTCTAGTTAATTATTATGGATAAAGACTTTGGATATGGATATGGCTCTGAGCCATACTATGAAACATTGGCTACACCAGAAAACCCCGAGTAACAATTTGAGAATGAATCTGTCTGTTGCGTCGCAACATATGTCATATAATACTTTTAATATTTGTTAATTTATCCATATTACAACTAATGATATTCATTTTCACAAACTAAACACAATATGAACCATACCAACATTTACAACATGGCAATAAATTTAAGGATTATCCGTGTCTTTCAATCTCAAAATTAGCAAAACTCCACCTGGAAAAACATCAATAAAATTTGTAAACTTGTATTTTTTGTTGTATCTAAAATTTTGCTCTTCTAAATTGTCGACTGGTAATTTAGAAACAGCATCATAAAAATATATTAACGGATTAAATACGGATCGTCTAAATTGTTAGGCTTAGCATCGTTTTTCAAGGACCTCTCGAGGACCCTTTTTTGCAACCGCGGTTTCCGACTTGTCTCAACGACGCCAAATCTCTAAGAGAATTTAATAAACCCGCTTTATTGGGTTTTCCTACATACATATGACCTATCCGAGAAAAACCTAATCCCTCCTTTGCTAATTTTTGAACCATCTCTCCCTTTTTCCAACACCTCAGAAACTCAACTCCTTCAAAAACGAAAATCAGAATTAAGATAGACATCATCGCGAATTCACACACTTTACACTCATCAACATATGTATAAAACCTACAACCAAAATATATATTGTAATTAGAGTAAAATAACAATTGTTTAGTCTCATTCATTTACCATTCTGATAATTAACGTTTAAGTTTAATTATTTCAGAACTGCGTGTTAAAATAAATATGCGAAATTAACACTGTCTATTTTTAGCCAAAATTTTGCTTGCGTCTATACACACTATCGACAGTTTGAGCCCACCTTCACCACGACGTGTATACAAGTGATCGACTTCTAAAGGGTTAAAAAACATAAATTTCACATAATTGAAGAATATATTTTCTTAATTGTTTTTAAAATTTCATACAGTTTATAAAATGCAAAAATTTGTATTCAAAACATAAAAAATAGTTCATGAAAATAAATTTTTTCTGTTGCTTGCAAATTTTATTAAAAAAGTTTAACTTATATTTATCAAAGTTAAATGTAACATAAAAACTAAATTTCAAAAATGACAAATAGGTAAAATACAAAATAAAAATAAATTTGTGAAATATAAAAAATTAATAACATAGAAAACTAGAAATGAATAAAAATGCAGTAAACAGTTTTTTTTTGCATCAACGAAATTAATTTTTTTAAACATTTATTCTCTTCAAGTGGATATGTCATGATCCAAATGATACATTCACATTTCAACAATATCGCAGTACTTTCTTGAAATTCGACAAAACCATGAAACGGCAATATTACGCTTTAGTCGTGTAAAAAAGTCATCCCCTGGTCTTACTTTTAATCCAGTCTGTTCAATAAGTGGTTGAATCAAACGTAAAACATATTCCTAAACAATTTTGAAATTACAACTTTATAAAAAGGGATTTATTATTTCTTTATTATTCTCGAACAGTTAATAATATTTGACCTTTTTTACCTTATTTTCGGCAGTTCTTCCTTGAGATCGAATGAGATAGAAAAATATTGCTCCAGCTCTTTTCCACGGGATAAGGTCATCTTCTCGAACTAAGTATGATGTTAAATTGAATAACAAATTTGCATCAAGTTTAGAATTCGTCACAAAATAATAGGCGTCGTCTAACAGTTTCGCTCGATTTAGAACGTGAATATTCTTGAAATTTGGTGTATTCATATAATCTATTATTCTCTTCCAATTCTCTGTGTCGTAGTTTACTCTATAGAAACCTGGTAATTTTTTAAGATCATGAATTAGTAATATTCCAATTTTTTTTATTAATTTATAGAATTTATTTAAATTTGTTTTAAGAATTACTTTAGTTGTCCTTAGTTTATGCGTAGGTATTAGTAAAAAGTGAAGAAAGACATTACTCAGAAATCGCTTTTCCCACTTGATGCATTGTACGTGCGCAGGACGCAAAAAAGTGGGAAGAGTGAAGAGATCAAACTAACATCACTAATTATATTTATCTTACTTGTTAATATTATTTTAATAATATATTCTTAGAATATAATTACCAACGCTCTTTTTATTAATAATATACCAATCATCAGAGTCTACTCCATCAATAATTAATTCATTTTCTTCAGGATTTATCCAATACGTGGCAGCGCTAGATGAAAAGTTTTGAAGTGACATTGTTGCCAAATTTATTGGAACCCACCATCTGTCTTTCATATTGCAATCGAAATAATCACAATCTTTTTCTATTGACGTCTGTATCAATTTTATTGCTCCACTTTCATAATTTCTCTCAACATTAATTATGGGAAATCCAACTTGTGATATATAAGAATCCAGACGTGATTTTATGTCAAAATTATTATATGGCAGTTTTGATTCTTCCATTGCTTCTTGCATCGAATTCCAAAAGTTGTCGGTTGTTATTGTTCCATACTTACTGAAATGAAAATTTTTCTAACCATTTGAATTATTAATAAAAATTTCTATGTATTTGTACTTGTAATGTAAGTAAATCAAAATTTTAACTGTGAATAATGTTTATGATATTAATCTCACTATGTTTGCAGCATTTTTTTAATTCCTGCGCGAAACACTTCTTCTGACAATAAACCGCTTATCATGTGCATTACTGCTGCGGCTATAAAAGATTTTGTAAAATTAATTTTAAAATTTTTTATGAAAAGCTTGGGGTAAATTACGTAATTTTATTTCTAGTTTCACTTTCAATTTGATAGATTTTTATTTTCCTTTTCATTTTTACTTTTACTAAGATTATAATTTTAACTTTTATTTTCATAAATCTTTGTTTTCAGTTTTAATATTAAATTAATTTTTTGTGTTCTCTATTTAGTAGCGCTAAAATTGAATATAATTTAATTTTTAATTTAATTGTTTTTCCGTTTCTCTAAATTGATTAATAGTTAATTTTGTCAATTAACTAAATTAACTTATTAGTAGTTACAATTTTTTTAGAAATGAAAATTATCTTTAAATTATATGAAGAATCCTTAAAAACAACCAACATCCTTAATAAATGAATTAATCGCAAGTACTAAAAATAAAACAAATAGGCAAAAGCCATGTTGAAAGTCAGGAAGGATATTATTTTGTGAAATAACCTTGTCGAGATGAGAGAGAATAATGGATTCTGCTACTTTGCTTAGGGTGCAAAGTAGACTGATTTTTTTTAAGATGGGAAAGGGTATTATTGATTTTTAAGTGATTCAAGAAAAATGTTGGCTTTATCTTCATTTAAGGTTAAGATATTGCCGTCTTTGATGAGGGGGGGGGCTGTGAGTTTTTTTTGTTTCGAAGGAATCTGATACCATTTCAACAGCTCTTTTGAGTATTGTTCAGCTGCAGCTATGAAGGAGTCAAAGAAGTTTTGATTGAGTGATTTAGAGAGTCTTTTAGTTTTCATTGTAAGGAATTGAGGAGGTGTTTGTAATGTGTAAGGCGAAAGGTTTGCCATTTTTTCCGGGCTTTGTTTTCTTTTGGACATGGCGAAGAGTGTAGGGAAATGATCTGTTTGTGTGAGTTGGTGTGACTGTCGTAGTTGTGGCTAGTTTGACCGATGTTTGAATTTCTGAAGTCAGAGAATCAAATGCAGCGTCTAAGTCAGTATTGGATTTAATGGAGGAGCATTTAAAGGAGTAGGTTTCAAGAATTTGATTTAATTGAATGTAATCTATTTTGAATCTGTTGGTGGAGAAAGCGATGGGTTCGCTGTAATTTTAAGATAGACTGGTGAGTGGTCCTGTCTGCATTTAGGAAATGTCGAGGGGTTTTTGTCCAGTGTGATATTTTTGATTAAGAAAATGTCTAGAATGCTAGTTTGGTTGCGGGGGCAAGATAGGTGGTAGGTTGATTCAGAAAGAGCTTCAATATTGAAGTTGTGATAGATATGTCTTTTAGGCTCGTTGAGGAGTATAGTGCAAAGGCGCGTAGAGAACAAGACCTTTGGTGGAGATGCGATCTTTTATGTAAATAGTGTGTTGTGGAAGAAAAAGAGTCCTAAAAAAATCCTCAAAAAGACACTTTTAGGATTTAGATGGATTTCTGAAGTACATGATATGTCGCTGACATCTTCCTCAAGCAATAGAGTAAGTTTTAGACGACTTGTAGGAGGGCGACCATTGGGATTCCAGGTGAGAATGAGAATGGTAATGGAAATTTGAAGATTGGTTTATGGGGAAAAAAGTGTCGTCGATGATTGTGAGGAATTCACAAAAAAGCTGTTGAAGCTGCAATTAAATGTTGTGATCATTGAATAGATTACTTTGATGGAGTGGTTGATTTGGAAATGTCTTAGAAGGATGAAATGTTTTTGTGTAAGTTTGATGTGTTGTCAAGTATCTTTGTTATGGAGTGTGCTGATGATGATGTGGGGTCCAGATGAGTGGCCAGTTTTTTTTCCTTTTTTCATCCGGTGAATATTTTTTACTGTAAGGCTTTTGTTTCTAATGACTTCACTGACGCCACGAATGATGACTATAAGGTCTTTGTCCTGGTGGTGTTGATTTGTCGTGTAATTGATGTTGTGCTTATCCAGCATTGAGGTAATGGTGCAAAACGCGTCTACGGTTTCTGGGTAAACGAGGATGGCGTCAGTGGTGTTTTTGGAGTAGCCGGTAATTCCGCTTTTAGTAAAGCGGAATTAAATTTTGGCCAAAGTTCCTTTTTGAGGATGCGGATGGGAGGAGAGCTATGTTCCTTAGGTTTGTCTTCTTTAGAAGAGATGGAGAGTTCGGCATCAGATGATTCTCTTGAAGTTTCTGTGCCTCTGCGTTTTATTTTTTTGGGATTAATAAAAGGAGCTGAATTGGTTTTTGGTTCTTCTGTGATGGTGTTTGGAGTTTTTTCAGTATCCATAAAGATGGTGTTGAGGGCAGATTCATATATTTTAAGGATTTTCCTGATGTCAGTATTGACTTTTGAGATTTCGGAGTTGGTGAGAAGAGTAGGATCAACCGGGATGTTGAAAATAAGTGAGATTAGACGGTCATTGACGGGAGAGGAGGAAGGTGAAGGAGTCATGATGAGGATGTAGTGAACAGAATTTTGCCACACTCTGAAAAACAGGACGCCGTTTAACGACCGTAAAGTAGACTTATACTCAGTGTCACTAGATTTTTTGAGTAATATCAATTAGTCTTGAAAAGAATAATCGTCACAACAAGTAGTGATCGTACCTTTTTGGCAGGAGAACTTTTCGACAAAATCAAAAGTTTAGTAAACGGCAATCCGATTATGGATGTAATAACGCGCGCCAGTGTACAACTAGCGCAACGCGATCACGTGTCCGCGCCTTGTTATTCCATAAAATTCGATATCGAGATAGATAATTGCCACGGTGAAATATGGTTCATCCTTAAGACGAATCGGTTTGGTTCAACGAACAAGCCCTGTTTATCACTAGCCTTCTCTGAGAATATCAACGCGACTGGGATATATTCCCATTGCTTAAAATTGTAAAGATGTTATTAATTTCGAAATTGATGATCTCATGCTTTATCCTTATTATAACTATCTAATGCTGCGTGGAACTATAGTTCTAAATTAGCACTAGAGTAAAAAGGTTCAACAACGGTAACAGAGAAATTGTTATTTATGATAGTCGTTATTAGCGACAATAATGGTTAAAAGCTAAGAAAAAAGCCATGTAATTTTTTAAAACCATCTAGAAAGAATCTTAGATCATGAACCAATTTGCAAAATCGTCTTCAGTATTAACGATGCCAGGATGGAATACGCTACGTCTATCAACGCAACAGCGGACACTTCTTGCGCTAACAACGACACGTCTACCACCAGCATAGCCCCGGAAATTGTAGCCTTACAGACATTGTTATCCTTAGCGTGTCAACGCACAACTGGAGACAAAATGAAATTCCACGTAGTCCCTGCAGGACTACCAACTTTATATATAAACGACTATATGAAGTTGATGAGAAGGTTAAGAAAACTCAAGAGACCAACGTTGAACTCCAAGTAGGCTACAATTCTTATGAAATAGACTACAAGGATCTCCTAAGAGACTATGACTCTCTAGGATAGACATAATTGCTTAAGATAGTTGTTTAAAGGGAGAATCCAAGAGGTCTATCATGCCCAAGTGGTATTACGCGAAGACAAACTCCAACCCAAGGCTCTGGGAATTGTGTGAATTGCGATGAAATAGGCCAAAGCTTCCGCTCTTGTCAAATGAAATATTCTAAAAAATTTTGCCAGATTTGCGCTCATCTAGATTTCCCGACGAAAGACTGCCCTTGGCTGCGTTACTCTGAGTGGCTATATCAGCTACCTGAGCATTTAAGCTGCAAATGCTGCTATAGACCTCTTAATCTTTCTGACGTAAAACTCAGCGTGATTCAGCGACATTTTTTGCCTCAAATCTCGAATTTATCTTGGGACTTGTTTCAAGATATTCCGTCGTTCCTACCTTTCGGCTTACCAACAAGTTCTCTTAACAAGAGTATTACAAACTTTAAATATTGACTCTACTCTACTGTTTGTTCGGCGAATTGTTTCGTGCCTCTAATTTACTCGTTACTAACTACATTAGCATCGGTTCTATTATCGCATCTGTTTACTCTTTTAAAACATTATTTATTGGTCCCATAGGAGCATCTTTATCACTTTCAAGCTGCACCACCAACGGATTCGCCGTTGCAGGAATGGAAAAATTAGATTAACAGAGTCCTCTTCTTTCGAGATTTATAGGCGACTGGGTTTTACCATTTTAGTCGCCTCTTACGACATGCATGGATAGGTTTGTCCTATTTTACCTCCGGGTACCAACACGGAGTTTCTGACGTCAACTATAATAATTGACGCAAACGAATGATCGAATTGACTCTTATCGATCGTAATAAACTCGTCATAAAACTGGAAGTACGATACAGTCCCCGTCTATCAGCGCAAAATCACAATCCGGTCATCCCGGAGGCTGAACATCACGAAGAACAAATTTCTTCAATTAGTAGTGTTTCTACTGATGGGTCACCTCTTGTCGAAATTGATGCACTTAAGAAACTTTCACCATACGATTCAGATGCTGTCAACGCTTTCATCTGGGAGAACTTGGCTCAAGTCTACTCACTAGTCTACGCCTCGACAAAAATGAAACAAATTTTTATTTTTGTAATTAGCTATGTCCTTATAACAAAAACAAGAAAAATTATTTCTTGTTCTTGTTGTCATAAATTTTTTTGTTATTAACATTGTTACTTCATAAAGATATAATCTGACTAATTACCTTTCCTATTAAGTTTAATTAAATCTACTATGTTTACTTATGAGTATTACCAACGGTATTGTTAGTCTTAGTGTCGTATACTTACGAAGTATTCAAGTTTCTTTAAATAAATTTGAATAAATACAGTTAAACACATACGTTGACTTTTTAAAGTACAAGCTGATAATGACTCGCCACGAACGATTATCACATGAACAGTGATTCAGTGTCGCTGATTACCAATTCAAACACAGATTTAGAAAATTCAAAATGGCAGATCCAATATGGCGTACAACTTATCTAAAAGTTGATTAGATTTGCCTAATACTTGTTACAAGGGGTTTTTTTAGGTCGCTTGTTACGATCCACTTTTTAAAATTCAAAATGGAAAGAATATTATTAATAGAAATATAATTGTGTGTAACCTCTGCGAAACCAAGCAATATAAAAACAAAACACTTTTATGCAAGAATTTACAGTGCTGTTTATATTTTAAGAATTTTATTTGTTAACACTTAAAAATTGTTTTGAAACCTTAAAGTATTTTTGAAAAAAATTATAATTGATTTTAAAAAATGGGAATTAAACTTATTACCCAGACTGTTCCAGTGTTACTCGAAAGTTTAATTATTAAACAAAAAAAACTAACATTAAAGTTGTTGTTAGAAAAAGTTTGGCTATTTCTACACAAGTTGTTCAAAAAAATCTTAACTTTTTCTTTATTTATTGAATTAAAAACTGTTAAAAAATTATATTGTCTAAAAAAAATTCGGAATTTTTATTAAATTTCAAAAAGGAAATCTTTTAAAGTAACAACGGCAATGGCGATTTCACGCACGTTTGTGAGCGTGTCCAGTTAAAAGTAAAATTTAAAATCAAGATAAAAGTTTCAAGGAAAGTGTTTTATCATAGTGAATGTGAAAATAAAAGTCAAAGTAGGAATGAAACTAAGTAATCGATACCTAATTTACAGAATTTTTAATAGTTTCATAAAAAGCAACATTTTTCTTACCTTTATCATGAACCGTAGATAAATGTTCAACTGATTCCTTTGGACTGCTAATATTTCGATAGATCGCTGTTGTTCCATAATGATTCTCCCAAGAGTAAACTCTATAATTATTAGCCACTACAAAAAAATCCATAATCCTTGGATAGTTCATCACCTTTATAACAAAAGATTATTATTATTATTTTGACAATAATTAAAAAATTATTGTTTTTTTAATAAAAATTGTACCAATAGATCAAATAAATTATTACAAAATTACAGTAATTAATAATAAATTTCAGAAGTGAGTTCTGTTGTAAAATTATTATCTAAATATCAATTTTTGGTGAATGGTAAAAATTTCCTAAAAAGTGTTTCCTAAAAGTTGAATTTAAAATTCCGATTACTATTGAAATTTTAACAGAACTTCGACGGAATTAAAAGGGAATCTTCCGAGACCACTTTTTAGGAAATCATTTTAAACAGGTAATACTTTGGAGAGTATGAAATAGTGCATATAGGTCGCAAGTCCCTCGGTAATCCACACATCTTCCCACCAAGCTGGCGATACTAAATTTCCAAACCATTGATGTGCTATTTCATGAACCATTATTGTAGATGTGGTGAATTTATCCATGTCAGTGGAATGATTATATGTTAGAAGATGGTATTCCCTGAAAATAAAATTTTACTTCACACACTGAAAATTTTTTATAACAATTTACACGACAGTTCAATAGAGATTCTAATTAGGAGCTTGGAATAATTTTGTTTCGAGCAGAATTTCGATTAGAGTGGAATTTCGTTTAAAAATCTGTTTCAATCACAATTATATTCCTAATCGAAAATCCGAAGGAATTTGAAAAGGGAATTTCAGAGAACATTGTTATATAATAGCACTAATTTCTAGGATTAAAGTAATATTTTAATGGTATGGGATATCATTAATATACATTTCGATAATTAATCCCCAATTTTCCATAGCGCCAAACGAAAGTCCTGGTACGCCAATAACATCCATTTTCGGCATATTGTATCCAATTCCCGTGTATTCTTCCAAAATAGGAAAAGTCTTCATTCCAATTTCATAGGAATGTGTTAAATATTTTAATGTCTCTTTATGAGACCAAAGAGAAAAGTTTCCATAAGAATTGGAAACATTTTCAAAGTTAGAAATTGTAAATGACACCAGGTATGACGAGATTTGAGGTGTTCTTTCAAATATTGACCATACCATCCCATCAACATCCGTGTCATTAACAATGTTTTTAATCGGCATATTTGATAATGCTGTATAATTTGCCAAATGTTTAATAGAAATATCAAATGTTGCCTTTATTGCCGGCTCATCCCAACAGGGAAATGTCAGTCGTGCAAATGTTGTTTCAAACTGTGTCGCCGCCAGCAAACTAAAATATTTTTCAAAAGAAATTTATTATTCTAGAAAATTTTTAATGAAACGAGTTTAGCAAAATATATATAGTTTTTTGAATTTACTTACATTTTTTGATTATTATCGTCATAATAATAGTCCCTGAAGAATCCCATTGGTTTTCTATTTAATTCACCTTCATATTTTAAATAAAGAAAATAGAGACCCGGTTCGATGTATTCGAAAAAATTGAGAATCAAAAATTCTGATTCTTTGTCTAAAATATGTCGTTGAGGTTTAAAAACTTCATCTCCAATCAATTTTGTACTTTCCTCGTGATATTTGAGTTTTAGAGAATTTAACGTTATATTAATGGTGGGTTTAAAAACTTCGAGGAAAATTTTCGATTCTCCATCAAAAGATAAGTCTTTTGTTGTCATGTGTGGTATTAATTGTATCTGATAACGATATGGCAACGAATCGTTCGGTAGTCGATAGTTATTAATTGACAGATGGGAAAATGGCACAAGAATAAGGACTAAAATTAAACTGTAGCCCCATATCCTAAATAATTTTCAAATAAGAAGATATTTATTCGATGAAGACTAAATGATGATAAAATAATATGTATATATTTATTGAAGGCAAACTAACCTTAATAGTTTCGACTTCATGCTATTAAATATAATTAGAAAAATGATTGAAAATAAGTAAAGAATTTTGACTGAACGATTCAATTCCGTATTGAGATATTTAAATAGGAAAATTGATATCAAGTGCTTCCTTTTCATTTTACAATCAATAGATTCTATTTTATAGGCGATAAAAAGTTAACTTGGTTACATTGTGGGAATAGATTATAAACCATAAGGGAAGTAGCGATAGTGAAATCAAGTAACCAGTTAAAGGATGTTTATAGATAGAAACGCAAATATAAATTCCACATTAATATTTTCATTGGTTCTCTCATATTATTTGAAATTTTATTAAGAGATTTTTGTATAAAGAATCATTTTTACAATATTGTATTACTTCACCATAAAAATATTATTTTATCGAAAATTTTTTTAATTACACTTTTCGCTATTTTATAATTAATTTATTTTTAGTCTTATACACCACAGGAAGAGCAGAGAACGGTTCTGTATTTATGCATTTTAAAATGATATGATATATAAAATCTTAATTTGGAAGTAAAATAATCAATCTATTAAAAAAAAATTTTTTTTGCTAGTAAAAACAATAAATGTATGCTTCGTTGATGAATTGAATCTTTTTACATTTTTTAGCAAAACTTCTATACAATAAATTAAAAAATTATATTAAAGCCCTAAAGTCTTATTTTAACAATAGTTCAAATATGATAAAAAAACATCATAATCTAACTATACGTGATGATTACATTCTGATGTCTCTTAATGTGCAATCACTATTTACAAAAGTTCCTCTGAATCTTGTAATTGAAGGTCTTGAGCGGAGATTCACATCTTTATTAAATTGTAAAATGCCTCTTCACAAAATTGAAAAATGTACTAAATTTATTTTTAATAGCACCTTTGTTTTTCATGGAAAATATTATTATAAACAAATTGATGGCACACGAATGGGTTCCTTCATTCCATCATGCTTCCTTGACATTGTGATGGATGATTTCGAATGTGTTTGTATGATCATTTTAATAAATAAACACAATTGTGTTCCATTATTTTACTATTGTGTAACCAGACCTTTTTCAACGCTAAAAAAATATTATAAACAATTAATGATTAGTAGACAAAACATCAAAAATTGATAAACAATTTAAATTTTGGTAAAAAAAACATTTTGTTTTGACGTAAATAAACAAAGTCTAAAGAAAATTGAATTAAGCCAAAGTTTTCAGGTCCAAACAACAAAATTTTAATTAATAGTGATTAATAAGAGAGTTTTAAATAAACCGAAATGTTGAGTGCCAGTCCTTTCTTGGGACAGTTTCACAAAATAGGGTACTAAATACCCAAGAACAAAATCACAAAATAATAGAACTAAATTCTAAAAAGAGAAATAGCACAAAAGAAGAGATATTGAAACCTTTTAAAGTAAAAAGAAACTATTAATTTCGATGCCAGGCAACTATCAAAGACGGAATAGGGAGGGGTTCTAGAAAATCATATTTGAAATTCACATTCAAAATAACAATTTACTATAAAAATCAAGTTGTGGAGAAAGCTTACAAGTAATGTTTGTTAATAATGTATATGATCTTGGGAAGGTAAGACTTGAATAAAAAATTCAAAAGTGTGTCTTTAAAAAAGCGACGCTCGTTGGCTAGGGTTTGTCAACCTCATCAGGCTAAAATTTGTTAAATACATAAATTACACTTCAGTATTTTTTTGGTATAAAGGTCTAAAAGCACTATTATTATGAATTAAAAAACAATAATATACCTAAGTTTTGTTAGAACGTCGAGTACATGCTAACGCATCAGAGATCGAAGCTCGAATAATGAAGGGGAATTGATGAGTTTGCGAAGCACAATTATTACACTTACAAAAAAAGAAAATTTTATAATCGGATACTTGCGAAGAATTTCCCAAAATGGCTATCCTTGAAGACTGCTAAATCCAGAGAGAGCGATTACATTTTCTATGGTGAGCATGCTGCCTTGATTCCTCCATTCCGTACACCCCGCCGGTTACCATAGTCCCAAACTAGTATTACTCCGCCGAAAACAGGAGCATAATAACTGTCAAAAATAGTGACACTGCGGTATATTTTAAGTTGTAATTTTTCGCTTCCTAAGATTTTTACTTTCCTCGTCGTCAACCTCCAAAATTCTTTAATTGTCACTGAAATCAAGGAAACTGATTTCTACAATTCAAAAAAAGAGAAAATTGAGATTAGTGACATAAGAATTCGGGCCTGAGCAAAAGGTGTCTCTTTACAATATAGAGAAATGACAGGGACCATCCTGTTCAATAGTCAATCTTTTAACATTTTTGAGATTCCAATAAAATCTGGTAAATGTAGAAAATAATTCTAATTTACTCAAGGAGTTATTTGTGAGATAACATTTGTGTAGGTTGAATTTAAAAAGTGGCAGGTATATCGAGTCAATTCGATTTTCATTTGGTTGACGTAGTAGTTTTCTGCTGTGAGTGAACGGAATATAGAATCTGCGCAGGTCTGATGACTATTCTTTTCTGCTCGCAAGACGATTGCCGGGAAACGTCTTGATTTTGAATTCGCTCGATAATATTTTCATAAAAGAAAATACAATGATATAAAAAAACAAATTTGGTAAACAAATATTTTGACCAGGACTTAGAAATTGCTGCAGCCATTGTTAATCAGCGCAAGGGAGTTTGTTTGTAATTTTATAAATTACTTTTGTTTATAAATTTCTCTCGAAATTATGCCACGTCACAATAGATATGTTGCCGACACGATCATTTGTGTCCATAAGAATCATGTTGATCTAGTTGTGAACACTTCTAGCTATTAATAATTTGCAATTTCATTAAGAACTTCAAATAGATAATCAAATTAATTTCTTAGGCGTCACCTTACTTGTTCAAAAAGCTGGTACCAAAAATCAACCTCATCACGGAGACTTAACAATTAGTTTTCAAAATATCCAATTGAACAAAAAAATATTACTTCTTGAATTTAAAATCCGAATTCAAAGAATACTCCACCACTTTTATTATTATTGTGAACGAAAAATTAAAAAAAATTAGGATGAGGAATTACCTCCCCCAAATTATGTACTAGCTTAAAGCATATCCTACGATAGCTTAATAAAAACCAGTAGCTCTAGAATTCTCACCATTTCACCAACTTCTTTAAAAAAAGAAGAAAAATCACACCCACTTGTTATCGATTTCGTTTTCAGAATATTCAGTCAAAATTGAGCTAGTAATGGTTCCACACTTGTTAGTGTAATGACATTGATGATAATCACCATAATGATAAGTTAAAGCCCCGAGAAGAAATTGGAACATCTAAATCTCGGAAAGATTTCGTGTCGCAAAATCAAAGAAAATTAGTAAGTGTTGACGTGTGCGTGTTTTGAGTAATATGCCTGAAGGGAAATCAAGTAGGTTTATTTGTGGTTGCGAGTAGACGAAATTGCAGATTTCGATGGTCTTCAGGAAAGAAACAATTTTTTGCCACTTTGAATACATCCTTTGGGTGTATATAACTGACGCGAATAGTGAGAGTTCGTGGAGGGCCCCGCCAACTAAGAGTGAGAGTGAAATAGGGGGAGAGGGTATATAGTCTCAATATTACCAGAGAAGCATGCTGAGTGAGATATTATACCGCCGTCACAACCTCTAATAACCACAACCAAGAGCCCTTTATAACAGCTCTAGTATCTTATTGTAAGCTCCCTTGTCTTTTAGTAATCCGCATATTACAAGTAAGATCTTTACTTGCGTAAAAGGTGCGAGGGCAAATCGAGCCCTCGGAAATCGGCGTGAAATCGATTCAAGAATCTGGTGGATGAAAGGATTTAATTAGGCCCTAATGTCTAGTTGTAAGAGGTGTTTCGACCGCACATTTTAGTACCACGCATCTTATAATTTATATTTAGTGATCGTGCTTCGGGTTTCACTCTCTTTTTTCTTTCGTTTGTGTTTTTTCTCCTTCTCATGTTTTGCATTCTGCAACAGGTTTCCGAGCCACTTTTCTCATGTGCGATGCCTAATAAGCTCTTCTGGCCTCGTAGCCTACATTCCATATCATATCGAGTCATTTTTAACCTTCTTTCATTTCAAACTTATTATTTTTTTAAAAATGTATCAATCTAAATTAACGTCTCGCATCTGCCAGAATATTCTTCGAAGAGTTACCTAAAGCTCGCAATGGATGATAATATCTAACACGATAAGGAGGTTTCTGAGTAAGATAAAAGCAACATCTATTTGGAAGATAGATAGAAACCTTATACATATAGTATTAGGGGTCGTAATTTTGGAAATATAAAAATTAATATTGTATGTATGGAAAGATTTCTGGAAATACAAACAGAAGTAGTATTCCATCACTTAGAGGCAATTCTAACAAGCCCAATTAAAAGTTAATGAATGATTAAAGCCAGCTGCACTGCTCCCGATTCGACCGTTAATTAGCTGACACCTAAAAGTGGTATAACAAACATATAAAGAGACCACGAACATGATTGCGAGTATTAGGAGTTTTGTAGTTTTTATTAAGTACCATACATAAATTTAATGAAGACCTAAATATTCCTTGGAATTCACGTCGCCATGTTAAAAATGTTTCTTAGGCCATATACTAGAGTCAAATGAAGATACCTTCGGATTCCTGGATAATTAATCTCAAAGTTTTCGCAAGGGAGTGTTTAATGGCGGCAAGGGGACATTCGAAAAAAGAAGTCATAAAATGTGAATAACGCTGGATTTCTATATACTGTTTTACCTCCTGATGATGTGAGTTTCTTCGACATTAGGTTGAAGACAACAATGACGTGTCTCATCATCATTGGCGAAGAAGATTTCCGAACGCCTTCCACAGTAGGAGAAATTAACTCTTGATTGTCGTTCCGGCGTGGATTCCGTAACCAGTCTTTTTAATTATCCATCTCTAAGAAGGTGAAATACTCGCACTAATGCCTGTATAACAAAACTGCGTGTCCCTTTCTCTCTCTTTCTTTGTTTCCAAGACTCATATATGCTTTGGACGATGAACATAGATAGTGACATTCGTCGGCTCGTTTGAAATGAATCCTTGTGGGGAGTTTCGATCTAGTCAAACCCTTCTGAATATAAAAGTCATGACTACAAATGGCAGCTGCAGATGTATTTGTGAGAACGACTACGTGAAAGACATGATAGCTAGCGAGGAAAACGGAATGCGTACACATGGGGTTCACAAGTAGAAAAGGTATGCCATGAGCTCGACATGTAACTGCTGAACTTTTTGTTTTACATGCGAGTTACTGCTACAAGAAAATAACATCATTACACCAATAAGACTAGGGACTCACCTGTTCTACAAACGTTTCCAAGACGAACTTTGTTCTTTGATAGTATTTTTTTCCGAGGGAAATTTTATTACGCAGTGATTCGTAGTAGATTTCCACTTTCATGGGTATTGATTGTCGCCTCTCATTTCTGGTGAGTTTTGCAATTACTTAGCAGTTATGTTTTGGTAAGTCAAAAAATATATTTAATAAATAGACCCAAAAAACTACTTACTATCCCCTCACCTATTGGATTAATCTTTTAATCACTCTATATCTGCAACTGGCTCATACATCCTTTCAAAATTCGCTTTTACTCCTTTACAACGATTTTCCATTGAGTAATTCCATCAAGTTCCACTTTCCGCATTTCACATTTCATATTCCGGAATTTCCATTAAAAATTCTGCAATTAATATTCCTCATTCAACAATTCGGATTTCTCATTTCAAATTCCACATTCCGAAGGTATTCATAACAATATCGATGTTTCACTATCGATATATCGATATTTTTCATTATCGATGTGAAATTTAGAATGTGACCCAGTGGACACAAAAATCGCCGTACGTTTTAAGGACGTTCCTAAAACGGTTTTAAAACGTTTCATGTCCCTTACCAGACATGAACGTTCTAAAAGCGTTCCTGATGTTCTGTGTCGACAGGGGCGATCCGGAAAATAATTTTTGTAATGTGTAATCCAAAATGTGAAATATGGAATGTGGGATTCAGAATGTAGAATATATAATTTGATATTCGGAATATAGAATCTGGAATGTAAATTACAGAATCCGGAATATGGAATTTCAAATGTATAATCCTGAATGTTGATGTGAAATTTGAAATATGGTATCCGGACTATGTAATTTGAAATTTGGAATCCGGAATACAACATATGGAATGGGAAATTAGGAAGATCTTAAAACTTTTTAGAAATTATAAAATTTAAACCTGATTAAGAATTAAATTTTTAATAAATATAAATTATTATAAATAAAATTAGATGATGGGGATAAATATAAAAATAAAATATAAATTATAATGTTTTTTAAACTATATTTTAATTAGAAACTTGGTTTCATTGAAATTGTTAACATTAATTTACCTCTTTTTGTTTTTAATTAAATATAAATTCTTTAAAAATAATTTTTAAATGCAAATTAAATGTTATTAATTTCCCTCGAAATTATTAATTAATTAATAATTAATTAATTAATTTCCCTGTCTTACGACAGTTACGAGGGAGGGTAATGGGCTCCAAAAGAAGGGTTACGGGTTTTAGTGGGTCGGGGCTGGCAGTAGGTCGCCAGCATATTAAATTTATTATCTTATTTTTTTATATTTATTAATTTCACATATCTTTTTTTTATTTTACCAACCCCACATAACCTTGTAGTCAGATTTCCCAAAAGTCCATAATAAAAAAAAATGTTATTAATTTAACTATTATTCATTGAAATTATTTTAGTTATTGTAGATAATATAAATAAAATTAAAATAAAAATTAAGTTAATTCTTATTATGTTATAATTATAGATTTAAAAAAAATTATTTATTTGGATAATGAAATTAATGGGAATAAAATTTTTAGATAAAAAAATTAAAAAATGGCTAATAAGCATAGTATAAGGAATGAAAGAAAAATATAATAGTTTTTTTAAATCACAAGGTAAATATTTATTTAATTAATTATAAAATTCGATTTGACATATGTAAATTATAAAATATAATAATAATAACAAGTTGTTCATTTCATGACCATTTCGCTTCCTCAAAATATTATAAACCAATTGCTTAATTTAATTTTAATATGTTAAGGTAATATTTCAAATAACACAAAATTTGAATTTTTTGTGAAAAAGAAAAATATTGATTAATTTTATAAATTTTGATGAAATGTGCACTTTGTATATATCAATCGATTCGTTTTTTGTCAGGAATGTAATTTTGAGAATAATTTATGAAAATATTAACAAACAAAAAAGTTATTTAAAAAAATACAAAAAAAAATTTTTTTTCAAATTTTGAAAAAATTGTATAAAAAAAAATTTTGTGGATAAATTTGAAAATCCTTGTGACAGATTTTAGGTATTAATGACTGCAATAAACCTGCAAAATTTCAGGGCAATCCAATAAAATTTGTTTGAGATAATTTGTACACAATTTTTTGTGACATACACACACACACACACACATACACACATACATCTGGACATTTGCTTGGAATTTAATATACATATATCCTAGATGAAAATGAGTCCATATAATCATGTTTTGAAAAATTGAAAATCGTCACGAATGCAAAGCTTCCTTATGAGGAAGCAAAATCTTTAATTAAAGATTATTTTCAATATAATGTTTTAAGAACAAATATTTCCGAAATTGAAGTGATTTAAAAGAAACAATTTCTTTAATCTGTGCAATAAAGAAATTGTAGGAATTTTTAAAAAAGAAATTCTAATATTCAATGAATAAATAGAGAGTGAAAAAAAATGTCAAATTTTAAATTACTCGCGGACCACCTTGATTTTTCAATACAAATTCTCTTTTAATAATTAAAATATACAAAAATTTTCCGCCATCTTGTATCCACAATTTTTAATTTTTAAAAACCTTTTTGTTTAATAAATAAATTATTTTAATCGTTATAAACAATATTAGTTAACTAATTGTTAATTTTGGTTAAAGTACATATGTCCTTTTTCTTTAATAAATAAATTATGTTAATTGTTATAAACAATATTAGTTAACAAATAGTTAACTTTGGTTCCTCTCAACCAAAAATTTTTGACTTACACTATCACTTTCACTATCCTTGACAAATTGTTACCTTGGTTTTAATTTGAAGTCAAATTTCTAGATAATTCTGAAAACCATAAATTGTAATTATGTAACCATCAACTGTATTTATAATTTTTTAATATAATTATTTTGCGAATTATTTATTTTCTTATCAAAATTTTGATAAAAATTTATTTAAAAAAATGTTTAGTTAAAACTTTAAAAAACAATCAAATGTGTTAATGTACATTTTTTTAGAAATATCTAATTAAATTCCAAAAAGTTTTTAAATCCAAATCTTTTAAATTCTGATTGCTGTAAAACTACAATAATATTTAAATATAAAAAATTATTAATTTATTAGCTTTCTTAAAAATTAAAAGTTTTGAATAATAATATTCAAATTTTTATAAAAAAATTTTCACACCGTTTTAAATTGAAAGTATTTTGAAATATTAAGAACACATACTTACATGCCTAAAAATTTTTTTTGAATTTTGAATTTTATAACATTTTAATTAAATAAATTTTATATTTTAAAGAATTCTATTTCTTCATCTTTAAGAATTATCTATAAATATAATTTTATTTTGAAAAATACATTATTTTAAGAATTTATACAAATTATAATAGATATAATCAGATTGAGATAATATTATTTCATTTGTTAATTAACTCTGTAATTTTGATTAATAAAAATCATTAATAAATGATGAACGACTTTTCAATTATATGAAATACAAAATCAAAAACACTATTATTAACCTCTTTTTCTGTTTAAACCATTCATCGAAAAAAATCACCAATGCCTGCAATGTCATAATTCTAAAAAAAGGAGTTAACTGTATTTTTAAATATTTTAAATTTTCAACTCCACATGCAATTTATAGTTAAATTAATTCGGTGTTTTCAATTAATCAATTCTTATTGATTTCGATATTTATTTGCGCACGTCAAGTTAATACAGTCATCGAAAGAAATGATAAAAATCTCACATAACAAACATTCTTTTAGGAACCTTAAATTTTTATCTTCTCAATCGGCAATATTGACACCTCTTTATTTTAATGTGGCATAATTTTATCTTTATCAAAATTATGTTCACTTTGATTTATTGCTCTTCAAGTTTGCTTCGACATATTTCATATGGACATTCCTATTTTTCTAACACGTCACGTACTCGTCGTTTAAAGTCTTCACTGTTATACGTGTTCTTTTCATTCCTTTTTTTATTGACGTACATCCATTTTAAAAGGGCAAACCTTATGTTAAATTTTCAACACGGGTCAAGTCATTTTAGTTTTATGACTGGTAGTCGCAACATATTCTGGATATATTTACAACTGTTCCGTTAGAATTTACCAATATGTATATAATGTTTTTAACCCAGTTTAAAAAAAATTTTATAAAAACTGAATTGAACTGTTATTATACAAAGCGGATTTTTGCGAGAAGTTTTTTAATTTCAAGAAAACATAGAAATGGGCTAAATAATGATTATAAATAAATTATAATATCTTTAATGGTAACCTGCAGGTGAATGAAAACAATAATATTTTAATGCTCCCGACTTTGATACATCGTAGTTTTGGTTGAAGTATATAACTTAGAGATGATTTATAAAGATCAGCTTAGAATCTGTAGAAAAAAATCTCGGGTCATTTTACATCTATTTTATCTCTATCTGGTTAATTATCATGTTTATAAATAAATTTGTCATAAAGCAGAGAATCGACTTGCTGGTATTGGATAAAAAGATCGCAGGATCAAGTTTCCAAACACCTTTATTTGCAAGAGATTGATAAAAAAAAAGTTAAAATTCCAGTTATTTTAATCCGTTTAATCGAATACCTAACACGAAAATAACGATTCGCCAACATTTAATTATGCGAAACCGAAATTGAATTCGTATTTATGGTTTAATATAATATACATATAATATTCCTGTTTTGGGTATTTTGCAAGTCCACACACGGCTATCGGGGTGTGACTATATTATGTATAAATTATTAGTGTCCAGTCCCAAAGAAGCGATCTTCAGAAATCCATTAAGACCTTTAAAATAGAACAAAACAAATTTTTGTTTGTACAGGATCATCCATCACTTTTATAGGAGCCAAGAAATAAAAAAGAGAAATTCTTCTCTAAATTTGTTTTTAATATCTTTCGGATTGAAAAGAATTTTTGAACGACTAAATTTAACAAGCTATTCCTCGTATCTAAAATGGTCAATTTGTATACACAAATTTGATCATTAGGTGTGAAATGTTATCATATAGCAATGGAATTATTAAAGAATATTTTGGGAATGCTATCATTTTAATAATCATCAGTAGCATATAATATAATATCTTTCAGACGTGGGAGAAAAAATACATATTAGAAAGTAATTATTATTCTCGGAGTCTAACTTCAATCTTTTGTATAGTATACACTTTGTATACCTATTTAATAACAACTCAATTAATTAGTTACGTCAAAACATTTGAGGTTTTAAATGATATTCAATTTAAAACGGTGCCTTTATAGTTTTAGTAAAGGACTCTGATTTCCAAAGAAAATCTTAATTAGGGCTGCTTTAAATTTATCCAATTTGTCAAAATAATTTTTTTAATAAAACTTTTATTTTGTACAGATTAATGTAGTAATTGTGAATTTAATTACAACTTTACAAATTCAAAATGTCGGATCCAATATGGCGGATGTTTTTGCAAATCTTACAAAAACATACTTGTGTTCATAGTGTTATATAAAAAAATTTTTACAACATTTAAAATAAATTTTCCATAAAGTCGAATAAATTTACTGATCACTTGAGTCTAAAAAACAAGAATATTTCAAATTTTAACAATTTATGAATTTTTTTAATTCAATGATGTAGTTTAGATCGAAACCATTTGAAGGGTTAAGAGGGGATTTTACTGTACTTGGTCAAAAACATCGTTCCTTTTTTTACTCGAATATTTAAGTAATACAATGGAGAATGTGTACCAAAAGTCTTAGAGGCAATCTGAAATACTTTTTTATTTACGAGCCTAAGCACAGCTAGGGGTCAGGCACGTGTTCTAGCGCCACACTCTCGTTTATTGTTTACTCATAATTTTTTACCTGCTGAGGGGCCCTTGTAAAGATATTGAAGTAGCCGAAGATGTGCTTTGTGAAGCTGGGATTGATGATTTGAGAAATATTGATTTGAATCGTCTAAAATTTATCTTTTTAAAACACAAAGTGCGTTTTCTCTTATTTCCGTACTTTTTATGATTTTTACAAAACTGGTAGGCATGGTTTCCAAAATTCTGTTAAAAATTAAAATTTAATTAAAAAATACCTGATTGTTGTTACTTGATGGTTTCTGGGATGCTGAATACGAAGTCAGTTTTGAAAAATTCAAAATGACGATTTAATATGAAGGACAATTTTATAAAAATTCATCGGATTTGTGTCTCTAAGTATTCCATAAAAAGTAAAAAAGGCACATTTTCATGAATTCAATTTAATTTTTCTAAAACAATTAAATCAATAAAATACATTAGAAATTTAATAAGTCTATTCAAACATACGTATTATTTTTTGGCTAAGTTACAAATATAATAAATTCTGAAAAGTAAAGAATTTATTCAGGAATAGAGAAGAATTCAAAATGGACATTTATTTTTATTGGTCAGAGGTTAGAATGGTTGGGTGTTATTAATTTACTGTTTTCTAGTGTGTGCCCATCAACTATTGACAGTACTGTTGTGAATCGAGGAAAGTGCAATAAATCAGTCCACGATTTAGAAACCCAGGGTCTTAGAGCGGCGCGGTGACTTATGGAAATCGTGAGTAGTTGGTCTTGATGCCGTGCGCAGGAAACGCTACATGGTGACTTATGGTTTACCCAGACCCTGCGGCAAGGTAAGACAGTCATTGCTTTCGTGATGCACTCTTTTTCTTCAGTTTTTTTTAATTAAAGCCTATTATTCTTGTGACTCGATTAGAAAAATTTACAATTTTCCCTTGGAATTATCTATTCACTATTTATATATATATATATACAATGTAGCCTCGTTTGCCACTTCCATGAAATCCATTTCAATCGTGTAATAAGTTTTTGCGAAATCGACAGGACGCTTCATATGATCAATCATGAATTCATTTTATACATGTAAATATATAAAGGTAAGTTTCTCTTTACACGCACTCTCTTTGACATATTCGTTACACTCTAAACGTAGCCGAGATTTATGACAAACCGACAACCAATCATTTTGATTAATATTTATTTGATTAATTTACGTGTCAATTTCTCCTTTAAAGGGTCATTAGCTCTTGTTCGATTACACGAGTTCCATCTAAATACTGAGTGAAACGAAAGAATTCGTATTTCCAATACAACGATCAAATTTTTTTAAAATTCAAAAGATTTTCCAAAAAATGTTTATTCAAAAGTTTTTGAAGGTCATAATTTTTAATTTTTAATTCTGAAACTTATAAAAAATCGAATTTTTTTTTGTTTAATGTAAAAGTGTAAAGTCTTAGGATTCAGATGAAGATTACGATCTGAATCATGCCCATCATCAAGGAATGTTAAGAGACATGTGTCTCACAGGAAACCTGGTATTTTCTAATCAGAATTGTAAGAAATTGAATTCCTATCAATATCTGAATACAGATTTAATTTTCACGAAAGTCGGTATTAAAAAAAGAGTTTAGTATTCGAAATTAATGTTTCTTGCAAATTGTCCTCAAACAGTCCCCTAACAATTCCAAAAAGAAAATCAGAGGTAGAAGAAAGAAATTATTCGAAGACTAAAGTGATAATATATTTTTGATATCTATAATGTTGATAATTGTCAAGAGAAAATAATACACTTTCAAAAAGATGGTGCATTAAAAATAAAAGTGTTACTAACAGTGAACGATTTGCTCTAAATTATTATCAAGAAGAAGGCAGAGAAAGCTGTAGTCACTTATGCGCCATAATTAACTTAAATGTACAGAACACTTTCAACAGTGCGTCCTGACAGGTAATCCTGAATGAGTTAACAAGCAGAGGCGTTGACGAGACACTAATATACCTAATAAGATCTTATCTCTCCAAGAGGACAATAGACTCTGAAGCTGAAGACATAAAACTGACATAGCTGGTAAATAACCGAGTTCCGCAGGTTTCTTTTTTGAATCCAACTCATGCTGACACTGAATATATACGGTTGCAAGAATTATTGAATAACAATATCTTATCGAAATTATCTATTAAATATCGAAATTCCAATCAAAAATTCATAGGAAATTACTCCGAATGATGGAAACCTTTTCAAGTTGATGAACAAATTTTTATTTTGATATTTAAAAAATATACTTCCAAGAAATTGTATGAAAACAAATTTCAAATTGCTCTAAAGTCTAAAAAAAAGTCTAAAGACTTTTACATCCTAATTGCAAAAAGAATGGATCACGATTGTTTATGTTAGAAAAATCATCCTATACAATTTATACTTTCGAGACACGGATGTTTTTGCAAAGTTTCTCTTAAACAGGAAAAGATCTATCACAGAAAAATGTATTTATTTTTATCTCATTGATGGGATGTGGAATACAAACTTTTCAAATGTCCCCATTGAATGAGTGTGCAACACAGAGAATAAGAGTTTAAAAAAAGCTTGGAGACTTCACGCCTTCTATGATGACATATCTTATTCTTAAATCATCTTACGCATGAAGATTGTTGACAGACATAATCATCACACTAATATCAAAAAGTGAATGCGAAAGAATTTACAGAATTATGGAAGAAACGTAGAATCGAAGTGTAAATATAGACAATAGCATTATTAATCGAAAGTAAGGCTGACGTGATTTCCGGTATAAAAATAAGTGAGCAAAAGAGGAAATTAGATTTTTTTCATTGGATAAAAACAATATGATTAACAAACTCTTTAAGTATGATTAGATTACCCCTCGCATCTATAAATGATACTTTTTGTAGACTGATGCTACTTAGTAGACTAAATGTGCTTCCTCGAACACTCCAGTTGTAAAAAAATTAAAAAAAAACTACACTTGTGTATTTTAGCATCAGAAATGCAGGACATTTTTCTGCATTTTGGAATTCAGAATAAAATATCTGGAATTAATATAAGTAGATAATTCTTGTAAAGGGCAACAAATAATTTTCAGGAATAAATTGGATAAATAAATTTATTAAATCGTTACATATAACGGTATCGTACCAATTACTTCTAAAAGTTGAAAAACACAAAAATTTGATAAGAAAGCCAGTATGTGCTTTTAGTAAGTAGAAATTTTGCACATGAACCTTCCTGGTCCGCCTACCATAGCCGCACTACGAAAACGAACTTTAATACTGTCTCCAACTGAATTTACGCTAAATGACCCTGTTCCACAGTATACATTAGGTGGATACATTATGTTACCAGGAGCTACATAAACTTCAATAGCTTGATTCATACAAAAAGTCTAAAATGAAAGGAATTAAAAGAAATTATTCATGTTTTTACATAAAAATAAAAACAACACACGTGACTTGGACAGTTAAAAAGGACCTTACTGTTTTGGACACAATTAAAAATTCTACCGTGTTTGGTTGAAACACTTTTGAATCTGGCATCAGAAATTGAATTCGCCATGAGTAATTTTAACAATTAACTATCCAAATCATAATTATATTAATAAAAATTGTATTTGATTCTTACCGATATTATTAAATCCACATCAGTACATTTCAGAAGAAGTCTTGTTGTATTACCTGACGCGTTATAATCGCAAAATGCATATCCTGAAGTAGTGCCTGGATACTGTGGATTTGTAATGGTAACGACAGACCCTGGGCTTAAAGCCTGATATCCAGAGCATGTCATTTGAGTATTATTTGCACTTATTTGATAAATATCAGAAAGCAGAAAATATATAATTGTCCAAATTCCTGAAAATAAGAAAAAATAATGTGAAATGTTGTTAAGAAAGGTGCATTTGGATTCTTCAACTCTTAATTTAAAAAGAATAAATAAATTCATAACAAAAATTTATATTACCGAAAAGAGGAACATTTCTGAATAAATGGTTGATGAGCATTTTAACAAAGTTCTGGCTGTCGTTACTTCTGCGTCAAATTTATATTTTCACCTCTTTAGGAAAACAATGAAAAGCTTGCGTTTATTATGTATGTTTTCTGTTTGACTTATATTTTATTCTAAACGAATTTATATATAGTCTTGCAAGGCTACTTTGCATTTTAAAGCAAGTAACAAAGTGGGGTATGGTAAACGTGAAATGTGGCAAATGATAAAATTATTTTAGTAAAAATAGAATGTTCAATGAACCTACTATTTACTTAAAATAGAATATTTATTAAAGTTAACCAAAAAACTCGATTTAACCCCATCCGCGTGGAGTTGGAATATTATAAACTGGTCAAAAAATGTGTAAACCCATGTTCATCAATTAAATCACTTGAAACTTGTTACTCTGGGGTTTTTAGGGTCGATGATTAAGAATCTGATGTCGGATTTTCAGAATTCAAAACAGCGGATCGAATATGATGGAAAAGTTAACGTTAGACTAACGATAACTAACTTTATAATCTTACATTAGAGGTCAAAAATGTCGTTAGCCTAACGTTAGTAGCATTACTGCCGTACACTTTAAAAAAGGCACTATATCTATTTTATGAGAAATGAGTTTTTTATACCGTTGGATTCGTAATGAAAAAACGAATCTAGTAGTCGTATTGGTAACAGAAAATTTTAATTTGATTAGAAGATAATTAGCGGGTAATTAAACTATCTATAGAGATTTACGAGAAATATTTTTTTAAAGTGTCACTATCTGCAGAAAGAGGCGATCTATCTACAGAATTTTCAGGATTTTCAATTCTTTATCACCAGCACTATGTATATAAGTTAGTCAGTAAACTGACCACAGAAGTCAAAAAAGTAGAGAAATATGTACATAGTGACGTTTTTTATGCACATTTTTCTCGAACCTTGGTTAACTTTCCGCGAGAGAGAACACCATCTACAATGTTAATTATGCGAATAAAAAAATAAACTAATTTGCAAATTAATTTTTTTTGTATTAACAAATATATTTAATGTTAAATAAAAAATAATTTTTGATAATTTTTATTTTAAAGTTAAAATTGAATTTAATAAAAATTTAATACCTAACATAATAATCAAATAAAATTATAATGGTAAATAAAATGTAAGTATTGATCGTGATTTTTTTATAACCACTGAATTGATGCGGTATTTTCAAAATTAAAAAATATAATACAGTACGTTAGTATACGAGGCATTCCATTTGAAAACAACCCCCTTCATAAACAATTGCCATTGTAAGGCAATTTTCAAATAATTATTTCTCCTATGTATTGGATTCAAACTTTATTTACTATTAATGTTTTCAAAAGAAAAATTTCTCAACTTTACGATAGTAAAAAGTTCTTTTTAAAAAATAATTTTCTTTATAAAGAAAATTATTTTTTAAAAAGAACTTTTTACTATCGTAAAGTTGAGAAATTTTTCTTTTGAAAACATTAATAGTAAATAAAGTTTTAATCCAATACATAGGAGAAATAATTATTTGAAAATTGCCTTACAATGGCAATTGTTTATAAAGGGGGTCGTTTTGAAATAAAATGCCTCATACACATTCACCCTAGTGCTTGAAAAATGCAAAAATGTAGAGAAAAAAGGTGACACTCAGGAATGTCACTATGCCACAAAGGGTTAATGATTAATTTCTACAACTTCTCAAAAATTCACTTTTTTAGTGTTATTAATAAAAATTCTTCAATAAATCTATTATTTTTAAAAATTAATTAAACATACATTATTTAAAAACTTAACTAAATTCACAAGAATTTAAATTATATAAAAATGTTTAAAAATCAAAGTTCTTTAAAATTTCTAATTAAATTCATTCAAAACTGGAATTTTATAAAATTTCAAATTAAAATCTTTTGAAGTTATAATCGCAACTCCTTTAAAATTAAATTATTTTTGATATAAGTATGTAAATAAAATTATTTACTAAATACTTTCTAAGTATCAATTTTATTATATTGCTTCAACAAGAATTATGTTATTAAAAAGGAATTCTAAAAATTAAATTTTTTCTGTACGTTTGATAAAACTTCTCAGAATTCCCTGTGCCAAAATATTATGATAATTATAGTTAAAATAGTATTAAAACGATATTACAATTCATATTTTATTTTTAGAAAAAAATTTAAATTAAAAGTTTTTAATATTTAAATATTTTTAAAATTGTTAATTTTATTTAAAGAAGTAAATAATCTCATAAATCTCATAAATAATAATTATTGGAAATTTTGTAACAATATTGACTCACACAGTTAATACTTTTTTTTTGCTTGTTATGAAATATTTAAGTTTATAAAATTTGTATAAAACATATTTTTTAACTATCGTACTATAACCCTATATTCTGACACGTGTATGTTAATAGGTAGATATTCTTAGATGATTGTTTAGTTTATTTTTATTAGAAAGATGGAAATAATATTTAAAAATCGTAAAGAGACAAAAATATAATTATCATTTTTTCTTAATTTTTAATATTTTAAAGTTTATTAATATATATTCATAATATATTGTATACAAATAAATTGTAAATATAAATGAATTATAACACAGCGAAGACTGGGCTTAATGTTACACTGGAAAAACTGTTAATTTGCATTATCTTCTAAATGGAAATATTAGCAGAGTAAAAATTTAATCTTAATTTATATAGACTGCGTCCTACAATACCCTTACGTCTTTACCACGTGTATTCTTGAATTTTAAAAATATTATTTTAATTTTTATTTGACCTTATTTGTCTTCAATATATATTTATAATATCAAATTTTTCTTTTACGAAAATAATTTTTAATGGAAATATTTTTTTTCTTTGCTAAAAACAAATATTGATACTGAGCTGATAAAAAACCGACTATACTATAAAAGGTTTGAAAAAAATTGTTCAATTATATACAAACAGACAATAATCGTATATATACGTATAGTAAATTTAATTTATTGAAAAAAGTTATTTTACTTTAATCAAAATGTTTTTTAAAGTATCAGGGAAAACATCTAACTTTGGTAATATAATTTTCCATTTCTATTTTTAAAAAGTGATTATCAAAATTTAATATTAAAATATTAATTGTTTGCATAATTAATTTTGTTTATTTAATAAACTTTTTTAACAATTATTAACCAAAACAAATTTTTCAACAGGAATTCTGTCTCTACCCTATTGCTTGCTTATAATTTTCCTCATAGAAGAAGCAAGATCGTTTATACTTTGTCATGGAGCAGTTAATTTAGAAGTTGGAGAGAAAAGTATATTGTTTAATGAGGGCTACAATGATTTAGACATGGAAGCTACTAGATGTACTTGGGATTTTACAGCTCCTGAAAACTCTCATTTTGAACTAAATTGCACAGTGAATTTATTATCAGTGAGTTATTCATTATTAATTTCTATTTAAATGAATAAAATGAATTATTTAATGATTTTTCAAACATTTTCCAGGAAACTTGTACCAGTCAGAGTCTTGATGTGTACCCAAATTTTAATCTAGGAATAAGTTTTCCTGATATGTACTGTGGCTTTAAAACATTTACTACAAAGTCAAGTGGAAATAGCTTAAGAATCGTTCATCGACGTGAGCTCCAAAGTTTAAAAGGAAATTTTACATGTAGTGTTGAAGTAGTTTGAGTTGCTGATTTTATT
The DNA here is from genome assembly GCA_032872475.1 of Leptopilina myrica (nomen nudum). Taxonomy (NCBI): domain Eukaryota; kingdom Metazoa; phylum Arthropoda; class Insecta; order Hymenoptera; family Figitidae; genus Leptopilina; species Leptopilina myrica (nomen nudum). The sequence goes on along the minus strand of CM065466.1, from coordinate 26,881,917 downwards.
TCGAACTACTGCCTCGATTCCTCTTTTTAAAATGTTATTTTTCCTTAAAAATTTTAACATGTATTTTTGTTTTAACTGTTTTTATAAAGAAATGACATTTATCTGAATTATAGTCCAGGCGCCTTGACATTTTCAGTGAAATTTTCGAATAAAAATGTTGTTAATGTCTAACGATTTTTCAATATTTAATATTTCACTTAATTATTATTTACTCTGTTCTTCCATTGACAAAATTACTGCACTTCAGGCTCTTGATAAATATACAAAATTTTGACCCGATCGGATTAATAATTTTTCCATAATTGAATTGTTAATTAACAAACTTTGTTTTGCATTGCATATCAAATTTGTAAATCAATAAAAAATGTTTTTAATGTCACATTTTACTCTTATATTACTGTATTTTTGATAAAATGTATTGCAGAATTAAAAAAAAATGTTATTGTCCAAAAAAAAAAATTAGAAAAGGTAAATTTTTTCGCTATAAACATTTAAGTATATCTCAGTCAGATTTTATTTTAGAAAATTGCAATAAAAGCTTCTTAATTCCTATTATCTGTCTGTAACTTTTTTAAAACAACTATTAATCTAGCTTATAAATATTTTTATATACAAATCCTTTAACTTTTAAAAAATTTAATCGACATATGGATCTGTCTTTTTCAATTTTAAAAATCTTACATCTGTTTCGAAAACCCATGAGAAACGAATTTTTATCAAAAAGCGTTTTCAAATTATCCGCCACATCAGGTCGCCATATTAGATCCGTCATTTTGAATTTTGAAAAACTGCGCTTACTTTCGAATTCAGCAACCCCAAAACCTAATACATATGAATAAATAATAATTTTTTATCATTTTGGGCCTACAAACGATGTTTAACTGAACTACAAAGAAGTTGTATAAAAAGGCGAGAATTTTGGACAAACAATAAATAAAGAATTGAAAATCATTGTGTGACAGGACAACAAGAATTATGTTTCCAGAGACAAAAATGTTGGAGAAAAAAATATTATTATCGATCAGGAAGGGCATTGCATTGAAGTGTTTCAGTTGTTGGCATGTCGGTTTTTGAAGGTTATATTCAATGTAGAAGCACAGTGGAGATTCACCTACAGCTTATTATTGCTCACGGTGACGAGGAGTACGGAAACGTTCCCTCATGATTTATAGGCCAGGTGCTCGAAACGATGAAGCACCTCTGAAGGTCAGAGATTCATTTCGCGTTGATACAAGCATGTTGTCGCTCTTGTTCACCTGAAGATCGAAAGAGAGATAAATTTAAGAAAAAAATGAAGAAAAAAGGAAAATTGCAATAAATTAATCATTACCTGTCTAAAGCAGTTTCAGGTACTGTACATATTGTGTATTTAATTTATGAAAGTGGAGAAATTGTTTTAATATCTAAAGAATAAGAAACTATTCTGAAAGTACATTTCTCACTGTATTTGTTTTTAAAACAATGTACTAGTTTCTGTAACTATTAATTTTGGAAATCACAAAAGTATTATTTTACAGATGAAAATGATAAGTTTTTCTAGTATTCTTTCAGGTATCTTCCCGGCAGCTTTCTAATCTTCGTTTGAAAATTTAAGGGAAGTTTCCTTAAAGTACAAGATGAAAGTAAACAAAATTTTCAATCGTTTTAATTTTTTTAAAATTGTTTTCGGAAAAATAAATATTTTTGTAAAATTTTAATTACATTTGTTCGAGAAACAAATGTTTTCACAATTTCTAAATTAAATTTTTCAAAAATACGTTATGTGAACATTCTACGGTAATTTTATTATTTTTTTGTAATTTTATTGAATTTTTTTATAATTTGTAATTATCAAAATTTTATAATAAATTGTAGTTCTGAAGAGGACAGCCTAGCTGTTGAAACGTTAAGGAATAGTTTTGTTGATTTTTTCCTTTTTTCTTAATAACTTGACTCGGAGTGATCGATGACTTCAACGTCTATGTTTATATTTTTAATTTTTAAGAAAGCTAACAAATTAATTATTTTTTATATCTTTTAGTAAATTTTTACAGTAACTAAAATTTTAAAGATTTAAATTTTACGACTTTTTTAAATTAAATTGTTTCCAAAGAATCCTTCTTTAACACTTCTAATTATTTTCTAAAGTTTCGACTAATGTTCTTTTTCAAACCAATTCTTATCAGCAGTCACATACGAGATTTCAATTATTACAATTTAATAATAAATAACTAATAAAGTAATTAATAATTTTTAAAAATTGCAAACGTACCTCGCTATTGACATTTTAAATTTGGTTTAAATTTTCTTATCATCTTTTATTTTATTAAATTATTAAATTAAAACAATTTCGAATCAAGATACACTAATTTCACGTGAGGACATTATATTATTATATGATTTTATAATAAAAACATTTAGAATTAAACGTAGCCTTCAATTTTTTAACCTCCCTACAGTTTGTCCCGAGTTAACTCGGGGTAAATTGACTGTACCAGAACGATTAATTCCGAGTATACTCAGGGTAACTACATATTTTATAACTCGACAACTATACATCGGAATTACATGATCTTTAGTGGAAATTGAAGCTAATGCTCTAAGCTTTTTAAAAATATTTGTCAGCAATGATAAAAAATAATTGTTTATCAAAGTTACAAAACTTTAAATGTTAGTTAAACAAACAAGTTTTTTAATAAGTGGATAATGCGCATTATCGCTGATTACGAATCTGACGTCGGTTTCTCCAAATTCAAAATGTTGGATCCAATATGGCGGACGATTTTCTAAAAATTTCTGCAATTTACCTGAAATTTGTTATTCAGGGATTTTCGGGGTCGCTAATTACGAATCTGGTATCAGATTTTCAAAATACAAAATGGAGGATCAAATATAGCGGATATTATCAAGAAATTGTTGAAAACGATCTCCCGTTTTGTATTTTCAAAAAATGGACATTGGATTCGTAATAAGCGACTCTAAAAACTAATATATAGCATGTTGAGATATAAATTTTTCTACGGCAGGTAAATTGAACCATTTTGGTACCGATTTCTGCAATTCAATTAAATGGTAGAAGATTTCAAGTATTTGTCATAATTTTATTATGTTATACTTTCCTTCTAAAAGCAAAAGTATACGGGTCGCAAAAAGTGTTTGCTGCACTCTTTTTGATACAGAAAAATGTTTTAAAAAATGTTTTAAAGACTGGAATGTCAACATGATTTTAGGCATCAAATTATTTAAATTGAAAATTTCATGCGACAGAAATAAAATTTATTTGGTACTAGTAAAAAGTTTAGTAGTCTCTGAGTTAAATATATCA